>SGQK01000074.1:93969-111606 GCA_004216415.1 Aeminium ludgeri | reverse complement strand
GGCGCCCCCCCCCCCCCCCCAAGCTTTTGCTGCCCAAACGCTTCGGCCTCCAATCGGCCCACAACGTGCAGCAGCGCCCAGCGGTCTCCTGCCCGAGAAGGGCAATGTCAACCTCGTTTTTGCTTTCTGCTGTATGCACAACAATCTGCGGAGACAATTCCAGAGCGCGGAGAAGGCGTTCCGCACCGCCGCCGGCCCCTCGGACGCAGCAGTCCTGCCACGGGGTAGACAACGACAGCGAGCGCTCCGTCGGGCAGCATTGCACCGTCGAATACAGTAACATTCTCGCTGGTGAGGCTCTCCGACCCCGATACATTTCCTCCCGCTCGCTTACACACCACCGGCCCCAATCCCGCTCCCAGCCCAATCCCCAACTCTCCATCGTGTGAGCTCGCCCTACTCTTCTCCACGAGCCCGCGAGCCCTCTCTCAATACCCAAACAAACCACCCACTAGGAGTCTTCCCCGCACGCCTCCCCCACAGGCGTCCCGGTAGCTCGGTCCAGGTACGTACATCGGCGTCGCCACATCACGCCGGGGCGAAAAGTCTTCGCTCAGGCGCTGAGGCATTGGCTCGACGCGCGTGGGGCTGCGCTTGGTGCGTTGCCTGGTGGTCTGCCGAGTCTGCGTGCGGCTGGGTTGCTCCGGTAGTGAGGGGGCTGGAGTTGAGGCGTTGTTGTGGCGGAAGACGAGTAGTTTGGAGGTTTGAACGTAGGCAAGAAGCAAGCGGATACCTTAGGTAGGTAGATAGGGGCGGAGAAATCCCTGTTGGACTGCTCTGCGCTCGCCGCCCTCCGTTTTTGCTTTCCCGCACGGCACTTCCAGCTCCTGGAGCGCCTGGGACCCGCGTGCTTCGTTTCTCTTTTCTCTCAGGGGAAAACAGCTCACCAACGGTCGTAAACCTACGACTCCAAGTAAGCCCCTTCCACATCATCACCAAACAGGCTTCTGTCACTATCACACCCACCCTCCATTTCCCACATCCCACATCCCACATCCCACATCCCACATCCCACCCCCCATCCCTCATGCCCTAGACCCCGATTGACCTCCCCCCCCTCCCCCCCCAAATCACCCCAAACCAACCAATCCCCCCCCACCCAGAGCGCCCCTCCGCCCCATCACCTGACCTCGCCCCCCATCCCCCACCCGCAGCCCCATCGCCCGCGGCTTAACTCCGCCGAAGACGTGTGACATGCCCCCCCACCCCGCCACACCTCCAACTTCTCGCGTCTCATTTCCCTCGGCCCTGTTGAGGACGAGGCGTGGCCCGCGGCCCGGAAGAGACTCGGCTTACGACGCTGGCCAAAGCAACTGAGGCGAGCGCTTCGGACGGCCGTGACTGCTGCCTCCGTACCTGAGAGGTGCGGCGGCTTGGGTCTGCTCTGCTGCTTCGGTGAGGGCGGGTCGGGTGGTGGAGGGCGGTTGGTTGGTGGGTGGGGTCGCTGGGGACGAGGCGCGGCGGGGTTGGGAGGAGGGTGCGTTTGCGGTAGGGTTTGGAGGTAGGGTGCTGCGTGGAGGCGTGGAGGCGTGCGTTTGGAGGTGAGAGTGGGCGGCGCTGCCGGGCGGGGATAGGAGGACGGGGTCGTGCGTGGTTCCGTGCGCTCGGGGAAGTGGGTGGTGAGGTGATGTGTCGGGTTGGAGAAGTGGCGGGCGAGGAGCATCGACTTTGCGACGTGGGTGGAGGACGGTGGGAAGGAATCTTCAAAGGAGTTTCCAAGATGAATGGATGTGCGAGAGATCCGCACGTTTCTCACATACTATCCTGATGATAATGACTCTTGACCTTCTTCCAATCCTCGGCCTCCTTCCTCCCGCCCGCCTTCTCCAACCCCATCCCGCGCTCCACCCACTCCTGACTCCCCATCTCACTCAACCGACTCAACGCGCGCGCAAACGCAAACGCCTCCTCATCGCCCGTAAAAATGCTACTCTCCTTCAGCATCCCCATATCCATGCCCAAATCGTCCATCAGACTCCGCATCGCATCGTTCACATCCGCGCCCTGCTCCACCTTCTCCTTCGCCACCGCATTCCCCGTTTGCGCCGCGCCCTCGACCGCGTCGTCGATCTCGTCTCGCGACATGAACAGGTTCATCAGCGGCACGGCCGTCGTCAGCACCAGTTTGCCGCGGCCCTCGTACACCGCGTCGATAAACGTGAGAAACCTCCGCGCCAAATCCCTCGACCGCAGATTCATGCCCGGCACATCCGTCACAACAAACGCATCATAACTCCGCACCAGCTCGAGGTAATCCGCCGCGCCCGTCGCCTTGCCCATCAGCTGATCGAAGCGGAACCAGCACGCACGGCCGCTGGCCTTGGGGACGCTGATCTCGCGGCCCCAGACCTCGTGCGACGCGGCGTGAGGCGGGTCCTCCTCCGGGTCGCCCAGGAAAGCGAACCAGTGCTCGGCGTGACGGCGCGCGCCGGCGTCGAGCGGGTGGTGGTAGACGCCTGAGGGCGGGCGGGGGATTTTGCGGTAGTCGGTTGTCGAGTCCAGGTTGAGGACTGTGAGGCGCTCAAGGAGGAGGTTGATGCATGGGATGAAGGATTCGCGTTGGATGCCGTTCTTGTAGAGTTCACGCGGGTGGCGGTTGGAGGTTGTTACGAGCACGGTGCCGTGCGCCATCAGGGATTCGATGAGGCGGCGGAGGATCATGGCGTCCGCGACGTCGGTGCATTGGAATTCGTCGAAGCAGAGGACGGTGCCTTTGGCGGCGAATCGGGCGGCGACGAAGGGGATGGCGTCGATGTCATTGCCGTGCGTCATTTTAATGACATGGAGTTGCTTGTGCACGTCTTGCATGAAGTTGTGGAAATGGATGCGCGTGGTGTGCTGGATGTTGGACGGGAGCGTGTCGTAGAAGAGGTCCATGAGCATGGTTTTGCCGCTGCCCACGTCGCCGTACATGTAGAGACCTTTGGGGAGCTCGGCGCTGGGGCGGAGCTTGGTTTGTTTGGAGCCGCTGCCGCCGCCGCCGAACAGGGAGCCGAAGAGGCCTTTTTTCTTGGGTTGGAGGGATTCCAGTGTCGGCTGCACAACTTCTGGCGGGGTGTGATTTGCCAGCACGTCGTGGAGATCTTGAAGCGATTCTACCAGGTGCCGCTGGTGCTCGTCGTCCCTCAGCTTCCCAGCGTATACGCGCGCATCGTACTCGGCCAGGGGACCGTGCTGCGGGCGTCCTGCAGTCACCGGTTCCGAAACCGTTCGCAACGTCCGTCTCTGTGTATTCAATCCGTTGACCAAATTCCTCGCCGTACTAAGCGTCCCTTTTGGTTCCCGCGCGACTCGGTTTTTCGCAAGGCACTCGGTGCAGATAGTCCGACGTTGGTGATAGAGTCGTCCACTTCGCGAACTGGTCCTCAGGAAACTCCGCAGTGCTCTGACAGCTTCGTTTGAAGCCATAGTACTGCTCAAAATTGTTCTCAGGCGCGAATCAAAAGGGCTATCGTAGGATCATGGCGTGGAGTCGGTGTTTGAAAGCTGCCGATGCGGTGTGGTTTCGCGCCGCGCTGAAGAACTTGGCTTTGCCGGTAGTCGCTATGTTCGTGGACCAGGTATCCTCAGGGTGAGCATTAGGAACTGCGATTAACGAGGTATGTACAATTGAAAATGCGACAAAGGTTGTGGAGCTCCGACCAGTAGGTGAAGGTTGCCCGCACGTGCCTGGTTCTCCAGCTGCTGTCAACAGCCGATCTCGGTCGGTTCCCCGTGCCAAGACCTTTGACGCTCACGTGCAGGCGGGCATGTGAGGCCGTCTCGAGGCAGATGATCGATAAAAGCGATTGATTACTGAGGCATTGAAAAACGTTACACCAACGTCTTTCTATCCATCTTCCAGTATCTCCTTCTCAAGATCTGAGAGTTCCACACCCGACCTCCGTAGTCGACCATAGAGTTTGGCGGCCACGCTTCGCTCGTTTCGGCTCTCAGTGCTATGTCTCTCTGAATCTCCCCCGCCTGTCCCTCTGTACACTGGACTCGCATCGTTTGACGTCGGTTGATCAAGATTGCGCGCTAGTTTCATATGTAGGTGAGCAATCCAGAGAGCCACACTGG
Source organism: Aeminium ludgeri (assembly GCA_004216415.1). Taxonomy (NCBI): domain Eukaryota; kingdom Fungi; phylum Ascomycota; class Dothideomycetes; order Mycosphaerellales; family Aeminiaceae; genus Aeminium; species Aeminium ludgeri. Next base: position 107,544 of record SGQK01000074.1, on the reverse strand, counting down.
CCCTCAGACCTATCAGCGTTGGGTCCGTGTCGTGAGGCGGGCTGGACAACAGGTCGTCCATCCTTTGGGCGATAGCGCGAGCTTGTACAAGCTCTTGCTCAACTAGCTCGGTGGACGTGAAGTTGGACGCTGCTGTGCGTCCGCTGACTATGCTGCCAGGGCTTAGATCGGTGTTTGAGGGTGATGGGTGCTCTGACTTTCGTCGAGCTTGTTTGAAGCAGTCTTGCACTTCATATACCCAGATGTTGAAGAGCGATGGATAGAATGCAGTCGCGTTGAGCAAGTGTTGCGTGCGAGCAGTGTAGGGGTATTGAAGGATCAGTCGATCGTAGTAGTCTCGCGCGAGTTTGAAGCCTTCTGTTGAGAATTGAGCCGTCTTTTCTATACTGAGGTCAGCTGCGCGAGGTTGGCGTTGCAAATGACTGTCACCGCTATCGCTCTCGGCGACCACTGTTGGCTCGTCTGTATTCTTCTCTCTCGGCACTTGCGCAGTGTGGCGCCTCATCAAGACTTCCGCTCCAATGCCCCATCTGTCGTTCCTCCTGATGTCAATGGATTGGCCATTGACTTCAGTACGGATGAGAAGTGCCCATGCGCGAGACGCTCTGCCCCAGTCGCCCTTTAAAATTGAATGGTGCATCAACGTGGTCAGGTTGTCAAGATGACGCCGCCTCAGAGACGTCGCTGCCTCGTTACTCCCGACATTGTTCATCAAGAGCGGCGGGTGGAGCGCAGCCAGCTCCTCCTCCACGGTGGCGTCCTTCTTGGCGCCATCCTTGGTCGCAGCGTGGGGAAAAGGAGAGGGTGGCAATCGCTCCTCACGTGGATGGCCAGCTACATGATATGGATCTTTCCTGTTGACGGGATGAAAAGCTGTGGTGGCCGTGCTCAGCCGGCCGTCCACCTCTAGAATCGAGTCTCGCGTCGATGAATGCGGGCCGTCGTCCTCATCGCTGGAATCGCGACTCTTCTTCCGTTTTTTGGCCTCGTGCCTTTGCGTGTGGAGACGTGAAGCTTGCTGCTGCTGCTGCTTGACGGGCCTGTAGGCCGGGGCAAACGGGCCCGACATGGTGCTATGCTGCTGCAGTTTGCGCGGATGCGGATGCTACTGGAGGGCGTGGAGAAGCTCCCATGCGCGAGAGTGTTTCAGATGCGTCAACGCTCCGCCCTTTCCTGGGCGGCCAGCGCACGCTTCGGAGCCGGAGCACAGTAGCGTGTCGAGAGCTCGTGCGTGTGGGTGCGTGTGAATTCTATCGCCGGTTCCAGGCGGATGCTACGCAGTGAGGGTTGGTGAAGAATGAAACGCGGGTTGTGGCGTGTGGTTTCGAAGGATCAAATCGAACCTTGGAAGTCTCCAACCGCGGCGGGTCTGGAGCGGGCGCGCGGGATGCGGCGCCGCGATTGGCCGACAGCGCTGTCAGCCCGCCCAGCGCAACTGCCACCCGCCGCCCTCCAACCCGTCGGCTGCCTCTCACTACTGGCACGAGAACATCCGCGCACGTCTCGCCCTCATCCTCCACCTCCACCACCTCCACCACCTTCACCACCTCCACCACCTTCACCACCTCCACCACCTTCACCACCTCCACCACCTTCACCACCACTCTACCCCCTCCCTTCCGCCCCGCCCTCACTTCTTCTCCTATCCCTCCCGCTGTCGCCCACCGACTCCCGCCTCTCCACCTCACCACCTCAAGCCGTATTCCTACACTCCAGTCGCTCGCGTGTCATCATACCACCACCCGTTCCGCTCCTACCTGGTCTACACTCGATCTCGATGGAAAGAGGAGGAGGGGCTTCACATCCGGTACACTCGCTGAGATAGTTGCGCAACATGGGGCAAGGCGCGTCGCAACCTGAGAGACGGGGCGGAGAGCAGACTGGCCGGCTGAACCGTCGCTCCTCCATCTTCCGCCGCTCGGTCCACGGGGTTCCGAGCAGCGATGAGGGGCACCAGGATGGACTGCTGGCCGGTCAGCGAGGCGACGCTGGAGAGCGTAGGCCTCGACGACAACGACCCAGACCGAACAGCGTGAGCCGGTTGTCTCAGCTGATCAGCAATCGCGAACCCGATAGTACCACGGATACCCCAACGACGGAGGAAGCGCAGGGAAGGCCGCGAGGACCCATGCTGGAACGCACGCGTTCCACGTTACGCGACATGTTGAGGAGGAGACCGACGACACACGGCAGGACATCCGACGCTACGAGGCCTCAGCACGGTCTCTTGCAGCATCGCACCTCGTACGTTCGGTCCGGAATGAATGGCGATGGCGCAGACTACTACCCACCACGACTACCCTCGATCGATGTCAGCTCGACTTTCGACAACGAACCCTTCGACCCTACGGCAGACGTGGAGCCTCCTGCATCCCGGTCATCTCACTCGACGCGACGCCCGAACTTCCGCTCACTCCGCCCAGACCGACCTTTCCGGCATCTGGCATCGTTACGAAGGAGGCGGTCTCCCCCACCGGCTGCGAGGAGGATAGGCGGGGTGGAGGATCAGGCAGCTATGCTTAGCAGGCTTTTGTCGATTGCTGCTGCGGCTACGGCGGCTACGTTGATGGGTGACGACCACCACGCTCTTAGTGAGGCACGATCGCTTACTGGAGGCACGGGAATGGGTGACATCGGTGCGCAGGGAGAGGACGGAAGTTTTGATGGGTTTCTGCGGGCACTGCAGAATGGCCGCATAGCATCCGCGTTGCGTGGCAGTGAAGCGGAAGCAGAGTCATCGACGCAGCAAGGGCCGTTGAACTTCATCCGCATGTTCCGATTCGGCGCCACAGATCGACACGACGCACAAAGAAACTCACCCTCGCCAACAGAAGGGGAAGACAACAGTCAGGAGGGTCGGATGGTGCCAATCATTATAGTTGGCATCCGCAGCATTTCGCCATCCTCGGGAGGACCCAACGTCCATAGCAACAGGGAAGAGCAAGAGCTGCCTCCATTCATTGACGCCCTCGGAAGCTTCCCGTCCCCTCTTCCTGCAAATGCTCTCGGAACGCATGGACATGATAGCATCGACTCGATCCTGAGGCCGCCCCAGAATGGAACGAGCTTTCGTCATAGGAGACGAGCGAGCATGGGAGGCTTCGGTCGAGCCCGTCTGAGTGATCGCATGGACGATCAGAGATCGGACAGACGGCGTGATCGGCCATGGAGTGTTGCTAGCACCAGCTCAAATCCGGAGCCGAGAGTGCCTCCCGCGACTCCCGCCAGTCCGAGTCCTGAACTGAGCCGCATATCGAGTCGAAACACCACGCCCGCGCACTCGAGACCTGCGTCGTTCGTGGCCAACAGTGTACGCGATTTCGGAGGTGACTCGAGGCGGAATAGCGCGCTGCACCGAACATCAGGGCTGAGCCCCCTTTCAAGCCACACGGAAGAGACCATGTCCCTCCACTCCACCCAATCGAGCACCAACCTTCTCTCACAAGACTCGGAAGCACCTCGCGCCAACCTCCACCGTCGCTCTGACACAGCACCCAATATTCACTACCCTCGCTTCGCCTCTGGACATCCTAGGCGGAACGGCGTCGTCGAGCCAGACCACCTCCCCCCTCTGTCTCGATCTAGCACATCAAACGCAACCGATGCATCGACCCCTGAAAACGGCGGACGCGACAGTAGCACCGACTCACGCAGCTGGATCATCTACGTCCTGGGCGGCTCCTACCCCGAGAACCACCCCATTCTCACCACCCCCAGCCTCTTCACCGAGAATCCGACGTACGAGGACATGATGCTGCTTTCAGCGCTGCTCGGCCCCGCCAAAGCGCCAGTCGCGACTGAGGAAGATGTCGAGTCTTCCGGCGGCATCTACAACATTGAAATCAACCCCGATGCCACCAAGACAGCGGCCATCGTAGCTGTGGCCACCGAGGGCGACGACCGCGTCACGCTCGAGCAGGAGCACCGCTGCCTTGTGTGCCTCTGCGACTTTGAGGTCAAGGAGGTCGCGCGCAAGCTATCCAAGTGCGGCCACCTCTTCCACCGCGAGTGCATCGACCAAGTAAGCATCTTCTTCCCTCCCCCTCCACCACCCCGCTCAGAGCACCTCGCTAACACCACCCCACCAGTGGCTCACCCAAGGCCGCAACTCCTGCCCCCTCTGCCGCGGCCAAGGCGTTGACGAGAAAGAAAAGCCCGCCGACCCCGCCGACCCCACTCCCTCCCCCTCCTCCGCCTCCCCCCCGCCCACAGCCACCACCAGCACGGACGGCGCCCCGTCGCCCCCCGACACCGCCCCCGGCGCCGCTCCACAGCAGCCCCTGCGCGAGGCCCTGCAGGCCTAGCGGGCGCTCCTCGTGCTGCACGGGCACGCCACCGCGTACGAGCTGTCGGACCTCGACGCGCGGACGACGCCAGAGGATGGCATGGACGGCGTGCAGATGGCTCGAGTGATACCCCAGTTGCTGTTCGATCCGCTGCCGCTGCGGATCACGTTACGATCCCCACGATGATTGTGTCTCCCTTGTTTTCTCTTTTACTTTTAGAGCCCGGTGGGGTTTTACCCATCGTTGGGCGCGGGTATGGGCGGGCGGGCGTTTACAGCTCACTCAATGTCTGAGATGAGGGCAGAGGGTGGATTGCTTTTTTTGTGGGGCTGGTCGCTCTGGTGCTGGGCGCAGCAGCGAAGGGAAGGAACGGGAGGCTTGGATTGGTAGCGGATAGCGGTATAGCGTGCTAATTTTTGTCTCTGGGTCGGCGTTCTCGACGCTTTCTCGGATGGTCGAGGGGAGTGGGGAGAAGGGAGAGTCGAGGTCACTCGTTGGGTGGATGGGCTCGCTCGCTCATTCCCGCGTTGCTCGCTGGTGGCGGATCGTAGCTGATAGTGCTATCTGTGGCTGCTGGCCGTTGTTTACGAGACGTAATCGGTTTTCTCATCTTTCCTCCTTGTGTGCGGGTGTATGGCCCCATGTCGCTCACGAGATCCGTCGGAAAGGGTGCGTAAAGAACGTAAGTCGTGGCCTCACATGGCACTTTCCGCGCCTTCTACTCTGTACCTTACCGTATGATCTCGTTCCAGTACAAGCGTCGTCTACGATCCTCGCCGCCCCGGCCCCGACCGAAGTCCTGAAAACTCCTCTGATCTCTCAAGTGTCCATTTGTCCATCCACCTCAACCCTCAGGCCCCCCCCCTTCGATTTCCCCCCAGACGTGCATGCCCGAGAATTCTCCCATGGTCGATTCCTCGGTTAAAGTGCATGCGGCACGCCCACAAAATCGATTTCACTCAGCGCAGCACCAGCAGCATTCCGCTTCGAAACTACGCCTCTGCGAATCAACCGTGGACTCGAATGAGGAACCTGCATCAACGAGACTCCTGTGATCAAAACATGCGGGTGGAGAACGAGGCGAGCTCAAAGCCTCATTTGCGGCGTCCTGCATATGAGACGAGGCATTTGCCGAGAAGCTTCGAAGACTCAGCCGAAGAGCAGTTGTATGCTGCGAAAAGGCATGGATGGGTTCGTCTGGTTCAAGCTGGCAGGCCGTAGACGTGAAAGGAAGGTGCCAGTGAAGCGGCACCTTCCCCATTTGGAACGGGTGGCGGCTTCGTAAGGTAGACACCGACACTCGCAACGGCGAGGACACGAAGCGTCGAATCGCACTGCTCGGCCCACCGTTCGTTTCACCGTGACAGAGTTCTCGCCGCGCTGGAGGACGTGTGCAGAAATAGGCCCATGACAAGACACGAAAGCAGAGTGAAGAGAAACAGTTCAAATACCAGATACTAATCATTACCAAAGCAACCACTTCCCGTAAGCAACCCTCCAAATCCCGCGCGTGAGCACCGAATCGATTTGTTGAAACACATCCCAACCCCTACATGCCCCCGTCCCGCCTCGCCCCAACCCGCCTTCGCTCGCTCGCTCGCTAGGTAGTCGTGACTTCATTCTGCTGGCTAGAAAAGAAAAGAGAGGAGAGAACGCCGGGACTTTCAGCCGGCCCTGTGAATGGTTTTGCCTTTGCATCCGTCCTCGATCGCCAGGTGCTGTTGCTTCGCTCTGCCTGGCACGTTTTGGTTTGGGTTGATTTGGTGGGTGGGTGGCGAGGCGTTTACTTGGAGTCGCCGTAGATGCGGTCGATGTCCTTGCGGTATTTGTCGGTCAAGGCTTTGCGGTTGAGCTTCTGCGCGGACGTGACGAGGCCCTGTGCGGGAGAGGAGAAAGGTTAGCGATTGTTCAAAGAGAGAAGGCAGGTGATCGAAACTCACGTTCTGCGGGGTCCATTCCTCGTCGCTGAGGACAACACCCTGGATCATCTCGATGCCGGTCAAACCGCCCTTCTTGCCTGCGGCCTGCATTTCATCGAGCACGAGCTTGTTGACCTTGTCATTGTGGCACAGATCCTCGAGACCGTTGCCGTTGATGCCGTTACTGCTGGCCAGTTGTTTGAGTGTGGGCTCGGCGGGCACGACGATGGCAACGGGCTTGCTCTTGTCCTGCTGCGCGTAGACGCAGATGTTGCCGACGACGGGGCACGAGCGGTAGACCGACTCGAGCTTCTCCAGCGCAATGTACTCGCCGTGGCTCATCTTGACCAGGTTCTTCTTGCGGTCGATGATGCGCAGGTTGCCGCTGGGGTCGAATTCGCCGACGTCGCCCGTCTTGAACCAGCCGTCGTCCGTGAAGGCCTCTTTGGTCTCCGACTCGAGGTCGAGGTAGCCGCTAGTGACGCTGGCGCCGCGGATCCAAATCTCGCCCTGCGGCGTGCTGTTGGTCGAAAAGTAGCCAGCGTCGGCGAAGTCGACCAGCTTGACCTCCACACTGCCGGGAACTTCACCAAGGGCGGAGTCAGTCCAAGCAAGAGGGTCCATAAGAGCGCCCATGGCGGCCGTTTCCGTCAAACCGTAGCCCGAGATCATAGGGGCGATGGCCATGGAGATGAAACGCTGCGTGTCCTTGGCAATGGGACCACCGCCATTCATGCAGAGGCGGAGCTTGCCGCCAGTCGCTTCCTGGATCTTTTTGAAGACGACGGTGTCGACAAGGCTCGTTCCAACGCCGGAGAAGGGGAGGTATCCCGAGTTGGACATCATGAAAGACTTGGCGCTCATTGCGCCCCAGAACATGCTGCTCTTGAGAGCTCCCATCTTGCCCACCTTGGCCATGATCCCCTTCTTCACGGTCTCCCAGACAGCCGGCACACCGACCAGAACGGTGGGCTTGTATTCCTGGATGTCGCCCTGGCAGTTGCGCAGGCTGGTGTCTGTAAGAGTACGGGGGTTGCCATAGCCCATGCTACCGCCCCAGTAGAGGCACGCAGTCTCGAAAACGAATTCGAGAATATGAGCAAGAGGCAGGTAGGTGAGCAGACCGTCGCCAGGGCCAAGGTACGGCCCCACGATGACGTCGACACCGGCAATGGCAGCAAGAACGTTCCTGTGCGTGAGAAGGACACCCTTGGGGGTGCCGGTTGATCCGGAGGTGTACATGATGCAGCACAGGTCCTCGCGCTTCGGGAGCACAGGCTCGACCTGGTTCTCCTCGCCCATCTGGATGAATTCGCTGAAGCTATGCACGGTCAGATGTGGGTGGGCCTCCTTGAGCTTCTTGATGTCCTCAGCAACAACTGCTGGGTCAGCCTTCGAGGTCGGAGCTTCATCGTCGTTGTAGACCACGTGCTGGATGTCCTTGACCTCCTTCAGCGGGTTGATGAGCTTGGTGAGCAGGTGTGGGTCGAGGAAGATGACCTTGGCGTGAGTTTGAGCGAGCGAGTGCTTCAGTCCGTCTTCTCCGAGGGTATCGTAGGCCGTAACGATGGGCATGCTTTGGCTGGCGGATCCGTGGGCGATTGCCAGCCAGTAAGGGTGCGTTGCCGCGAAAATGTGCACCCGGTCTTCCGCCTTCATGCCCAGACTCCGGAAACCGGATCCGACCTTCAACACCAGCTGCTCGTACTCAGTGAAGCTCATGTACTCGTACTTTGAGAGCTCGAAGTACGTCCACTTCTTGTCCACCTCCTGCTCCTTGCCGTCCACCGTCTTCTTCACCTTCTTGACTTCATCGTGCGTCTTGATCAGCTTCCTCTTGCCGAGCGCCTTGGCGTTGCCGAACTTCTTGCTCGACCTGGCGACGATGTCGAAGATGGTGTTGATGCCCTCCTCGGGCGTTTCCTTCAGGCCATCCTTGGTGCGCACGTTGCGGCGTGGGATAGTCTCGCCCTCCTTCTTGGTGGCGCCGGGGATCTCGGCAGTGTAGGGTGCCTTTTTGTAGATCTTGGGCTGCGGGACCATGGTCTTCAGGTCCTTGCCCTTCAAGGTTTCGGCCATGTCGTCGAGGGAGAGCTGGGCGTTGGAAAGGTTGAGGGGGAGAACCGAGTGCGACAGGGAGCTCGAGGCCGCGTCGAAGCTCATAAAAGGCGAGCGAGGCCTGATGAATGGGTCAAGCAGGTGATGGTGCCAGAGACGGAGAGATCAAGCGAAATGAGCAGTTCTTTGTGCGGCGGGTGGCGTGAGGGGGGATGAGAATGGATGGGGATGGTTTGGTTGGGCGGGCAGAGGACGACGAGCGCTGGGCTTTCGTTGGCGCAGTATGCGGGTACGTCATCGCTTGTCCAGACGGGAGCTCTCGTGCTCGGCAAGATCCGGCCAAGATCGATGCCGCTCCGTCGTGCCCTCGCACCGGCGCTCAACTAGCACCTTCACACATGCTACTGACGTCCACGCCGACCACCGGCAGGCAGCAACTTTTGCTTCTTATGATGGGCAAGAGAATCATACGTGCAACCTAAGAACAAGTGTGCGTCTTTCGCCTCAACGTTTCCCGCCTCCGGAGAGCGCGCATGGGCGCTGATGCCTTGGATCATACGCGACCCAGCGCCTCAAAGCACTTTGGAGCTCACCCTTCAGTGAGAAAGGTGTTATGGTTCTTACAGGATGCAAGGGAGCGGGCCTGGCGACCAGCGTAACGGGAGAGAGCGAACGAATGACGAAGTCTGCCAGATTTGGTCGAATTGCCACCAAAGGACCAAACCCTGAATCAACTTGATCACCACGAACACAGCCGCTCCCTCTACCCAATCGATAATTCTCAGTCCATCCATTCGGTCGATGCGGCAAGGCTACTGCAGCTCATCATGCACCGACGCACTGGCAGCGACAGGAGAGACCTGTGTGTCTCCATCCAGATCAGCAGGTTGCAGGAACACGTCCGTCAACACCAAGTCAAGCCCTCGTAAGCTTTCGACAAGTATCACGATCTCGTGGACCGATTGGGTGCCGCCACAAGCTCCTAGACGGGAGCCGATCTGACGAGGACTACATGCCTACCTGACATCTTCTGCTTAAGCTCAACAAGCATGCGGCTGAGTACCTTGACCGCCTGAATTCGCCGGTCAATCCTTGAGGCTGAAGGACTGGGAGCCAGGGCGAATCATCAAGATGAGTCGCTGAAGCATGACGAAGCTCACTATCTGCAAGCTTGTCACGTTCAGAAGACGGACGGTCTTGTTTTGAAATCAACTCAGCCCTCGAGATACGCACGCCTGGAGTTTGGAGCCAGTCGGCTGACTTTCAAGCGCCACAATCAGCGGCATGTCAGGGAAATAGAAGTCACTATGATCATACTACCATGGACTCAAGGAACCAGATTCGTCCGCATTCGCCATGGTAAGTACCGCCATGGATGCAAAGGAAGATTTGCTCAGCTGACTTCTTGAGAATTTGGCCACTGGCGAGAGACCCAGCTCGCGATACTCAGACCGGAGCGGTCGGTCAGAGGTTGGTGTCGCATGGCGCGACAGCTGATCTGGAGACGAAAGGAGCTGCCAGCATTTGTAGCATTTAGTGGCGAGGCGCGTTCCTCCCTGCTGACCCCTCGACTAGGGGCTTCCCGGCTCTCATGATCGCCTGGTCTTGCCGCTACTATTATTCCTTGCTGGAGACGCAACATTGCCCATCAGCAGACGTGTCTGTGTGCGCAAAGGACAGCATGGACTTCACAAGGATCCTCATAGCCAAGTGAAGCAGACGTGGATCCCCCCAGTTCCCGCTTATCCCCAAACTTGAGCCTTGGCAAAGGTCAAGCCGCCAAGGACGCCGTTGCCGTGGCATAGGTTCGCCTAGATGGCGCGCATTAGCACGTGTGCGCTTCACGACAATGCCCACACGTGCATCTACTGTTAAATGCAACGCAACAGCAGCGCTTTTTTCCCTCTCGGTTGAACCTACCTTGTTCTCAGGATATACGGCGCATCATCGTCTCTCGCCGACCTCCGCATCCTCATGGATAAGCCCGCCCGACGTGCTCAAACTCTTGGTAGACAGACGAGAGAGTGTATGCTAGCCAAGGCAGGCGCAGTCAATGGCAATCCCTCGCTGCGGCCACGGCAAATAGATCACCGCGGCGTAATTCGCGTAATCCAGGAGGCGGCTGAGCGAAGGCGACTCTCATGCTTACAAGTCCGATCGCATGACCCTGTCGTCGCAGCTCCAAGACCTCGTTAGCAACTGCCGCGAGCGTGCGAGGGTCCGGACGCCAGCGAGGCTAGTAGGCTAGGCCTCACAGCAGTCTTCCTGGATCTCGCCACATCTTGCCCACCGGCTCGAGATGCTTGAGCGTACCGTGCTGCGTGTTTCATAACTGTCAGCGGGATCTTGACAGTGTCGCGAGTCTCGAAAGTGCCTTTTGCGTCACATGTCTTCCGGCAGATCGCACGTACTGGGGTCGCGGAAGGATTCGGGCGTTCCGGAGGGATTCTAATGCACACAGTCAGACCCTTTGCGCCCACTTGAGGCTTGTGGAGACGATGTTGAGATCGCTTCCGCGGTAGTCGTTAGCAAGGGCCAGCTTCCAAAGAGCGAAGTGCAGGACTTGGCTGTTTACCGCGTTCATTTGGGGCATGAAGGTAGAATGCTGCGCAGCGTGGAGAACGTTCTCCTCACCTTCTTGATCGAGTGTAGTCGCAAGGGCTCCCTGGCACTGCGAATGGTCGACAGGAAGATATAAAAGCGCTCCGGAGCCCCGCAGAGGTAAGTCGAGCATCTCATCCAGCATCTCCAAGTTTCCGCGTCTCTTATCGACCAGCTACTTCTTGCCCGAATTCACTAGAGACCGAAACATGTTGCTCTCATCGCTTTTCATTCTCTCGGTTTCCTACGTCCTCGACGTCGCGGCTTGCCCGGATCATGCATACCGCCCGGGCTCACAGAAGTTAGCAAAGCGTGCTGCCGACGACCAAGACTACTCTTACGAAACGCCACAGAGCTGGGGTCACATCAAGCCCGGTACGCGGCACCTTTGCACACCTTCATGGTCCCCCAGCTCTCAGCTAACGTAAGCCTCAGAGTACGAGACATGCCGGATAGGAATGCAACAGTCCCCCATCGACCTCAATGACGACGAAGAAGCTCCTTTCACACCCGAGCCACACTTCAATTACAGCATGCCAACCGACGGCTACCTCGAGAACACCGGCCTCAGCCTGAGCTTCAACTTCCGCCACGCCGACTCGGACCCAACAACGCTGCCCTCGTTCTCTTTCCAGCCAGCCGCCAACGCCGAGCCGGAGGAAGTCTACCTCATCGGCTGGCATCTGCACACCCCGTCGGAGCACACGATCGAGGGCGTGCATGCGATGTCGGAAATACACCTCGTCCATGCTGACGGCGAGGGGAAGACGCGCGCGGTGGTGGGGTTCCTGCTCGCGCCGAGGGAGTCTGCGGGTAACTTGACGGCGCCTTCACAGTTCTTCGCGCAGCTGCCGGCGAGCTACCCTAACCTCCCAGCCGAGGAGCCGGAGTCTTCAGAGCCGGAGTCGTACTCAGACGAGGGCGATGATGAGACCGACGACGACGACGACGAGACCACCCAGATCCCCCTAACCATCGACCCCTCCCTCCTCCTTCTCGAGACCGCCGACACCCCCACCTTCTGGTCCTACGCTGGCAGCCTGACCACGCCGCCGTGCACAGAGGGTCTGCGCTGGTTCGTCGCCCAGCAGCCCGTGTACCTCGGCGCGCACCAGATGCAGGAGGTGCTGCGCGTGGGCAAATTCAGCTCACGGCCGGTGCAGGAGGTTTGGGGGCATTTTGCTTGATCTAGGACGGGGAGATGGGCATGCGATGGTCTGAGCGGGGTTGGGGAGTAGACGGTGCTTCTGGAGCGGGCTGGTGGCCTTTTCTTCCTTCTTAGTGGACCTGGCGGTCTAGCGATGCGCGGGCTGGCAACTTTTTTTTCTTACTAAACACGGCGGTTTGGCGACGCGTTCTTGGCTCCTGGTCGCTCGTGTCCTCATGTTTGGGACCTCCTTCACCGCATTGTCGACGCGGGAGCTGCAGTCCGGCCGGCCGTCGCCGGAGCATGTCAAACGGGGGTTCGCGTCGCGCCCGCGGCCTGTCAAATGCCGTCCTGCCTGTGCGTCACGCTGGGAATTTCTTGTCGCTCTTGTCTGCGTTGCCGTTGAGCGAGGGCGGGATGCACGTTGCTGTTATCTTATTCATCCAAACGCGATCCTTTCTGCCAGCAGTGACTTTAACCCGCATTCACGGTCTCTTTTCGCTCGTCCGGGGAAATGACACCTGCATCGTTGCTCTGCGTCAGGCCTCCCTCGCATCATCCAAGACTCGAGCAGCAGCGTCGCGGCAACTCTGCCGCCTCTTCGTTTACTTATCGAGCCCCAACCGCATGACAGCGCCGCAGCGGCAACTCCGTCGACCTCTCAGTCACCAGCAGCGGCGTCGCAGAGTGATACCATAGGGCAAAACAGAAGACGTGCAGTCCATCTAACGCTCCTCCTCCACAAAGGAACCTCAAGCCCCGGCCCGTCTTCCCGCCCTCCAGCTTCCACGTGATATCACGTGACTCTCACATTCCATCGGAGCGAGTCGGATTACCTCAGCCCTCCAGCGAAAGTCACTCCGCAGCCCCAGTGCGCGCCCAAACGCGCCAGCCTCGGCCACGCCGCCATGGAACGTCCCTCGGCACCCCCTCCCCGCCAGCCCGACGAGACCTGACCACAGCACCGACCGACCGAAACCGCCGAAGCCCACCGAACCCACCACCGAAGCCGCCTCACCCCCCTCACCCCCCCCCGACGCCCGGTCGCAAAGCCTAGACAAACAACAGCCATCCAGCACGGCCGCACTGCCGGCCCCAGCGGGCCAGCGCCGCCACGTGCGGCCCCCGCGCGGCCGCTTGGCGCGAAGTCGCACCGCGAGGCCCGAATGCCGGCCCGCCGCGGATTCCGCGTCTCCGCAGAGAGAGAGGAATCTGGAGACAGCAAGCAGAGGAAGATCGTAGAGCGGCGCTGCTTCTTCGGCTTTGGGACTCCCGGCTGTGGCTCGCGGTTGGGCTTTGGAGATTTGGGGGTGGAGGCGGTTTTGGGGACGGGGTCCGGGCGCGGTTGAGGTGGGTGTGGGGCGAGAGGGGCGGTGACGTCGTCGGGGGGCGGCGGCGTTTCGGGGGTTCTTTTTTTTTTCCTTTGCTTCTGGAAGACGGCCAGATGGCTTGGGGCTGGGCGAGCTGGGGTCGGTGTGGGGACGGCGGGTTGGGGGGCGCGGCGGTGACCGCGGAGGAGGGCGCGGAGGCTTTAGAGGGGACCGTGGTGGACGGGGCGGTGGCC
>SGQK01000074.1:0-93922 GCA_004216415.1 Aeminium ludgeri | reverse complement strand
GAGGAAAGGGGGGGGGGGGGGGTTAAAAGTGATGTCGTGGGTCTGACTGAGTGCGCGTAGATGTTATGTGGTGGGTGCGACGTTGCTTTTTTTTCCCACACTGCGGCAGTTGGACATCATGGAAGATGGTGATGTCGTGGCATCATCACTGCCATCACACACGAGATGTGTCCTCAAAACATTATGCAAGATCTGATGAAATCCGATCTGCCGTTTACGTGCTCACCGGAGGAGCGAGCGCAGCCTCAGAGTTCCCCCAACGCGTCGGGCGTCGGGCTGGGCGCTCAGGCACACAGGCCAGCGACATCGGGAGGATACGGACGAGAAGGTTGGTTGGTGGCCGGCAGCGTGCGCGACGAGAGAGGCCGAGGAAGCAGAGAGGCGCTGCCCTGGTTTCTCCACAGGCTACTCGCTCGGCTTGGCGCGGCGTGGTCGCTGTGGTCGTCGTGTCGTGGGATGAGGTGAGATCGCGGTGGGGGGTTTGGATTTGTGGGGACGGGGGCCTGCCGTGTGAGGGTTTGGGGTGTGGTCATGGTGATGATGACAACGACGATGATGGTTCGGAGAGATGGATGTGGTTGCATGGCGAGGTGTTGTGTGGCGCTTTCGGGATCAGTCGTCTGGTGTTTGTATACTGGCAACATCTAGACGCAGGCATCTCCCCACTGATAAGAGGCGAACGCGAGCAGACGCGAGCAGCGGCGAGGACAAGACGACAAGACGACAAGACGCGCAACGTGGGGTTCTCCAACAGCCAACCTCGCCCCCCGGGCGAAACGTGGAGTAAAGCCAGGCCCGCAACAGCTGCACGTCGTCAGCCGCAACGACTCCTTTGCTCATCAGCCTCTCGAGTCCGGGGGGAAGGGCGCAACGAACCCACATCTGTGCACATCTGTGGGCACCTTGTGGAGGTGGAAACTCGAAAGAGTGGAGGAGGTCTCGTCTCCGGATTTCGAAACCGCTGGGGCTACGATTTTCCGCCGCCTCTCTCCACTTGTTGGAGAGACGTCTACTTTTCGTCCGCTCGCTGCAGATTGCGGGGGAGGAATGCAAGGCTCTCGAAGCGAGGCATCGATGCTCCGCTCCAGCATCTGTCGAAATACCATAGGACAGGACAGTCGTCCGTAGTAATAGTTCGCGCGTTTCCGCGACCGCGATCAAACGTGCAGTAGCATCCCCACATCCCACACTGCGGCCGACACACATGAGCCGGCAGGTCGTGACGACGAGGAAAAGGCCACCAACACTGCGGAGCGTTTCTGATCGAGATAGTGTGCTGTTGGTCGGGGTGAGCGCTTATCTCTGCGGATACATGCGCTCTTGCGGGCGGCGGAAATTCGACGGCAAAAGACGCAGGCAGGAAGGCTCGTCGTGGAAGGATGGCAAGCGATCGATGGAGTTCCAACCGCCTCTCCGCGGAATACGGCGGGGCAAGTCCATCCTCTGCACCGACGGCGCAAGCGAAGACGCCCCCGGGTATTTTGCCGGTGCGGCAGCGGGCGCTGGATGATGAGGGCTTGAGAGTCGTCAAGAGTCAAGACGCTGGACGACGGCTCGCTATCACGCCCATCTATCTCCTAGGCGAGTCCCAAGCCGCCGGCCATGATGTAGGTACTATACATGCCTTGCCGTACCTGGAATCTAGCGCGCAGGCGTTGCCCGGGGCTCCGCACTGTGGGATGCAGCCACATTGAAGCAGGCGACATGTGATAGAGGGCTTGCTTATCGTGTTGGGTGTCAGGAGACGAAGGACGTTGCCCCACCGGAAGAGTTGTAGGTGGTGAGACGAAGGAGCACATGCTCGCCTGTTCTACGTGGTTGTGGGGGTGGAAAGGGGGGGAGTATGGGGAGAGGGTGGAGAGGAAGATGTGGCGTTGTCCGTTGATTCCAGAGATTGAGGCCGTTCTCCGCACGTGTCAATTCGTATCCGGTGACCCGACGTAATCGGAATAAAATAGGCTCCATCCCGTCAGCCCTGCTCGAGACGAAGGCAAGGGAGAAGGATGGGACGAGTGACCGAGGGTGTTGCAGGAATCGATGGTTGTTGTGCGACCCAACGGACAAAGGAAGGAGGAGGAGGGGGTGTTGGAGGGGGCGGTGGCATAAAATCGAATGACACTGTAGATACAGTAGTAGCAGACAGGATTAGCGGGAACAACGGGAGAAAAAAAGAACGGGCACAGGAAAAGTCGGGGGCGAGTGGGCGAGGCAGTTATCGCGCCTTGCCCTGCCCATTCGGCTGACGCTCGGCCGTCATCTCCAGCGCGTAGGTTCCCCACACGCCAGCTTTTCCTTCCGAGCCTGCGCAGAACCTCCGCCCCGGCCGTCGCCCGCGCCTCGCTCCCTTTCCGTCACCCTCGACTTCTCTTCCCCCCCGACTTGACACTCTTCACACCACACCATCCAAAACCCCCCCCCCCCTCCCCCTCGGGTCCCCTCTGGCGCGTCTGGCCGCTGAAGGAGATCGACACCAACCTTGAAACTCCACGCGATGATTGTTGTCCCGTGACTGATGAGACGAAAGGAGGGAGGACCCTGGATGCACGTGATCGTGGAGGATGACCGGGCGAGCCGAGCGAACTTACATCTCTACCTCCCTCCAGAGGTACCTTCCAGTAGGTGCAACATCCTCGAGACATCTCGAACGTCTCACGATGCGAAAATCCACGACCTCTTGCGGCGCACCAGCCATCGTCAGCCATCGTGACAAGTGAATCAACTCGACCGGTGCCAGTACGAATATCACAACAAGTTTCCACACCCATCCACTCGGACGGACCAAGCACAATCGCGCCATGAGCCTCGTCAACGGCGCGAAAACACGGGGCAGGAACGCCGACGACGCCTTCTCCCACCAGAAACCCGACGTGACCGATCCTCTTGCAGACCTCGTCGTACGTTGATTGTCGTGAATGGGCAGCTTCGTTCCTTTTCCCCCTTTCAACGGCCTGCATCATGCTCCTTCCTCCTTCCCACCTTCCTCTCCGTCTTTTCTTTTGGCACGAGATCTCTTCACGCCTCAGGCCGTGTCGAGAGCACAGAAATCGACCTAGGCAACGACTCGTCACGCTGTCAAGTAAAAAACTTCCTTCTCTAAGACATGCCCTTCGTGCGGTGGTCGTCGTATCCGAAGTTGGCTGAGCGGACTCCCCTTTCGACCCCAACTCGCTCCTTTCCGTTCGATCGTGCCTTTTTCTTTGGTTTCCTCCCAACAGAAAAAGGACCTCTGCCCATAGGGGCGCTCACGTTGAGACACACTCGACCGCGTTGGCGAGGAGGAGAAGCGGTCCACAGCGCGTCCCCATGCCGCGCGCGTCCGACGGCCGCGCGAATTCCACCACCCACCCAGCGAAAACTCCAGCTACCTCCCACGACGACGTCTTCCCGCCAACGCGCGTGCCTCCCACGGTCTTCGTCAACGACATATCGTCGCATCACGGCTTCACGGCTCGTTCGCCTTTTGCGGGGAGAGTGTGGGCGGCCACCGGGGCGGCAGAGTCTTACGGGAAGCAGGTGGTCGTAGAACCCCCACTATTGTCATTTCGTCCATCATCGGGGGGGAGATTGTGGGCGTGCAGCGATCAAGCCGTCTACGAATGGGCCGTTCGAATCGACGCCGATGCGGCAAAGGGAGGTCGAGGTATGTGCTACGAACACACACACACACACACCCTGACGCTCGATTCACTAGTCCCGCGCACATCCTTGACTTCCCTATCTCCTCCACAGCGTCTTTCTCTCCCCAGCGACTCTCCCTCCAGCGTCTTTCTCCCCCAGCGTCTTTCTCCCCCAGCGTCTCTTCCCCCAGCGTCTCTTCCCCCCGCGTCAATCCGCCATTCTCCACACATCACCACGAGCAAACCCCCCCCCCCCAACAATACACACGCCCACTCCCCAGACCCCAGCCTCCATTTCAACAATGGCAGCCAGCCTAGGCAAACTCCTACCGTGTTTGTTTTGGCACGCAGCCCCACCACAATGGCGGAATGAGCGCAACAAATACCACCTTCAAACCCACCACCCACTGACGCCCCCTACGTGTTCCAAAGAAGGTTTAGCGGGGACCATCGCCGCGTTTGCTCGCTCGCCGGGAAAGAAAACGGGATGCTTCGCGCGCACGGAAAAGCTTGTCCAATGCGCAAAAGACCGCGACCGAGCGGGGGCAGTAACGGACGGCGAATGAGACTTGACTGCAAGCTGAGGTACCCGATTGCACGGCACACGTGGCGCGGTCTTGACGTTGCTCTGGACGAAACAATGGTAACGAGGGTAGAGCAACACCATCATCAAGCCCCTCAGACAAAAGCACCATGGTACCTTTTGGAGGGGTCAAATGAAATGGCATGATACGTACTTTACTCTGTACCTAGTCTACCGAGTACATCGCTGACCTAAAGAGCTACCGAGCTACCCTAGGTCCTTACTGTGTGCCTTCCCCAAGCACCCCCCCCCCCCCCCCCCCCCCCCCCCTCCTCCTCGACAGCATCGCAGCCAGCGCCGTGCGCACATGCGCGCTCGACGCCATCACACACCCCGCTCCGCCACCACCCAAACCACGCTTTGCCGCCAGCACACACAACAAAAGCGCGTCCGTCCGCTCTCCGCTTCCACTACCCCCCGTCGCGCGCAGCAACTATTACTACTCCTAACGAAGCTCGAGCGATCGTCTTCCCCGGCGCGCGCGCACGCCACCAAACCCACTTACCGCCAGGCTCCAGCGTTGTCGGCGGCCAGACGGGTGGAAAATTCCTCCCAAGTCGTACGCCAATGAGCATACCTTGGTTTCTCGATCCCGCGCGCGCCACCAAACGAACTTGAACCGCTGACCTCAGCCTCCATGACCCCATGGCGACGGCCAAGCGCCCTCACATCAACAGAATCTGCATCTGCATCTGCATCTGCAGCAGTAGCCTAAGGCAGTAAGATAATGTCAGTCAGCGCCCCTTCCATTTCCCCCTCCCCAAAATGCGCGAGGACGGGGATGAACAGTGAAGCGCGCTGGGGCCCGCGCGCGGGCAAGGCCGTTGTTCTCGGGCGTTTTGGTAAGTTTGATACGAGCGCGTCATGGGGGTGTGGGCGCGCTCGCCGTCCTGAGTGCTGCCCTGGGGGTGGAGGTGGGTAGGGGTGCTGTGCGCGTGGGGATGGGGATGGGGATGGGAATGGGAATGGGGTTGATAGAAGGGAGAGCGGGGGCTTACGGTGGGTTGCCAGGGCCACTGGGTATTGGGGCTGTTCGCGTGTGTAAATTGGTGATGCGAGTTTTGGGCGCGTCGAGGGAATTCCGAGAAAACAGACTCTCATCCCTCGCCGCGCTCCTTTGCAGCTTTGCGCGCGAGGTAGCGCGCTTTCGCATCGCTGACATCGGCGGACGTCTTGGTGCTCTTCGCGGCCTTTTCGAGGCGCTCGCGCTCTTCGTCCTCCTCCTCGCGCGCACGCTTGGCTTTCTCCGCCAGCTGCTCCTCGACCATGCGTGTTTGGCGTTCGCGCTGAGCCTGGCGGCCACCGGCGTCCTTGCGGTTCTGATTCGCGGGCAGAGCGGAGCTCGCGGACGCTTTGAGGTGGTCGGAGCCGTGGGCGTCCTTGCCCTTGCCCGAGGAGGCGACGTTGAGACCCGCGGACAGTAGGTCGCGCTTGTCGGTGATCTGGCCCTCGTCGTTGAGCCGCACGTTCACACCCTTGGCCTTCATCTCCGCCGCGCGCTCAGCATCCGTCTGCGCGCTCGTCTCCTCGCCCTCTCTCCTCTCCGCCCCGCCCTCCCGCTCCATCTTCTCCGCCGCCTCCACCGCCTCCCGATGCTGCTTATCACGCTCATCCATCATCCCCCGATAAAACCCCTGCATCCCCCCCATACCCGCCCTCTTCCTCTTCTCCTCCGCCTCCGCCTTCACCTTATCCTCCGCCTCCACCCGCCTCGCCTCAACCTGCTGCTCCTTATACGCCCCCGTGACAAACTTCTCCTTATCCCTCATCTCCTCGCCCTCCTCCTCCCGCTCCCTCTGCAGCAGCTTCTCGCGCGCCACCAACTGGTCCTGCTTCCGCCTCGCCGCCGCGTCGAGCAAGTTGTCAATGTACTTCGGTTTGCGATCGACGGCGTCTTGCCGCTCGGCCGCTTTTTTGGCTTCGCCCACGCTCGCTTTCGCGTCGTGGAAGGAGTCGTAGTCGAAGATGCTCGGGTCGACCGCTTCGGCTGCTTGCACGTGGGCGCGCGAGGCGGACGCCGAGGAGAGGTCCGCGGCGTCTTTGGGGGGTTCGCGGCGGCGAGGGGGCGGGGGGGCGTTTTTTAGGGTGCTGTGAGGCTGCGGTTTGCGCGTGGGTGGTGGTGGTGCTGCTGCTGTGGTCGAGTTTCCCCCGAAACTGCTGAGCTCTTCTATGGCGGTTTCGCCGTTGGCGGCAGTGGCGACGCCGCCATCGTCCTCGTCGTCCTCATCGTCGAGGATCGTCCTACGGGGCGGGGGAGGGCCCTTCTTCTTCACGTTCAGCCCGTACTTGAGCGACATGGTGCGCGATCGAATCGATGGAGGATGGGGAAGTGTCGCCGCGCATGTAGGTGGTTTCCAGCTTGGCTGGCCCCGCCGGCTTGGACGGAATGTGGAAGGACATCACGTGCGTCGCGGCGTTTTCGCGATGTGGCCCCTCGCGCTCGAACGCAAGTCGACACGCTTTGGGCTGTGGACTCTTGATCAACCTTCCAACACATTACAAACAGTTCTCTCTATAAGGAGCTTCATAGCCATGTACCCTTATACCCAGGACTTCTTAGCGGAGGGCTGAGTCGGCCTCCTACCTAAACAGGCAAGATGGAGGACTTTCCAAAAGAGGCAGGAGAGAAGGACATGCTTTGAAAAAGCATCTACTCTTGCAACCACCCCTTCAGAGTAGTTTGCTTTATATTGTCCAACCTCTCTCTCGAGATGGACTCTCTATACCTGCCCAATATAGCAAGAAGTTTCTTTGGATGTAAAACTCTTGAGCGTTGGATTTCGAGATACATCTTTGCACGGAGGGAGGAGAATTCGTTCACACTCACCCGCCGAGATCCAGTAACAGCAGCCTCGAATCGCTGAGGAGCAGTGGTAGCCTGTGGGAAACGTAGGTGTTGGATTCCCTCGCGCTCTCGCGCTCGACTTGAACCCAGACGTGAGCAGAGCCGACGAGGGTCTCTGTGCTGCTGGTGCGAATGGTGACATTGGAGAGTGGGCTCGTCAGCCCCCATTGAACCAAAGGATGAGAGGCCAAAATGGTCCGAGTCTGCGCGGTTGAAAAAGTTGGCATTGTGAAGTTTTTTTTAAGCGGCGTCATTGCAGCGTATTTTCATCAATCCCAGCCGTAGTAACGGCGCGTCTCGAACTGCGGTCTATGTGTCGAGGGCGTCGGAGCCAGGTCCTGATGCGTGTATAAGAGGTCGTCTGTTCAGCCTCTGGCATGAACTTGGGATTCCGGTCTGCTCGGAGCACCGTCCGCTTCGGCCCTCGAGACCTGAGCTCGTGCGAGATCAAAGCCACTTGTTGATCGATGCCAAGGAAGACCTACCTCATCTCAAACCCAGCTGACATATCCCCTTCTCCGCAGGATACTCGGCTCGAGTGGAAAAGCGTTGCAATCCTACATGTCCTTCACCAGACTTCTATCCCGCATCTCCCCCTCTCTCTTCGGGCCCTCTCGCTTAAACGTGTCCGCCAGCCCTCTCTTGGGGTCTTCATCGGGCAACCCTCGCGACCGGCGTATCTTCAGCACTTCATTCCTGACCGCGAGCGTGACTTCCACCCGCAACTGTTCCGCCTCTGCGCCATACCGCAGCTCCTCGTCCTCCACCACGCCAATCTCCTCTCCCATATCGCCACCCTGTCCCTCTCCGCCCTCAACCCGCCTCCTCCCAACCCTCTCCCTCAACTCCCTCCACCTCTCCCGATACGGCCCAAACACCGTTCCCACATCCACACGCTCCCCAAACGTCACACTGACATCCTTGCCCGCGCGCGGCACACCCCTCGGCCACGTCCGCCGCTCGCTCATCACCTCCTGCGGCCCGTCGATCCACATGGGCAGCACGTCCGGACACGGCTCGACCTCGAGGATCAGACGCGCGACGCCCCACTTGAAGTACCGCATGACTTTGTCCGGGTGCTGGTGAATCATGCCTTCGGGGAAGATGTGCACCCAGCTGAAGCGGCGGGAGGGGTAGGCGGCGGGTGCGGGGAAAGCGTCGGTGCCGTTGGTGGTGTAGACCATTGGGGGGTCGGAGAAGGGGTCGGAGAAGCTGGAGATGGGGTCGGTGAGGCGGGGGGAGTCGGTTTCGGGGGAGGGCTGAGGGTGGTGCGGGTCGCTGAGGAGGCGGATGGTTTGCGTCATGGTGGATTGGAAGAGGCCGCCGTGGGGGGAATGGGCGGCGCGCTGGGTTGGGAGGGTGTTGCCGTGGAGGAAGAAGGCCGAGAGGAGGCCGTATTGGCTGAGAGGAGGGGATTAGCGCGGGCGTGGCCTGGAGGATGAGGGCGTTCGCGCGTACCCTCCCTTGAAGCAGATGTCGTAGCTTCCCAAGGACCATCGCATGTTGCTTGGATTCCAATGGTATCGAAACGGCAGAACGCCCCAGATCAACGGATCGTCCAGCCTAAACAGCCGCACGTCAGACACCGGTATAACATCCCCAATCTCGCAAGTGCATTTACACGCTGGTATGATTCGACACTGTGATCAAACCCCTTTCCCTGCCCCTCTCATCTTTCCGGCGATCCAGAATCTCAAGGAACTTCTCGAGCCCTTGCGTCTCAGTCCGGTTTAGCGTGTACAAGAAACTGCGAGACGCGAAGCCCACGGCTCCTATCGTCAACGCAGATGCGATGCGCGAGGTCAGCGGGGGCTCGAAGGGCCGCTCTTGGGCCGCCATGGCGGCCGGATGGGGGATTGAGAGGATGCATTGCGAGGAAGAGGTGTCGTGGTTGAGGACGTGACATCGGATGTTTGGGACTACGAGCGGAATGGTTCCGCGCCTCTTTCTCGCCGCCGGGACGCCGGAACACGGGCAAGTGGGCCGAGCATTGAGTGGCAAGCTGGGCAAGCGTCTTGAGACACACTCTTCCCTGACGTTCTCCGTCAACTCCGCCGGCACGGAACTTACATCATTTCTCGTCGGGAGGCAAGCGAACATGTGAGCAGCTTAAGACATTTCAAAATTACGTTTTCGTGAACTATACAGCCATTGGATATATACGACCGTTACGGCTTTACTCGCCGTCCTAATCTTGGACATTACTTTTTCATCGGGAAGACGAATCGTGCGTTTACCCAGCCTGGTAAACACCCAGGGCACGGACGTGAGGATTCTAGATAGCGATGTCAGCATCTCGCTTTATTCGCCGAGGACAGTTTTTACCAGAGAACTTACGATCATGGACAAGTTGAAGGGCGTCAGGGGCATGTCATTGTCCGTCAGAGCAATGAACATGGTCCCGTTCGCAATCTCCTTGGACTGGAACACCTCGCCCGCGGGCTGATAGGTGTAGCCCTCGTTAGGCCCCGTGACGGTCAGAGGCGTGTAGGTCAAGTTCAGCTGGGCGGACCAGGCGACGAACTGCGGGTCGCCGGCGGACGTCGAGGTAACGTAGCTGTTGTTGGGGCCGACGGCAGCGCCAGGTTCTTCCCAGGTCAGGCGGACTTGCTTGCCGGCGAAGGAGAGGGGTTCGGAGCGGTTATGAGCGACGCCCGGGCCGCACTCGAAGCCGGTGGTGTTGAGGTTGATGCAGGACTCATCCTGGGGGAGATCGGTGGTGGAGGGGTCGCTGGTGCGGTTGCCCACGCGCTCCCAGTCGGCGGTGTCGTTAGGGGACCAGCGGTTGATGTTGGCTTGGTTCACGACGTGAAGGGCGGGGAAGTTCTGCCATGCGAGACGGGTGGTGTTCTCGGGACACGAGCTGATGTAGGGGGCGAGGAAGGTCCAAGCCCAGGACTGCGGGATGCCGTTCTCGAACCAGACGGGCATGGGGTGGAGACCAGACATTTGACGGAAGATCATCTCCTGACGAGCCTCGGTGGCGATCGACTGCGCGAGCAGCTGGCCAACCTCACGAGAGTCAAGGTGGTTGATGTAGCCCCACACACCGCTCTCGCCCCAGCGGGTCAAGATCTGCTGGAAGTCGACAAACTCGCGCGGGTTGGTGTAGGGGAAGTTGTACGTGCATTGCGGAGCTGCAGTCTCCCCAAGCATGTTCGATAGCAGAGTGGCGTGGCCTTCCTCTTGCTGACCCATGAACTGAATCAGGGAAATGTCCTCGTCGGTGAGGCCGTAGGCGTAAAAGTCTTCCTTGGAGAAGATGGCCACGGCGTTGTTGAAGGAGTCAAGCTCGATCCACTCTTGGTAGAGACCGAGCATGATAGACTCGTAGTCGAAGTCGCTCTGCACGGCGTATATAGGCTCCGAACCATTGGTCCCGAGGCCGCCAGCCGGGACGTAGGGAGCCGGTTGGGGCTCAGTCAGTTTGCCGTCGGTGTTGTAATAGGTCTTCGTAGGGTTTGGCGGCATCGTGTCGACGCTCGCGGCGAGGACGGTGGTGGAAACAGCACCGGTGGTTGTGGGCTCGCCGCTGTAAGGACCGTGAGAGGTATATCCAGTAGGAAGCGAGCTCCTCAGGGGCGGGGCGGCGGCGGTGCCATTGTTGGGCGCCTCAGTCTCGATGGCCGAGATTTGAGAGTTCTCCGAGAAGCTGGTCCTAACGTTGGTCAAAGGCTCCGGCTCGCTCGTGAAAGGCGCAGCGGCGTTTGTGTAACCAGGGAGATAGGATGTCTCGACAGCGTAGTCGGAGGCCGCAGAGGCATAGGTCGAAGAACTACCTTCTTGAGGGTATTCGGCCTGAGGCCTGGGCGCAGCGACAGCAATGCTGCCGAACAGGGCCGTGGAGATGACCGATTTAGCAAACATCTTGACAAGTCTCGGAAACGTGGTGAGGTTGAACGAGGACCGAGGAGCAGGGAGCTGGGCAGAGAAGGTATATAATGAGACGGGAACGTGTCTGCCAACCTTTGGCATGTCATCATCAAACGCGCGGTGCACAAATATCATGGTCGACCGATCTCTTGCGCGTCTCCGAACTACCCGAGCCAGCATTCGCCCCCGGCGCATGGGATGACTCCGACATGAAGGAAAGTGACCTCATCATTACCGGCAGTTGAGGAGGTAGATGGCAAAGTCCGCGAGTTGTAAAGAAGATCTGCTTAAAGTCTGGCTCGCTAGCGTCTACCAATCAAGTGGCCACGAGCCGCGGAGCGTGCGTGCGTCGAGCAGAATAGACCACTGTTTGCGGTAGGTTGGGGGCGACAAGTCGAGGTGAAGTCGAAAGAGATGGGCGGGTCGCCAGGTGGAGAGCCGCATCGTCACCTCTCATCGCCGCGGCATGCATGATGCGAAGTTTGCCGGTCGATTTGCCACGATTGCGTCCTTCCGCACACCCCAGTCCGTCCCCAGCTTCTCCACCGCGCCACCGTCCCTTTGCAACGCTCTCGAGCGTCGTCGTCTGGCTGATGAGAGATGGCCTCAACCATGGCTTTGGCGACGCTTCGAATATCATTCTTTCCCGCGAAATTCTCGCGTTTCGTTCGATATGACACGCGTGATGGCGCGGGATCACAGAAGACACAAGGTATCGACGTCCGGCGCAAGCTCCGACAGACGGCAGAACGGATGTGAAGTGTACCGTGGCTCGGTGGATCTCGATGATGGCTCATGAAGAAGAAAGCCAAGCTTTTGTCATGATGCTAACGAAGTCTTGGCGTCGACATGCCCTGACATACATGTACGTACCTTACCTGGGGAGGAAGGAGGTAGCGAGGTCGCTTCTCATCTTTGTAAGCACGCGATCACTCCCTAGCAATATCCATCAGTTCTTTCTATGTATTTCTGATGGTCGTCGCCTATGTCGAGAAATTATCAAGATTATTGACACTGAATCTTCCCCCACCGTCTACACCAATACAATCCGCCGTGGCTACGATACCTGCGCCGTCCCGTCATCGGCCATGAGAACGTACTCCAACTGCCGAAGAGACCGTGCTCCCCTTGAGGACGATTGCAACATATACCGGTTCTGTTTCCTCACACTCCTCGAGTAGACACTCGCAACTCGTCCCACTCAGGGTTTGTTGGGCAAAGCGACGCGCCCATACAGCTCTCAGACATGAAGCTGTTTACGGACACTTCGACGCTGCGGTGTCGCTTACATGCGGCACCGCTTCCAGAACGTCGTCTGACTGCTTGCATCCTGCCTGAGCCTACTTGAAACTTCTGAGGGGAACTCAGGACGAATGCACACCTCAAGAGCTCGACAGCGCTCGGCGTAAGCACCTGAGCAGGCGGCGAGGCATTGGCCCGAGGAGAGCGGCGCTGGTGGATCCGCGACCTCAGTCGCAGCCGTTGCTGGTGTTTGCTCTCGTGTCTATCGCGCTACCGCCTGCTCCCAAAGGGGCTCGATGCACACTCAGGACGAGTACAAAGGTAAGTGTCGTGGCCAGCCAAGCACCAGCTTGCTCTCGAAACGCTCTCTCCTTGTCATTTTCCTACCGCGTTCGATATATCTCAACCCAATTCCCCTTCTCCTACCGAGCACCGCTGCAGAAGAAGACCTCAGCACCCCTTTCCCCCACCTCACTACAGAAGCGCCCCTGTACGCGCCCCCTCAGCGCTACCATGACCACCACCACCAACAACAACCCCGTCTCCGCGCCCGCCCCCCGCAACAAATCCACCGGCCTCCTCTCCGAACACATCAAACTCCTCACCACGCCCGAAATTGGCCTAAAACCGCACCCCCAAACCGGCCGCCTCATCGACGCCCACCCGGGCATCCGCACCGTCCCCATGCGCGCCCTGTGCCTCGGCATGAGCCGCACGGGAACCATGTCGCTCTTCGTCGCCCTCAAGCAGCTCGGCTTCAATCCCTACCACATGGCCGTCGCCATGGAAGCCCCGCGCGACAACCTCGACGTCTGGACCGAAGCGCTCGATGCCAAGTTTCGCGATATCGGGAAGCCCTGGGGGCGCGCCGAGTTCGACAAGGTCTTGGGCAGGCATGATGCCGTGCTCGATGTGCCCGCGATCTTGTTCGTGGAGGAGTTGATTGCTGCGTATCCCGAGGCGAAGGTGGTGCTGACGAGTCGCGATGTCGAGGCGTGGTTGAGGAGTATGGATGCGACGATTGGGGCGGTGGGGCGGTTTCGGGGCTGGGGCATCGTGGCGCCCTGGGACCCGGAATTGGCCGGGTCGTGGTGGAAGTTTGCTCAGGTGATTTCGAAGGATGGGTTTGCGATCGATTTCGCGCAGGGGGACGGGCAATTTAAGGGTGTGGATAGGCCGTGTGGGAGGGGGTTTGTGAGGCATTATGAGTTGGTCAAGAGGGCGACGCCGAAGGGGAAACTGCTGGTGAGTCTGGTTGTTGGGGGAAGCCAGGGGGTGTGGAAAGACACGTTTGCTGACGTTGACGAACAGGACTATCGCGTTCAACAGGGTTGGGACCTTCTGTGCAAGTTTCTGGAGGTGGAGGCTCCGGCCGAGCCGTTCCCCAATGTCAACGATTCGTCGCAGTTTGTTGATCTGCACAAGATGATCTGGTGGTCGGGCTTCATCAAGATGGCGACCAAGCTTTCGCTGATGGTGGGTTTGCCTCTTGCTGGTGCCGCGGGTGCTTGGTGGTGGCAGTACAAGGTGTAAAGGGGGGATGGCTAAGAGTGATTTGTATTTGATTGATTGACAGTCTGGGTGGCGGAATGGCACTATTTGGTTTTACGGCACTGCGCGAGACGTCCATTGATTCGAGCGCGGGAAAGCTTCATTTACAAATGTTTTACATGCCTTTCTTTTTCAATGGGGTACCCTACCTCTCACAGCTTGCTCTTCCTCCCACTCTTCACCCCCTCCACCTCCTTTCCACTCATCAGAAAGTCGGGATACTCCCACGCCGCACTCCCGCCCGTCCCACTCGTCCTCCAGTCACCTCCGTCCACCACCAACACATTGGTATTCACATAACTCCCCGCCTCACTGAACAAATACACCGTCGCATCGGCAATCTCCCTCATCCTCCCCCACCGGCCCAACGGCACACTCTTCTTCATCCTCCGCTGCGACTCGGCATCCGCCGCCGCCAACCGCTCCATCCCCTCCGTCCCCGCAATCGGCCCCGGCGTAATCACATTACTCGTCACCCCATACGGCCCGTACTCAATCCCAACATGCACAGCAATCTGATCCACCGCCGCCTTCGCCGCCGCAACATGCGCCTGCATCGGCTTGCCCGCAAAGTGAAACGACGCCGACACAAAAACCATCCGCCCCCCCGTCCCCCCCCCCAACTCCCCATCATTGCTATTCCGCCTCGCACTCGCCACCAAGTGCGGCAGACACGCTTTCGCCGTATTCCAGCTCCCCACCGCATCAATCTCCATCACGCTCCGAAACCCACCCGGGCTGATCTTCTCAATGGGCGCGAGGAAATTCCCCGCCGCACCCGCAATGGCAAAGTCCAGCCCGCCCAGCTCCCGCACGCAGCGCTCCACGGCTCTGTCCAGCGCGTCCGCATCGCGCACGTCGACGTTGCCGATCCCGAGCACTTTGCTGCCGGGACGCACTTCGGCGATCGAGGTAGCGGCGGCGAGCGTTTTGGCTTCGTTGCGGCCGATGATGCAGGCGTTGCCGCCGAGGTGGACGAAGGCGCGCACTTGAGCCGAGCAGATGGTGCCGGCGCCGCCGGTGCAGAAGAGGACGCGGTTGGTGAAGAGGGAGGGCGCCCAGGTGGGAGAGATGTAGGTTGAGGGGTTTGGGGGGGCCATGGTGGGGGTTCGGTGGGGGGGTTGGCGGGGGAGGTGAACTTGATGATGGGGTTCTCGAAGGCGGGTGGTCGAGGGGAGTTTTGTAGAGGGGAATGCGGGACGTTTGTGAGAGCTGACCGGCGGGTTTTGTTTGTCGGCGTTGTCGGAGGGTTTCTGGATGCGGATCATGGCCGTGGCCGAGGTCTTTCCCCATTGAGCGCGAAGTGTGGGGGTGGGGCTTGCTTCCCCACGTGATGCCGGCGGCCAGTCGCTCACGCCAGGTTGCCAACCGCCGAAGAGCATCATCATCGTCCGTCAACCTGCTTCACTTACTCTCACGAGTTTCACCCTTCATCGCCATCCACGTCAAACTCTGCTCATCAATCTCGCCGACGCCCGTATTGAGTCCCGATCCGACTTTGCTGACTGAAGCGCCACCTCATCGTCCGGCATTGCTTGGCCTAGCTAGCAGCCGCATCAACAGCGACACCCTCACCCAACAGCGCGGGCGAAACCACCCAACATGCCACCAACAGTCGCCCTCTGCAAATTCGTCGGCACCGTCAGCCTGGGCCTCCTCACCGTACGCCCCCCGCCTCCTATACCCTCTCGACCACCGCCCGCCTCGCGCGCACCCACACGCGCGCCCTCTCCGCGCTCGCCGCGACGGCTCTGACGCTCGCTTACGCGCTCTCGCCACCGCGCGCCCGCCACCCGTATCTGATCTGGACGGGGCTGGCGGCTGTGGGGAGCGGGGTTGTCGGGTGCGTGAGGGGCGAGAAGAAGACGGGTGGGGAGAGGGGGGAAGAGGTCAATGGGGAGGAGGTGGAAAGGAGGACGAGGGAGATGCAGTGGGTGGAAGGTGTGAGGGCCGGGGTGGCGGGGGTGGGGTTTTTGATGGGTGTCGTGGGCGTCTGGGGGGATGGGTCGTGAGGTTGGACGAGGGTTGTTGGGGTATTGGACGGGGGAGTTTGAGCGTGGCGAGAGGCTGGGGTTGTGGGAGATGGCGATGTGTGCGGGAAGCTGGTCCACGTGGACATGCCGTTGGAAGGTGCCACGATTCCCAGCTTCTGGGCTTTTATCATGACATTGGAGTCAAGTTGGGATTTTGGAAACATTTCCCACTTATACAGAAGCTGTCTGCACAAATCCTCGCTCCAAGATTGTAAGGATCGGTCAACTCAATGGGAAGTAAGGCTCCAGATACCCTCGCTCTTCATTTACTACGACTTGGTTGTAACCTTGCGCCCCCGCTTGCCACATCCCGTCGGATCGGCGAGATTGTGGTTTTTCGAACCTCATGTTCCGTTCCTCAGCTTTCGCAAGGGATTCTGCTCTTCAACGGTACAAAGCACACCCTTCTCCATCCGCCCACAGCCGCATATCAGGCGTCCAAGCCCGACAGCGCATGCAGGAAGCAAGGCGGCGCGAAAGCGTCTCGAAGCTCCGTCGTCCCATGACGAAGTGGGGGTCGCGCGCTGCAGGTCAACTCCCCTCCACCTTTTAAAACCACCAACCACCACCTCTAGCAATAATGTATATTTGACCGCGCACAGCATTGATAGAATGGCAGACGCCGCCGGCGAGAGCGACATGCTCGAGAAAGAGCTCTCTTGCGCCGTAAGTCCACCACCTCACACGCACCCGCGCAAAACACACACCCACACACACCGCCCCATCTAACCACTTCCCCGGCGCCCCCCCTAGATCTGCACCGACATCCTCTAC
The DNA here is from genome assembly GCA_004216415.1 of Aeminium ludgeri. Classification (NCBI taxonomy): domain Eukaryota; kingdom Fungi; phylum Ascomycota; class Dothideomycetes; order Mycosphaerellales; family Aeminiaceae; genus Aeminium; species Aeminium ludgeri. Next base: position 77,404 of record SGQK01000074.1, on the reverse strand, counting down.
CAACCCCTCACGCTACTCGACTGCCTCCACACCTTCTGCGGCTCCTGCCTGAAAGAATGGTTCTCCTGGCAAGCGGCAGCGGCCTCGACCGCACCGCGCCGCACCCGCGACCCCCCGCGCCCCTACACCTGCCCCTCGTGTCGCGACGCCGTGCGTGGCACCAAGGCTGACTGGCGCCTCGCGACGCTGCTGGAGGGGTATCTGAAGGCGCAGCCGGGAAAGGGGAAGGCGGAAGTGGAGAAGGAGGGTTTGCGCGGAGTGTATACGCCCGGGGAGGATGTGCTGCCTGAGGTGGTGTATGCGGAGGATGGGGAGGGGGAGGGCGGGAGTGAGGATGAGAGGGTGTTGGCTGGGGTTATGGAGATGAGTTTGGAGGATGTGGAGGCGAGACGGGCGAGGGTGGAGGGGCGAGGGGGCCGGGATGGGGCGAGGAGGCAGCGGTTGACCGAGGAGAGGTTGAGGGCGCATGATGGGGGGGAGGTGCCGCGGGTGTCGCATCAGTCCAGTTTGAGGAGTTTGCTGAGCGCGTCCGATGTGCAGGCGCGGGATGTGCAGGAGGAAATTTTGCAGTCGATTTATGCCGAGGGCTTGCTGGAGGGGGTGGATTTGGATCACATGACGGCTGAGCAGGAGGAGGAGCTGACGGAGAGGATTGCTGATGCGTATCGGAGGCGGCAGAGGCAGCGGGATCGATCGAGGAATCGGGAGCGCAGGAGGAGGGAAAGTAGGTCGCCGCCGGCGCTGGAGGCTGGGGCGGAGGATCCGGGGAGTGACCACGCGCAGAGGAGAGATCACAGTGCTGGTCGTCAGCAGCAGCAGCAGCAGCAGCAGCAGCAGCAGTCACATCAGCAGCAAACGCGAGCCCGGCCACCGATATCAAGGCGTCACTTGTGGGATCAATCCTCCTCGCTCGAACCCGAACGAACTCGACCAAGATCGCCCAGCTCCGCGAGTCGACGAAGCAATCGCTCCGCGAACCGAGCGAACGACTCAATACATCCAGCAGCACGCTCAGCAACCGATTTATCGCAGCAACCGAGTAGCGACAACACACAACGAAGAAACCGAAGATCACATTCGAACACGGCCAGGAGCGCGACGGATCCAGACAACAGCTCTATGCGTCCAGAAGCGCTTCGAACCAGAGCGCATTCCGGTGCGAATAGACGCGAGGGCGACTTGAGAAGACCGCAAAGCTCTGGCGGTGCACAAACAGCAACCGCCTCCTCGAATGGTCGCGTGCCCGAAACGAACCCGTCAAGTACTCTTGCCGTGCCTCCAGCGAATCCATCTTCCGAGCCGGCGGTACGCAACTCGGCGTTTGCACCTGAGCCCGTCCCGGCAACAGCGATGTCTTCGGGATCCGCGCCATCTGTCTCTTGCGAGCGTTGTCAGCGTTCTGAAATCCAACACGATCTTCACTATAATTGCTCGCAATGCCGCGATGGAGCTTTCAACCTCTGTCTCCGCTGCTACAGAGAAGGAAAAGGCTGCGACCACTGGTTTGGATTCGGCTTCCGCGCTTACGATCGCTGGTATCGCGCCGCACCTCCTGAGGGCTATCCCCCTGGATACGACCGCCCACACACCCTCTTCGCGCGACGCTACGTCGAGCCCCCCGAAGACGCCTCATCCTCCACCAAGGCCGACCTCCAAGAAGGCGCCTTTTGCGACTCCTGCCACACCTTCGCCAACGCCACCTACTGGTACTGCAACATCTGCCTCGAAGGCGCCTGGGGCTTCTGCACCCCCTGCGTCGCCGCCGCACACCACTGCACCCACCCACTCATGCCCATCTCGCACATCTCGACCCTCCCCCCCACCGTCCCGCGCGACCCCTCCTCACTCTCCCTCCTCGGCCTCCCACACCTAAAACGCGACTCCTACGTCCCCCTCCCCCCACCCCCCACCCCCTGCAGCCTCTGCCACACCCCCATCCCGCCCGCAAAACCCTTCCACCACTGCCCCCGCTGCCCCACCGACATCTGCACCCCCTGCTACACCCGCCTCTGCAGCACCGGCGTCCTCCCGCCCGCCGACGGCCCCTCAGGCTGGCATCGCTGCCCACCCCCCCATCGCCACCGCATGGCCCTCGTCACCCACACGCCCCATGACACCACCTGCCTCCGCACCCTCCTCTCCGAGCCCGTCGGCGGCCACGCCTTCGCCGACACCCCCGCGTCGCTCAGCGGCCAGTGGCCCGCCGGCGGCGCTTTCCCGCCCCCCGGCGAGCGTGTGGGCTTTCGTGCGCGCGCGTTGTATAGCTATTGGCCGGCGGAGGGCGAAGGGGGGAGGGATGAAGTCGGGTTCCCGAAGAATGCCGAGTTGAGGGAGTGTGAGGATCGGAATGGGGATTGGTTTTGGGGAGTTTATGGGGGAAGGGTCGGGTTGTTTCCGGGGAATCATGTTAGGGTTCTGTGAGGGGGGGGGGTTTATTTTAGGGGATGGCGATGATGGTTTAGACGAGGGGTTTTTTGGTCTTCTAGACCGAGGGATGGCAGCTGCGAGTGACGATGACGACGATGATTTAGACGATGATATGGCAGAGGACGATGGTTCGTGTGCTGTATGCATTGATCCTGCGCTCTGTAGGCTTTCAAGGGGCGAGCGTGATGTTCTGCGGTACTCGACTTTACCAATATCGTCGTCTCAGTGTCATGCAAAAGAAGGTAGTGCTTGAAAATCGGTGAGACGTGAACCGTGGGCCTGCATGCCTGCGAATCGAAGTGAATGTCAGAGAAACCAAGCAGGGGTAATTTTTACGCATACAACGCTCTTTACGAAAACATTTCTGCGGTGAATCGGCTGCGTTGAAGAGTTCGCTCGCGCAGCTATATCGACCATGAGACCGCCGGGTCGTCCCGTCCCTAAACTGCGAGAGTGCGAGAAAATAAATCTTGCTCGTTCGTCCGGGTGCTGAATTGCAACCTGTAAAGAAGAGACCCAGATCCAGTCGGCCGAGGACTCGCTAAGTCGCCGACGGTCCAAACCCACCAAAACCCCCAAGAAACGGGCATGAGAACCATCAAAACGTGGTGAAAGTGCAGGCTCCCTAGACGCATGTTAAAGGAACTCCAAGGGTATCTGGAGGCTATGTACGTTCTTCTGGATGCCGGAGAGCACCCCACGATCGTCGGAATTCATCGACGAACCCGCTGGTCATGCACAGAGCCAACCTACAAGAGGGTGATGCGCTTGCGCCTCCGTTCGTGTACTTTTGCGAAGGTCACAGTCTTCCAGTCGCACAGCATCAAGACACGACTTGAGATCGCCGCAACTATGTTCAAGGCCCTTCGCGGCATTCTGCTGTCACGCTTGACTGCATGGAAGGCCTGGGTCGTTGGAAGCGCACACAGCTAGTTGCTTGCGTTTCACGTTTTGAACTCGAGTCGACGGCATCACTACTCGCTTGATCTTGCTCTTGACCGATGTGTTCTTGAACATTAATCGGGTATGCCAGAACGATCGAGAGACCAGCTCAAGAGGTTTTCGGCGCATTGACAGTGGCGAATTTGCCCCAATTGAGAGCTGCAAGACTGGTGCATTCGTCGGGTGGAATCCAATGGTACACACGTGTGCAGGTCGACGACAGTCGCGAGTCCGTGGCACACATGAATATTCGTGAGGGAGAGTCGTTAGACCCACCGATCGAGACGCGCGCATGGGGACAGTCTGGTCTTGATGGATATGCTTCGAAGTGCTCCACTCGTGTCAAGTATTGGCATCTCTCATAACAAGTGCATATGTACAACCTAAATCGCATCCCACCTCTCTCAACCTCAAATTCTGAGCGCCTCCACACTACCCCGCAGGAAATCGTAAGAGTCCTGTCTGAAGTTGTCCTGAATGATGCCGTTGCTAGACTGCCTGAAATTCAGAAGATTGGGCGAGCTGCTGCTCCAATTCGGCCAGTCGATCAACGGCGCCGGCGTGGGCCCGTCATTCGGGTCCAGGCTGTTGACGAAGTTGATGTAGTACGTCTGGATCGACGTCGTGGGCACGTTGTTGGAGCCCAGGAGTGCGTACGCGCGGAGCAAATCGCTGCCGTGGAAGGTGCCGAGCACGGGCGTGCCGTAGAAGTAGGTGCTGAGGTACGACCAAGCGGGGACTTGGTCGGCGACGAGGTCGAGGTAGACGCGGCGGGTGAGGGTGAAGACGATGTCGCCGAGAATGGCGGCGAGGCGCTTGAATTCCGGGCGGATTTCGTTGACGATGCCCGTGTTGAAGGGTGAGCCGGCGATGATGCGGTCGTCGTAGGTGTCAACGAGGGATTGCACGTCGGAGGCCGAGTCGGGGAAGTAGGAGGTCAGGTATTCGACCAGGTCGGCTTCGGAGGTGACGTTGAATTGGACAAGGGAGAAGAGGGTGCCTTCGTCTTCTTGATCACCGATGATGATGGGTACCTTGGTGAAAGCACCGCGTTGGACAGAAATCTCGGGACTTTCAGAGAAGAAGTTGTCGCCGGAGTCTGGACGTGGGAGGTAAGAGAGGTCGAGAGAGCTGTAGCTGAAAATGCCAGGGACCGAGTTGGCGGCGTCCTGGAAGCTGTTGAAGTCGAGGCCGCGCAAGCACTCGAGCGTGTCGGATCCCGAGCAGCCGGCGGCCGCGACAACTTGGTCGTAAATGGCCTGAGGCTTCTCGCTAGTGACCTCCTTGGCTGGAACGATTGATCCAGAGTTCATGATGACGCCGCGGAAGAGGGCGTCGCCATTATCGCCGGTGTTGTCGCCTCCATTTATCAAGGTGTGATCAAAAGCAGAGATCGCACCCGCGCTCTCGCCCCACAAGGTCACTTTCGAAGGATCCCCTCCAAAAGCTGCGATGTTGTCTTGTACCCATTGCATGCCCAAGCGTTGATCGCGGAGGCCCAAGTTCGTATTGCCCTCGGCCGCCAATTCCTGGCCAGCAAGGAAGCCGAAGCCCGCGACTCGATAGTTCACAGACACATACTGTTACACTTCATTAGCGTTGACGGAACAACAACAAGATCCAGGAGACAAGACAAGAGAACTCACAATCATTGGCTCACCAAGGGCGACCGAACGCTCGATGAAGCTCGAACCATCGTACATTGAAGTCGAGCCAAGGAGAAACCCGCCGCCAAAGATCCAGAACATCACCGGCAGATTGTCTTCAGCAGTCGTGCCCTCGGGACGTTGCACATTGACTGTGAGGCAGTCTTCTCCGATCGGCGCAATCGTCTCAAACAATGGCGTTTGCAATACCAGGTCGATGGCATCGTCGGCCAGTCCAACGAGAGCACTGCTCTCGTCGACGACGAGCGGAGGGCATGCTGTTGGCACTCCGGTCGCCTGGATGGTGCCGAAAGGCTGAGCCAGTGCCGAAGGGACACGCAGGCGGTTAGTACCCGTCGGAGGCTCAGCGTAGGGGATGCCTGGTCAAAGTCGATCAGCATGCCTCGTTTTGTAGTCTCGACTTCGAAGACGTACCCTTGAAGCTGTCAACGCCCCCGCTGGTGGAGCCAACAACTGTACCATCGTCAATTTCAACGCTCGGGCCCGACTGGCGCTCATCCAAAGGCACAGCAAGGGCCAAGGTAGCCACCAGAGGGAAAGCGAGCCATGAGAGCATCTTGGCGGTCAACACGTAACGCCACGGAGCAGGTTCGATGTGAAACAACAACGCGGGCCCGAACGACAAGAAGAGGCACGGAGTACTCTTATAGACGTAGGGTCACGTACTCACGCGGATAGATGGTCGACCTTTTGCATTCGCCTTGGCGGATAATCGACGCTTCCGTCAATAGGTTCTTCCCGGCCGAGGTCTGGGAGGTAGTTTAGGCGGACAAAATTGTTCACATGGCCTGTTGTTGAGACGAACGGAGACGGCACCATCTGTGATCCGGACAGATGACTCGGTGCAAATGGTGCTAACGACAGTGCCAGCCAGAAGGTTTGCATGCTGAGCATGCATGGCGTGTGCCGATGGACGTCCTTTGGCGCAACGGCCGGGTACACCCATCCACTCGTTATAGTCTTCGTCTGTCGTCTTCGGCCGTACCTGCGGATCCCAAAGTAGACTTCCAGGAGACTTTCCATGACTTGCTCGCTTTCGGATTCGCTCGTGAAGATTGATCAGGCATGGGGTAAAACGTGGGGAACGCATGCCGATCTTTCGTCAAAGTGGCGCGTGAGCGGCTGGGGCGTGGAGACCAAGTGCGGAGAAGGCCGGGGTACGACCCGGATCCAACGATTGCGCCGACGACGTGGGTTGGAACTGCCTTAAGGCTGCCGTCGACTGTTTTTGCTATCTCCTTGGCTGTCGCTCGGCATACTTCGATATATGACCCTGCAGCGGAGTGGTTCCCTATCCGGGATCGCCATTGTCCGAGGGACCACTACCGGGCTGGCCTCTCGGACATTCATATATCGATATCCCGCAAAATGGAATGTTAGCGACAGCAGGCCGACCGCATGACGCCCGAGGACCGCAGAGCTCAGAGCCGGTGTGTGAAAGACTGGGCTATTACCGGCACTAGAGAAATGTGAGGAGAGATCGACTTCCTCCCGATTTCGCTTGACGGGACAAGGCGCATGGAGCCCCTTTTTGCTGCCCTTGACATCTCGATGCCACGCCATGGGCGCCGGCCAGACGCTCAAAAGCAGTCACGACGATTGAACTGTCGCTCGGCGTAAGCAGATTGGTGTTAGGCGTGGCCTAGAAGTCTGGAAGAGCTGCCTGTCATCGAACCGAGAAGCTCGAGGCTCTCAGCGTCTCAGTCGTAGGCCAGCGTAGGATGAAGTTTTTGCTGTTCTCAGACTGCACGCTCAGCTGACTGCTTGCTCAACTTACGCTTACATACCGCAGGCTACACACCTTGTGTGTGTATCGAAGGGTTGTTGACTCTCAATTGCTATGGCGATTGCAGCGCAGCGCTCTATGTGGAGGCATTGATGTTGCCAGCTCTCTTGCCCTGCAGCATGCCACAAGATATCCCTTCCCCACTTACAGGAGACTCTGTCAATTGAAGATAATTGCCTACATGCATGATAAGAACGCTTGAAAGGCGGTCAGATTGGCGCATATGCTTTCAATGGATTGTCGAGGATGAAGGATACAGATATGTTCTCCTCGCCTCTCACACGGAAAGACACCAGGGAGCTCCTCCTGACCATCTGCTAGACACCGCCGAACGGTACAATGGCGTGCTGTCCTCATCCACCATCCAATCTAAAGGGGCCTTGCGCTCAACCGTGAGAAGGAAGAGAAAGCTTTCCGCAACATATTGATCGTTGTCCATCACCGACTTACCCGCCGACCAAGAGCCAGGATGATGTAGGTGTAGAGTACCTCAATGACCCTATGAGCTCAAGGTACAACTTCACTCTTCAAATTGATCTGCCTACGACTGAATCTACTGCTGTCATCGAGAAGACGACCAAAGGTTTGACCTCTTGCCTGCCAGCCATATCTACAGAGGTGACTTTAGCTAAATTCTTTGGCAGTCATCCGTGCCTTGACAGACCGGCATGCCTTTCTCCGCTCTGTGATCGCAATCATTCAAGATAAACCATACATTACGGAGTGTAAAGTGACGTGCTTCGACCTGGAGAATGGTCTGATGTTTGGGCGGGGCTCGGAAGTAAAAGAGTCAACGATCAAGGAACCCCCCGCCGCCCTTTCTGTCTCACGAAAGAGGTACCAGTAAGATGGCTCATTGTCCAGAACAATGCATCTTCTTGTCCGTACCTCTGTATCCACCACAGTGCCATGGACGGCCTCGCCTTCCAGCCCCTCTCAAAGGAGTTCCTGGTGCTATTCGAAGATCTCGAAGCAACGCTGTCGCCAGTGCAAAAACTCAGCCAGATGCACAAGGTCGAGGTAGGCAGTCCTTTTGCTGCCAGCATTATTCGACTCCGATGCAGTGCGTCCTGTCTTCAGCATAGCAATTGCTATAGGAAGTCTGGGCCAACTCGTCAGCTTATGCTGCCTGCGAGCAGGTCATGTCGAATCAAGTCTCGAAACAAAGCCATGCTCCGTGGCCAGAACATTCACCTTCCCCTACTCTGGAACAGTGAGAGTCCCTCTGCGGGATCCTAAAACTCGACGTGTAGGGATCGTTCACAAAGCCGGTAAGCCACTATGCCACGAATCTGCGATCAACGTTACTATGCACAAGAAAATTCACTTGCTCACAAGGCCTTTAGGATCTCAAGGAATGGAGCGCACTGTGTAAACATCGTGGTCCCGCATCGCCACTTCCTTGGTCGGCTTCCTCATCGTCGATGAGATGCGAGCTCCTTTTTCTCTCGAAGAGGTTGTATCGGTTGGATTCGGCAGCCGGCCAGCCGGACTGGAGACATGTATCGGACAGTTCGCCAATGCCTTGCCAGTGAGAATACCTACCTGGGAGGTCTTGAGACGCGGCGAAGATACCCCGACAAGCTTCGTCCGTGCCGTGAACAAGAATATTAGTGCGGTCAAGAAAGCAGAGCTGTTTTCCATCACCGATGTCATGAAGGCCGCTCGAAGACGGAATCTCGACCGCAGCCCCCCTAGAGTTGTAGTCACATCCAGTCCTAGACTCGCCAGTCCTTGCTGTCGCGTCTTCCCAGTTGAAGGCCGTTGGGATCTTTTCTTCTGCTTCCAGGAGGAGGAAAATGGCGTCTTGCTCAGCATCGTCTACGACACTCGGCCTCGGCCAACTCTTTGAAGACGTTGAGATCAGAACTCGATCGCTTTTGCAACACCAGTGTTCACCCTCGTCAGCTGGCTTCCCCGACATGCAGCCCTCCCGGTCTATCCGATCGTCTACCCGTTCAACCCTTGTCGTCATACGTACTATTTTATTTTTGATGCCCATGTGGAAAGGGCATTCAACAGTCTTGCGATCAATTCGGCTGGACTCGATCGTTTTCTGACTTACTGGGAGGGGAGTTGTATTGCCACCGAGCATAAAGCGCTCTGTAGGATTCAGTTCCAACTTCTTCTGGCGAGATCCTGGCTGATAGACTGAGGATTCTGCGAAGCCGCAGAATCCTCCCGGGTCACAGCGTGATCATCAGCATTTACAACGGCATCGCCATCATCGAATGGATCCTGCGCAATTCTGGCGTCTCTCCCGCGAGGCTGCTACTGAAATGGATACGCAATTACGACTCTTGCTGGAACTCGCGTACAAAGCGCTGTTTGATGCTGGCATGCATCTTCGAGCCGACCATGATTTGGATCCTAGAATGGGTGTGTTTATCGGGGCTGCCAATTCAGCTTACCATCCACACAGCCACTCGGTCGCCACAGACAGTTTCCTTCGCCAGACTCGCGGGTTCGTCATGCCTTCGGTGTCTGCGCTCGCGGCGTACCATCTGAACATATCAGGGCCAAACGTCAGCGTGCAGAACAACTGCGCCAGCAGCACTGTTGCCCTATTCCTGGCGGTCGACTCCATCTGCAGTGGCCGCTGTAACTCTGCGGTCGCGGGTGGCGTTTCGGTCCAGCTGTTTGAGGGAGGCTACATTACGTACGAGGGCGTACGGAACGGCCAGGTCTTTTCGCCTCGCGGGGTCTGCAGTCCCTTCGATGCCAGTGCGGATGGCACCGTTCCCGGCGTTGCCGCCACGGCTATTGTGCTCTCGCGACACAGACTCGCCGTAGAGAATGAGACACCTTTCTACGCCCAGATCCTAGGTACCGCCCATCGGATCTGATGGAACGCTTGCGAAAGTCGGATCGAAGTGCCCTTCCCCAGGGGGCAGGCTGAGGCGATCAAGAATGTGTGGAGAGACAGCGGGGCCGCCATCAGTCGATTGCGGTATGCTGGGATGCACAGCAGCGGGACACCCATTGGCGATGCGCTCGAGCTGGAAGGGATTGCGCTCGTAGCGAACGAATCGGGCAGGTCAGAAGAGGCGTTCGTCGTGGGCTCGACCCAAGGCAATACCGGCAACACGAAGCACGCATCCGGCCTGGTATCTCTGGCGAAGATGTTCGATCCAGCACCGCGTGGTTCCTGCCACCACGGGCCTTCACGAGCCGAACCCCATGATCAACCAGGCTTTGCCCGTCCGATTGGCGATGAAGGGAACAAGACCAGTGGCCGCAGATGTCATGGCCGTACTCGGCCACAGGATGGGGCGGCATGAACTCTCACATCGTCATTGCGGCACCCTCGGATCAGCTCCAGATGGAACAAACTCACCTTCTTCCTGCGACCTTTATTTGCCAGGGAACGGTTGCAAGCTCCGCGTCTTCGCAACAATATATTGGTCGAGGAAGAAAGTCGAGTACGAACGAAAACGCGTCGATAGTCAATGGCCATCACTGAGAGAGGTTCCAGGGATTTGGGATGTTGTATCGCGCCGTCAATGTCGTCTTGCATCAACGCACTTGTCGAATTCGAGGGTTTGAAAAGGGTGACTCAGGAGATCGAAGATACATCTTTGTTCGCTGACCCCATATTCACTCTACCGCGACGCCATGATATTCTTCTCTATTGCCTTTACCGAGTCTCTCACCCCCGGATCAAAATGCATTCGCAGTAACTCCCCTTCCCATACAGTCCCTGCGAACGGGTTGCTCCCTTCCACCTCCCCCTTCAGCGCGTCGAAGACGCCGTCCCCGCGCCGTTCTTCGGTATTCCACAAAGCCGCTAGCTTGCCGCCGTGTACTTTGCTCACTTTCTCTAGTAGTCCGACTAACGCGAGTGTGCTTTTCTGGGGCGTGTGTAGAGACGAAGTGAGCAGCTGCTTCGCGAAAGCTGCAACGCGGACTGGCGGTACCTGCTTTGTTGCAGTCGGCGGCAGTAGCACGGCATGCAGGGAGCGCAGGAGGAGCACGGTGGTGGTGGCGACGTTGACCTTCGCATCCTGAGCGACCGGGACATCAAGACCGTTAGGGTCAGTCAAATGCGCAGTCGTCTTGGCACTGAGTTCGATGTCGGGGTCGAGGGAAAGGGGAAAGAGCGTGCGATAGAGGTGCGTGATGAAGAACCTGAGGTCCAGGTGTAGCGTATTGGCGGATTTGGCAACGTCGACTTGACCCTGTAAAAGAGCAAAGGCGGTGATGATGCAAAGGAGGGCCTCGCGAGTAGCGTTGCGTGTTTCGCTGTCGGTGATTTCATCATCCTCTTCCTGTGCTTGGATGAGGGCGTTGGCGTCGTTGATCAAATCTTTGAGCGCTTCCAAGACGTCGCCGAAGAAGTCTTGGTTAATCAGATGGGCGTATTTGGCCAGGCCTTCGAGGACGGCGCCCATGAGATGCGGCATGCGTGATTTTAGAATGCGGAAATAAGCAACGAAGACCAGCTTAAGCGTCTCTGACTGGTTCTTGTCCCGTTCTTCGTAGCTGACAGTGGCGTCGGCCTCCTCCATTTCCTTCGCAACTTCCTTTCGCTCCCGCATCAACTTCTTCTCACGTTTCGTCCGAAATTCCTTCTTGTTTCTCGCTTTCTTTGCAGCCTTCGAGTTCTGATCGCCCTCGTTATCAACTCGATTCGTTGAGGCTTTGTGCGCAAACTCGCTGAGTAGCCGCAGATGCAAAAAAGTGTTCAAAACGCTCTCATGAATGCCGAAGTTCTTGCTCTTGATCACTTTTGTAAGTTGGCTCACAGCCTCCAGTGACGTGTGGCCTTGCTCGTCGTCGCGGAACAGCTCCTCCAATGTCTCTCGTGCCTTGACGAAGTCTGCGTCGACGGTGCGACTCGACAGCTTGTTCACGATCAAGCCGATCAACTCATTACGGCAGTTGAAATGAGGCACGCTCGTCAAAAGCGTACAAGCGCAAGCGATCGCCACGCTCGGCAACCCGCAATACGGGTCCCCCTTCGCAAGCCGGGCAAGCGTGTCCACGTAGTCTTTGTATCCACCCAATAGACCCTGCTCAAAGTTCCTCAACTTTCTTACATCTTTCGAAAGCTTCGCGTCCAGATCGGCCCGTGAAAGTGGCCGTATGCGGTAGCCGGGAATGATGTCCTTGTACACCGCCAGTTGGGTCCCCAGCGCGAGCTTTTTGACCGTCGCATTTTCGGAGCTCGCCAGTTCCTCCAAGTTACGAAGAAGGCCAATATGCTCGTCTGGAGTCTCGCTGATGACACCTGCAATGCGCGCAAGCTCCTCTTTCGCCTGCATGATCTCGACCTTCGGCGGCAACTTCGGTTTCTTGGGCTCGGGCTTCGGCTGGACGTCCGCTATGTTGTTCTCCTTGTCGTGATCGGCCTCGTCCTGTTCCTCGCTGGGCTGCTCTTCCATGATTTCATCCTCTTGTTGAACAATCAACCCGTCCCGCTTGATCGGCAAGCGGTTGCTCTCGTCTTTCTTGTTCTTGCGAGGCCGTTTTTCATAGTCTTGTTCGATGTTCCATTTCGCAAAGCCAGGCACTGCCGATTGCCCATCGCCTGGCGGGCTCACCCTGCGCCTCTTCGTCGCCCGTTCGGCAGCCATGTTGCACGTCCAATATAATGTCGTGTGGACCACGAAGAAGTCGAGCTTGAACTTGAGCTCGAACGCGAAATATTTCGCGCCGGGAGCAGCCGCGCGGAGTTAAGGCGGATTTAACCCACAGCTCAGCTTTTCCGCCGACTTTATTTCTGCCACACCTCGACTCTCGTCTTCGTCTTGTCCAGGTTCAGCACTGCTCCGCGCGACAACCCCGATTCTCTCCGCGCGCCTCGCGCCCCATCACCGCCACCATGCGTCCTCTCACCGACACGGAAACGAAGACCCTCTTCGAAAAGCTGGCCAACTACACCGGCCGCTCGCTCAACAACCTCCTCACAGAAACGGCCATCAACACTGCGACCAAAACGGCCGACCGCTTCGTCTTCCGCATCCAAAAAGACCGCGTCTACTATGTGCGCGAGTCGCTCGCCAACCTGGCCACCAGCGTCGCGCGCGACAGCCTGCTCAGCCTCGGCACGTGCATGGGCAAGTTCACCAAGACGGGCAAATTCCGGCTGCACGTCACGGCGCTGGATGTGATTGCGCCGCACGCGAGGTACAAGGTGTGGGTCAAGGCGAACGGCGAGATGCCGTTCCTGTACGGCGGGCATGTGGTCAAGGCGCATGTGGGGAGGTGGAGTGAGGAGTGTCCTGAGCATCAGGGCGTGGTGGTGCTGAGCATGAACGATACGCCGTTGGTAAGTTTGGAGGAAATTACTGAGGGTTGCGGTGCTTAGTGCTGATGGATGTTGTAGGGGTTTGGTGTCACGGCACGATCAACGGCAGAGGCGAGAAGACTGGACCCGACTGGTGTGGTTACTTTCCGCCAGGCGGATGTTGGGGAATATCTGAGAGAAGAAGACTCTCTTTTCACGACATGAGACTGACAAGGAGCCCCAGCGGGATTTGGTCATGGGGATTCTGTTTGAGAATGGGCCGCTGCACTCCTTTGCGCCGCTAGTTTCAGGGCTGGCAGAGCACGGGTGGCGTGCTCAGGAACGTGGATCGAGAGGACGAGAGTGCAATCATGCAGTGTGCACGCACCGGAGCAAGAGTCGTGCGAGCACTGCAACTCGAGCGGGGAATTCATATCAGCAAACTGTGCTGAATCGCGTTTGCTCATTGGCCCATAGACCATCAGGCGGGCATTGCGGGAGGCCTCAACCGGCTAGACACCTTGTCCTGCCAGGACTGTGTTAGGGCGGAATGCATCGTCTCAGAAGGACGACTCATCGCATCTCGAGCGGCGGACTACGAGGAACATATGGGCTCCGTTTTTGGAGGGGTGAACGAGCGTGATGTGTTATAGATATGTACGCAATACCCTGTTTCCCAAGAGTTTCCCAAGAGTTACAACACAAAACTCCATACCTCCAAGCTCCATCCGAACAGAGAACCCGTCGCGTACCCACCAGCGCGCTGCGAGAGCAGCTCCCGGCTTTCCCGTTATGCGAAAATGGGAATAGGAATCCCATACTGCACCAACCCCATGTCAGCAACAAACCAAGCCCGACCACAGCACACCGACAACACTCACATTCGTAGGCTGATTAAACCTCAACCCCCGATCCAACCCACTCAGCGCCCGCACCTCCTCCTCGGCCAACTCAAACCCACACACCTCCAGATTCTGCCTCAACCGCCCCGCATCGTTACTCTTCGGAATCACCGCAACCCCGCGCTGCGTCGCCCACCGCAACAGCACCTGCGCCGGTGTCTTCCCATGCCTCTCCGCAATCTCCCTCACGACCGCGTGCTCGAACAAGGGCCCTGCGTCCCGGGCCCGCGGCATATCCAGCTCCACGAACCCCGCCGGCCCGAACGACGAGTACGCCGTGACCTGGATCCCGCGCGCGGAGCAGAGAGCGAGCAAACCCGGCTGCACCAGGTACGGGTGGTGCTCGATTTGCAGGGTCTGTGGCGTGTGGCGCGCGTAGCGCTCGAGGTCGAGGAGTAGTGCGCCCGTGTAGTTGCTGATGCCGAGGGCATGCGTGAGGCCTTCGTCGTAGAGGGCTTCCATCGCCTGGTAGGTTTCTTGTAGGGGTGCGCGGGCGAAGGCGAGGCTGCCGTCCGGTTGGTAGAAGCCTGGTGGGTAGGCGGTGGCGGGGTCGACGTATTTGAGGGCGATGGGGAAGTGGATGATGTACTAGGGTGGAGTGTGAGTGTGACGGGAGGGCTCCTGGAGGAGTGGGGGGATGTTGATGCTGACCAGATCGAAGTAGTCAATACCCCAGTCCGCGAGCTGCTTCTTGCAGGCGGGTCTGACTTGCTCTTTCTCGTGGAAGGTGTTCCACAATTTCGAGACGAGGAACAGATCCTCGCGCTTCACTAGGCCCTCGTCAATCGCTCGCTTCACCCCCTGTCCCGCCTCGACCTCGTTGCCATAGTCGCAGGCTCCGTCAAATAGCCGGTATCCGGTCTTGATCGCGTTGTAGACGGTTTCGGCGCAAGTGTCGTTGTTGACTCTATGGGCCTGTGTGTTAGTCTTGCTAGGCAATGCCTCTCGCCTTGCACCGGGCATGCAGTCGCGGCGAGGTTCTCATTCGCGCAACTCACTTCCAAAGGCCAAAGCCCACAAGAGGCATCTGTTGCCTGTCAGCTCGTTCGATCCCGCTTGTGCGTTTGCATGGCATTGCAACCGACCTCCTTCCCATTGTTCAGCTTCACAGTAGGTGCTGAAGCCATGCTTGCAAAGTTTCCGGCAGTGTACGGCTTGGTATCAAATCCCGTCCTGGTCGAGCTCTGAAAATATCGATTCAACCCAGTCAGTCTTGTCGAGGCAATAATGTGACTCTGGAAAGCGCTGCTGTCCTGTATCACCCCATGGCCAACGACCCAAACGACAACGGGCTCTTCAGACCAGAAGGCGACGGCTCAGATTTAAGTACGCTTCACGCTCACCGACCCTAGCCAACTCATACTGCCGCAAGACTAGTGTGATGATGGCGCGAGCACACCTGCTCGCCTTCTTCCCGAGATCAGCTGGATAGTTCATCTGGAGGGATCATCCGCAGCACTTGCCAGACGTCAATGCAGGCAAAATCGGAGACCGTCCTTATTCTGCCTGAGCTGCGCGCAAGCGTGATGCGGCGCAACGCGTCGCGTGAATACATGGCGTTGACGAGAAACAGGCAGAAGACCGAGGACGGTAGCGTCGTCCCGCCTCGTCTTGCCATTGATCTCGATCTCAATGGCAGGGCCCCGGGGCAGACTGCGAGAGTCCAGGCATGCCCGTCCGACCCATTTCCATGGTCAGAGTCGCGGGGCAGAAGCCGAGGCAAAGAGCAGGAGAGAAGAGTAGCATGTGGACATCGTCCTTCCAGGCTGTGATGGCTAAATTCCCCGCAGCGAAGTGTACATGGGCGGGCGGCGTGCAGCATAGCGATGGTGGTCGTGTGAATGATGTGCATTTGCTGGGTACTGTACGTACCGCATGGAAAGCTGTCGGCTAAAGTGATTGGATCACCTGGCCGGCATTTCGAGCTCGCATTTGCTCGCGCTTCTTAGAAGGTATTGCGGTGCTCGGGATCCTCGGTGGAGCATATGGCCAACAGAAGCTCGACTGGGTATTTCAACGTGCGTGAAGAATACTGTCAGAACTTTTGATGCCGTCCATTTCCCTCGACCCAGATGCGAGATTTTCTCCCGTGTTAGCACCAGTGTGTTAGCACCTATCTATCAGCAGATGGGAGCTGGAAGGTGAGGGAGCAATTTGGAAATGGATGGTAGTACAGTCGCAAGAGTCCTTCTCCCGCAGCATAATCCACGCTAGCTCAGAACCAGTGAGACCGTGGTCTCCGAAGCCTCTGCCTCGCATTTCCCCTGGAACCAACCCCTCGAAGCCGACTCCAGCTTCGTTCGGAAAGAGCGCGCAGCCTTTCCTCCTTCTTCCGCCATCCTCCGTTTTCCAACTACTCCCCAGCCTCCCCAATCTTCCTCGTCCGCCCGCACTAACCCCGTTGTCCTTTCCATCTTCACTTCAGCAACGGTTTACGAAGAGAACCGCTTCGAGAACTTGGCAATGACTGCAATTCCCTGTCAGCAAACTCCATCTCCCCTGCCCCCCAGCAAACACCGCCATCCGAGTAACTAGAAAACTCACTGTGCAGAGCGACAACACTGATAATGAAGCCAATCGACAGCACCATGACCACAAACGGGTCGACCTTCAGCCCCGGGCTCTCGTCCGTGTACAACCCTGTCGGTCAAACTCATGTCAGCAACCGGTTCTCTCGCGTGTGTTCTCCCCTTCGTAGCTGGCCCTCTCATCCAACCGCCCCACCTCCTTCCCCTTTCCTTCTTACTCCTCCGCGCCCTGGTTCCGGCCATCACTTCTGTTCCCTCAACCATCCTCCTTAGAACGAACAGGTATAACCTACTCAACATAGTCGAACTACTTCCCCCGGCACCCGCAGCCCTCGTGCTCGTAGGCCGGGCATTCGCGACCTTATCCGCGCGGTCCGCGGCGGCCTTCCTCCGGATCGCGGTGGCGGGACCCCCTGGCGGCTTCGGCGAGGACGGGCGCTGAGAGCCGGAGGCCGTGGCGCTGGAGCCGTCGGCCGGGGGGGACGTTGGGGGGGATGTGGCGGAGGACTGGAGGGGCCGGGGATTAGAGGGAGGAAGGGGAGGGGGGTGGGGAGTTGGAAGGGATGGGGGTTGCCGTACCATTGTCGTGTGCGTTGGGTTGAGGGTGCGAGTCTGGGAGTTGTGCTGCTCGCGGCGCGCCGGGCTTGACGGTGTGCCTGTGAAGAGTCGTCTGGGCGTGCGAATGTGCGTGCGGAGTCGTCGCGGGTCGAAGTGGAAGGGTGGGGTGTTTTTGTCGTGAAGAGAATGTGTGGAGGTGAGAGGGAGGTGAAGTCAATGGGCGTCCCGTGTCTCCGTGCGGTCGCGCTCGAAGCTCAGCCCGGGGATGAAAGGTGAACGTGGCTTCGTCTCCGGTCCGCGGCCGCCGCCAGGGTCTGGGGCTTGGCGCGAACCGATGGTCACGTGCGCGGCGACTTCAGCTCGTGGAGACAACGGCTGGGTGAGAGATACGTTCATCTGTCCTGAAAGGTCGCATTTCCCTCCAATCTCGACTCGAAGAGACACCCAGTGGAACGGAGAGTGACCCATCGCGTCCCAATATTCGCCAGAAGCAACTCCCTCCCGTCCGTCCATTTTTGTACACCTACGAACGGACCATCGTGTAAAGCACCTTTCCCCAACCCCGTCATCCGCCTCCCCCATATGCCCCAGAAAAGTCCTTCCGCAGTCAGAAATTAGCGCAGACGCAACAAAGGTATAGTGCAGCGCACAGCTCCGTCCACCCCCTCGTTTCGCCGCCCTCCCGGACCCCAGATCAAAAGCAAGCGACAATCATTGCGAAGCCCCTTCCCAGAAAAGCGAAGAGCTCCGACCCAGCCGACCCAAGCAGAAAGATGAGAAATCGCGCCTGCCCTGAATCCCCGAAGTCGTCTTCAGGGAGCCCAAAGCCCCGCCGTCCAAGCATCGCCGCCGTGTCAAAAGCGAAATCAACCAGCTCCGTCCCATCAGCCCTTTCGTCCGTTTGAGCGCACCAACAAAACCCATAGACATCGTCCCGATACTTCTCCTTGCCGACCCCGGACCCCGATCATGCGACCTACACAAAATCAAAAACGCCTCCGACGAGTTCCACGCGACGCGGATTCTTCTAACCCCAGACAGATCCCTGGACCGCCAGCCCCTTGCCGCCGCCCCAGACGCCGCTGTTGGCGCCCCAGCCGCCCCCGAGCCCACCTACGTTCTTGTCTGCCGCGAGGGCGGGGTTCGACGCCGCGGACCCAGAACGCTCGTTCTTGCCCGCCGTCGCACCGGGCGCCTGCATCTCCGCGTTGAAGCCGTGGCTCAGCGCCGAGGGGGTGAGTGGCGTGGTGCTGCGCTTGCCCAGACCCGGCGCGGCGGTGGGCGCGGGGCGCGTGCCGATGGGCGCGACACCCGGCGGGAGCCCAGGTTTCTGCTGGCTGTGCGGGGGCGATGTGGAGGTCGATGGCGAGGAAGCGGACGCACGTGCGTTGGGCTGCGCGTCCGCGAGCATGTTGGCGTACTGTGGCGGGCCGGTGGAGGTGGGCGAGGCGGCAGTGTCGCGTGGAGGCATCTGCACGGCGCCCTCGGCCGGGCGCTGACCGGGCATGCCGAAAGGGTCGAACGCGAGGGGCGATACGCCGCGACCGCTGACGCTGGAGGCGCGGACGTCCTGGCTTTGCGGGCGAGGACCCCCGGCGACGGCGGCGGCGGCGGCCTCCTGGCCGTACAGCGATGAGTTGTCGCCGTACAGGGCGCGATGCTGACGCGCAATGAGCTCGCGGCGGTCGTCTTCGCTCATGGTGTTGGGGCTCATGGCGCGCTCGGGCTTGGCGCCGGCGACATCTGTGCCGGGGGTTAGTGAGGCGTTGGCGCGAGGGTGGGCGGTGGCGGTGCGAGGCTCACTGCGGTTGTACTGCTGCTCCTGGTGGTAGTTGCGCAGTTCGCGCTCGCGCTGGGCGGCCATGCGGCGCTTGGCCTGCAGCATCTGCTCCGCCTCGCTCTGGCGGCCGCCGGGGAAGCGCTGGCCCTGGTAATAGCCCTGCAGACCTGAAGAACCCGGCCGCCCCGCCTCGTAGTCGCTGCCCACGGACTGCTGCCTCTGCGGGCCTCCACCACCGCCGCCGGCCGATCGTGGGTCGGAGCTGTAGTCGAAGCTGCGGCCGGCAGCCGGCAAGCTATCCCGTCGCTGGGGCGCACCAGCCGGCGCGTTGGCGGGCGGGAGCCACTTCCCGCTCTTCATCAGGTTGTCGGTCGCGCGATCAATCTCCTCGAACTGGGAGGCGAAGGCGGTGCTGTCGGACTGGTGGGACATGGCCGAGGTGGCGCCCGAGCGCGAGGGCGGGGCCTGCTGTTCCCAAGACGGCTGGCGACCCAGCGCCGACCAGGAGGAGCCTTCGTTCTCGCCGTAGAAAGACATGTTGGCGGGAAATGGAAGATGATGATTTCCGGATGCGCGAGGATGCGTCAGGTCGGGAGGATGCGAGAATGCGATTAGGGACGGGAGTCTGAGAGCGGCGAAGCGCGTTAGTCCGAGTTTGTATAGAGCTGAGGGCGAATTTTCAGCGCGTGTGACCGCGGAGGTGGTGGAGGTGGCAGAGGTCGCGCGCCCCGCTTGTTCGCGAACAGCAGCGGCGGGAAAAGCTTTTTCGACGATCCGTCGCTCGCAGTGAGGGGCAAGCGGCTTTAAGCGCGTCGGGCGGGAGGGTCGTACCTGGAGGACTTTGCCGCCTGACGCGAACCAAACACGACGCGATGGGGGTGGGGGTGGGGGTGTTGAGCAGGGGTGGAGGAATTGGCGGGGGCGGTGATGCTGGCGGTGGCGGTGGTGGTGACGAGGGAGGAGGAGAAGTCGCGAGGGAAGAGAAGCGGCAGAAGAAGAGAGCGAGAAAGAGAGAGAGAGATGTCAGGAGCGGCGGGCGGGCACAGGCGAACTGAAGGTAGCGGCGGCTCTAAGCTGATCTGGGACGGGGGGTGGAGAGGGAGAGAGGGCAGAGGTTCGGCGGGCGCGCTGCACGAGATTTGCGCGCGCGCTCAAATCTCCGCTTCTCGGCATGGCAATTTCATTACAGAGGGACTCCGAGCACGGACGGTCGAAGGTCATTATTATCCTCGCTTTTGTGTTCGATATGAGTGCGTTGGTGCGACGGTGGATGGGTGATTGCTCGGGGCATTCGCACTTTCTCGATCAATTCCCACTCTTGGCGGTTTTGTCAATTTGAACTCCTGAGATATCCATCCACGCGCCGAGACGATGATGATGAGGAACAGGCTCGACAGGTCATGTCCACCGTCGAACAGCAGGTCGGATGGAGACTGGCGCCAAGCGGCTGCATCGGCCGACTACCGGGCTCTCCGCGGGCCGCCGTCGCCCTGTCCACTCAATAATCAGACATGCCGAACTGATGATGCTGTTGTTGTTATTGTTATTATTATTATGGCGACTCCTTCCTGTCCCGACATCTCCCCTTTTCCTCTTCTGTACGTATCACCAACAGGCCCATTCCAATGAATCTGGAGATCATGGAGCATGAGCATTTCGTTCTTGTCGCCCGACATCTACCTTAGCATTCGCTGGCCAAAGGGACGTCCAGGGTGGAAGGGAAGCTGGAAAAGTGTTCGGTACATCCGGAAGCTGACCGATGAGGGGTCGTCGAAGCAACCCCTCACATCAGGGGAGCGACATACTACTCGAACATGTGATGGGAGACTTCCGGCATCCCGGTCTGCTCGAAGGAATGGCGAGAATGGCCTTACGATGAGAGTGCACATCAGTGTGGCCCCGATGGCGACGGCACGTTGTTGGAACGCGGCGCGGAACGGTCGCACGCGTACCATACGCCGCTGGTGATGGGCCGCCACGTGCTGCGCGAAGACCGGGACGATGAGGAGCGCCTGAGAGCGCGTGCCCGTCGCCTGGTTGCTGTCAGCATGTCCGGGTTCTACTAGCCGGTCATATCTCCGTTCAACCCCTCCAAGCTGAGCATCTATCTTCCACCGGAAGTTGCCTACTCGCTACCTTCTCGCGAGTGCATCGCCAGAAGGGCCCAGCTCGTGAGCGCAAGAAAGTGCATCCGGGCACTCTCTCAAGGCTGCACTGCGTCGGGCCGCCCGCCGTCCCCCGTAGATGTCTTAACGATAGACTGACTTCTGTCGCACACGAAGAAAACCAAGTCTGAAAGGTGGATCAAATATGTCAAAAACGGTCGACTCACGCCGCAAATGAGTGCGCACTTATCGGCGCGTCGAAACGCAACGCGACCAGGCAGCAACCAGCACGCCGCAACATCGCCTGAGACCGCCTGCTCTGACGCCAAGCAAACGCGAGAGAGAGACAAGAAAGATGTCGAGGCAGTCTGAAGCATCAATTATACGAGTATGCAACGACAGCCTGAGCCACATCTTGCACGCGTCATACTACCCGCTTCCCTTCACGAACGATATCTTTCGCAGAACACGCCCAGCTGGACTCGCGCTGAGCGGCCATATGACCTCGTCACGTAGGCGGATGACACGCCTCCGCCGCCAAGGTCTCACTTCTTACAGGTCGGTCGTCTTTTCACCGTTTCTTTCACTATCGCCTCATCATCCTGCTTGATCAAGCCACGCCATTATGGCAGCAAACAAGGAACTTGTTGTCAAACACATCCTCCCGCGCCACTCCTACAAACTCCCCTTTCCCAAACCCACTCCCAAGAACCCTACCGCCACCTACTCACCCACACACACGTACACACAAACATGCACCAACACCGAAACACGCTGTTCCGGCATCACTCAGCTCTCCGCCATGCCCCCACCGCGCATCCCCCCAACCCTCTCAACCCTCCCCATTGAAATCCTCCACCGCATCGGCATGAGCCTCCCTTACTCGGCAAACCTATCCCTCACCTTCGCCTTCCCACGCATCTGCATCCCCTGTCGCCACCCTCGAGCCGGCCAAGACCGCAAGGTGGCGCGGTACCTCACCATCAAGCCCGGTGGCCACGCCTGCGAGACCCACGCGCGCCGCCGCGTGATGCAGGAGCACCTGCTCACCGCGTAAGGGAAACGCGATTGCGTGCTTTGCCGCGAGACGATGCCGGCGCGGTGTTTTCGCAAAGAGGCGGTGCCGGCGTGCCAGTGGCACGACGCCTGGGTTTTCCCGTCCAAGCGGCCTGGGACGGGCGGTGGCGACGGAGACGGAGGTCTGGCGAGGGGGAGGCGCGTGTTGTGTGTGCATTGCGCCGAGGTCGTGGAGGACGGTATTTGTCGGTGTGAGTGTGTGAGTTGCGCGCACTTTGATCTGGAGGTCGGGGTGGATGACGAGGGTGTCGGCAAAGGAGCCCGGGCGAGCTGATGCGTGTCGTGGTCGATGTCGCCCTGCAGTCGCCCACGAGCACGAGTGATCGATGGCGCCGCCTAGGCAAGAAACGTTTATAGGTCGGAGTTCGAGACGGGTTTTGTCAAACGCGATCGACGAACGGAATCGCGGTCGCTCCGAGTTAGCTCGCGAATGGGACGTGGAACGACAGCAAAGTATGAATGACCAAACACTGCACAAACTCATGGCAGCAACCAAAACCCATCTCAGAACAATGAGCTTGAGCTTGTGCTGCTAGAGAAAGTCGAGTCGCGAGCTACAGAGCCTCAAGGACAAGTCGAACACAACGCGTATCCTGACAGTCGATCGGACATCACTGGCCTCGCGGGATCGGTCCTCTGTCTGGCTTGGAGTTCCGGCCGCTGTTTGTCTGTTGCTATTGCTGCCTTGCGTCCAAGAGTATAGCGGTTTGCAATCGACGGATCAGACATGCTTGAGTTGTCTCCCTAAATTTAATCAAGTCGCACGCAGCTCTTGCAACATATCTGGGTAATCAGAGTGTCGACAATACCTTACAGTAATCATACAAGTTCGTTAGACTGCTGGTAGCAGTCCCCGTGGCGTGGTGGACGCCCTTCTTTCTCCGAGATGAAAATCGAAAATTCCAGGGTGGGAGCGGCATCGCCTTCTCACTGGAGGAGACAGGTCCACGGCAGGGCTTCGGGTCGCATCAATGCCACACGGACTCAGTAGTAGACCACTCGTTCATGCGCAGCTTCTTTCGAAACTCATCCGCTGCGCTGCGTGTCAGTAACCGCATACAACTAGCACCAGAACGCTACTCACCATACCCTCCCAGCTCACCACACCCCATCTCATCTCGTTTTGCTTCCGCCTCGGCCAGCCATCCCCGAATCTTCTCCATCCTGTTCCCACTACTCGGGTGCGTGCTGAGGAACTGCGGTGGCGCGGACCCACGCTCCGCCTTCTCCATCTTCGCCCATAGCTCCACTGCGGCCGATGGATTGAAGCACGCCTCGGACATCATCAGTAGCCCGATGTAGTCGGCCTCTTCCTCCTGCTTCCGCGAGCCGGGGAGCGTGAACGCCAGATTCGTCAGCATGTGCACGATGCTCGGATCCAGGGACGTGAGCACCCAGGCAACGAGCCCTACAGGCAGCAGCACCACCTATTCGCCACTCCCCGTCAGCACGCCGCCTCAAACCTCACACCCGTTTCCCTCGCCACCGCCTTCCATCGTCCAAGTCACTCACCATCTGACTCATGCGCTCCGCCGCGTGCCTCGCCACATTATGGCTAATCTCATGCCCCAACACCGCCGCCAACGCATCATCACTCCCACACAACTCCAAAATCCCCCGGAACACAAACACCTTCCCCCCCGGCACGACGAACGCGTTCGCCGCCGCCTCGTCAACCACATGCACCTCCCACGCCTCACCCGCCAGCCCAGAATGCGGCACCAACCGCTCCAGCACCCGCCGCACTTGCCGGTGCTCCCTGGACGTCGGCGGGAGGATTTTCCCCCCGAACTCGCGCAGCGTATCCTGGTAAGTGGTCGCCGACAGCGAGGCGAGGAAGGCGTCGGAGACGACGTTGAAGCGCCGCCGG
The DNA here is from genome assembly GCA_004216415.1 of Aeminium ludgeri. Lineage (NCBI taxonomy): Eukaryota > Fungi > Ascomycota > Dothideomycetes > Mycosphaerellales > Aeminiaceae > Aeminium > Aeminium ludgeri. Next base: position 53,533 of record SGQK01000074.1, on the reverse strand, counting down.
CCGCTGACGGGCACTTCGTCGATGTTGGCGATGTAGAAGATGCCGCATGTGAGCCCGAGGAAGGAGACTTCGTAGTAGAAGGTTGGGCGTGCGGCCCAGCGGCGGAAGATGCCGGCGGTGCTGCCGAAGCGGCGGTAGGATTGTCGCGTGTAGGCGCGTGAGGGTGGTATGAAGGAGGGGGTATGGCGGACGGGATGGGGGCGCTTCCAGGCGGCTGAGAAATTGCTGAGGTGCGCTGGTCGTTGCGCTGTGGGCTGATGTCTGACTGTGAGGGTGGTGGCGTTGCGAAAGGCGGACCTGTAGGCTAGGCGGGCCGTGAACATGTTGCCGGGGGCAGGTGACTGGGATCTATGGCAGGCCTCGGGGCATTATATGTTGAGATTGAAGGGTAACGACGCGTTGAGAGAACGGTGCTGACGGAACAGATGTGCAAGTATCTTTCGTGGTTGTTGACTCGACGCGGCTGACGTTGGACGACGTCGACGCACAATTTCAAGTGCACAACTCTTTTAAAATGCACAATGTTATGCACGAAACATCAAGTCGAGGTGGAATACACTGGGTCAATCCGCGTACGGACATCTACATTGAACAGATTTTGCAGCTGTGGGGCTGGCGACGAGGTCTCGTCTCTCCGACTTTCTTTTCGTTTCTGGTCGCGCAGCAGGGGCATGACTCCGCGCGAAGCGACTTGGAACGTCTCCAATCTGCGTCACACGCTCAAATTTCCTCGATATCGTATACCTTAAAACGAATAGCGAGAGAAGGACAAAGCTTTCGAATCTCCGAAAGCGATGTTGGTGGAGGGGCACTTTGACTGCCGAATGATGACGATTGCCATTCAACATGACGCGGTGACTGAGAGCGTGTCTGGTGTTGTTTTCTATTAGACCACAGAGACGAATAGGCGAGCAAATCGTCGACATTCCTTCACGCTGCGGAGAAACAAGGTCGCAACACGCTCAAATGCCGCAACAAACAACGGACAGAAATCACTGCTGAGAAACATTTGTTTGGTGATTGTGTGTACGGACATTTACACCGCTCATGCTTAAAGCCCATTGTTGACACAATGGGCTCTTGAACACCGAATGGATTGACAGTCGGCCTGCAAAATGCTGGAGAGCATGCCTTCTCACATGTTTCATCAATCAGCAGACCACATCAGCTGCTGATAAAACAGCAGAGTACTGCATAACAACGAAAGGGAGAGGAGAAGCAAAGATGAACCCCCAACGCCAGGCACCCACATCCTTGCTCAAGGTCCAACGCCGACCGTCGAGCCTCTCTCAGTGTCTATCGAGCTTCCAGTTCCCATCTGTGCCCCTTCCGAGGCGTTGCTGCGCCTCTTTCGAGGTGCGGCGACACATGATGTCCGTGGCGTGCAAAGAGACGGCATGATTAGTGAAGTTGGAGCACCCAAGCTCCTCATGCATGCGCCCCTGTGTGTGCTTCCATTACTCCCTCCACCGTTGATGCTGTTATTTTGCGTGCATCCTTACCCTGAGACTTCCATCATTCATCCTCCCAGAATTTTGCGTCTCGCTGCTGGGGAGGCATCGCCATCACGAAACCGTCCGGTTGGCTGCGAACGCCACCCCCAAACAACATGGATGAGTGGACCGAAATGCAGAGACTTGTGGTCATTCTGACCTTTCCAAAACCTCCTCACCCACCTTTGCCCCGCAACCGTCCACGACCGTGGTAGGTTGCCCCTTGATGGTCCTCGCGTCCCCCTTTGCGAGGCCTTTTGCTCGTCTGGCGCTTGCTCCCGTGCTGCTGAGGCTTCGTGCTTCGAGTCTGATTCTGTGCACTAGAGCGAACAGACGCACTCCTCGAAGGCTGTGAAGTGTCGTCTCGGTGAGGCTCACGCGGAGACGCAGACGGCGACGCTTTCTGCGCAGACGCCCTCACCTCTGGGATCGGGGGCCCAGAGAAGGGCGCCAAAAATGTGCTGGTTTGCGAGTTGTACCGCAGGTGCTCTGTGCGGATCGCAAGGCTGAGGGCCAGCCAGAGCACGCGCTCGGCGCGGTCGGGGCTCGTGTTCTCCGACTCGAGATCCCGGCCTTCTACGTCGGCGTGCCTCGCGAACCATTCGGGGGGAAAGTATGTCTGTGTCCAAATGAGACCTCGGAGCTGGTAGTCCTCGGGCAGTGGAGCTGGCTGGCGACTCGATTGATGTGAAGCGAAGGCGTTCTGGTGAGCGTTTCGGTAGATGCGCTCGCTGACTGGGTACACCTTGGTGAGGTTGTTGAGGAAATCCGATATGCCGCCCCAAGAGATGTACTTCGGGTTCATCAAGTCGTTCAGAAATTGTTTGCTCGCGTCGTCACTGTGTCGTGAGGCCGCAATGAGCAGACTGCGGAGCCAGGCAAGCAAAACGTGGATCGAAGGCAAAACTTCCTCCAGACCCTTGTGGTCGCGGACGTTGGGTCGAATCACACGTCTGAAGATGTCAAAGAAAGACTCTTGTACCTCAGAAATGGCAACGGTCGGGGAGACAGGGGCCGGAGTCGTACAAGCCTCGGCTGAACTTGGGTTCGGCTGCACGGAGACACCACCACCAAACAGGCGCCAGACCTGGTTTGTCGAAGCACCGAACTCCATTAGTGCTGCGATGTTGCTGACGAGCAACGGTACTGCGGACTCCCGCAGCTTGCACCCCGACGTCTCAGAAAGCTTCAAAGCGGCAACAGATCCTTCCTGCTGGAGCCTGGCGCGATCCGAGAAAAGAATGACCACGGCGAAGAATCGAACAAAGTCAATGTCGCTCGAGTTCGGGAAACGCTTCGCTGCGAAATCCTCTCGCATCAAAGGGACACACAGTGTCTTCAAAGACTCGCGTGCGTTTGCGAAAGGAACGACACAGGTAAGCGCCTTTGCGTACAACGAGAATTTCTTGATACCGGGACGCTCAAGAATACCAAGATGGTGGTTCAACCGCCCAATAGAGGGATGGTTGTCATTCGCAATGATGTACCAGCGCGTCGCAGTCGCACCCCAGATGAGGTGCTCTTCCTTGAGCTCCTCAATAGCCATGCGGTAGCGTGCAAGGTCGCCAAGGCACTCAACCCAAGTATCCGCAAAGGCCGGCACAGTCTCGAGAAGGAGGGCCATCATCTGATACGCGAGACAGATGAAAGAGAGCGTATAGTCTTGAGACTCGGGTCTTCGATGACGCAAGACCTCAAGGAAAGTATGGATACCGTTCTTCCACAAGCGTGCTGGTATGTTCAGCTGCACAGGGAGTGCACGAAGCTCAGGGGGTGCCGTCGGGTGCTGTGTTGCCAGCAGCAGGTCATGAACTTCGTAGAGGAAAGTTCGATGAAGCGCGACATACGCTTGCCACTGGTCTGGCCCAAGACGAGAGGTCCTATCAGCAGCTTGGCCGGCATCCAGGTGGACACATTTGGCCTCCACCATGCGTAGGCCTGCATGTATCCCCTGTACTTCGATCTTCAAGTCTTCGTTCGAAATTGGGCAAGACTTTGGTTGTAATACCAGAGTTGGCCAGCGAGATGAGATGTTGGGCTGAAAGAGACTGTCTCGTCGCTCTAGGGGGTACAACTTGCGTGGTCCTGTATTAGTAAACGTCTCCGCAGCAAAGTTATTATCAGTCTTCGAGTCGCTTTGAGTATTTGGTCGAGGCATGACGGTGTCGCAAGGGTCCGGGAAGGAGATGCCCGAGTCTCGCGGTATGATTTGGCTTTTGTTGGGGACCCGGTGGGCTCGCTGGAAAGCAGGGGAATCGGTCTTGACCTCCGTGCCATGTCGACGAGGCACTCGTGTTCGAGAGGCAGGGTGATGGTTGGCAGCTTGTCTACGCCTTTGTGTACCTTTCTGTGGCCCTGGGCCATGCGGCAAGGCAACCTTGGTGACTTCTCCGTTGCCGCCTGGCGCCGGGGGGGGTGTCCGTCCGCAGCGCGCTTGCAATTCGTCGCTTGCAGCACGTTTCGTGGCTGTGGTCGGTGTTTTGTTGGCCGATGCGTCGGCGCTGTTTGGGGTTGCTCGGACGCTGTGAGGCCGCCCATCCACGTCTTCATGATTCACCGAAAGGTGACCAAGCCGCCGGTCGAGTGGACCGCCGTCGGAAGCATCCGTATCTTGCGATGACCATGAGGAAGTCAAATCTTCCTGGTGGTTGTCCATAGAGCTCTCGTTGGACGCGCTGGTCGCAGGTGATTCGCACTGTGGCGCCTTGCAGCGTAGCTGGGGGCGGGACCCCGGGCTATCACAAACAATTAGCATGTGAAGAAGAGCCGCATATTCAGCAGTCGCCGGACGACTCGCTGAATGAAAGGAAACCGTACGTCCTCTCGCGAGCTCTGCCGTAAGCATCCGTGCAGCTGACGGTGGCGGTGTGCGTCGCAAGATAATGAGGCGAATCGTTCTCGTCGCCTCCCTCGGCGTGGTCACGACCTAGGCCGGCGGCGCAGTCCGCCGGCGGCGAGCCCAATCTGACCGGTGGCTCTCGCCGTTGCCGCTTGTTCTCCGAGTCACATCTTGTCCATTGGTGGGACTGACGTGTCTTGGAACTCATGGTCGATGGCGTCTGCGTCGCTGGCTTCTCAAACGTGTCGTTGATAATCGCACTGGGGCCAGTGTGAATGGGGTGCCAAAATCACAACGCGCCAACGAGGCCTGAGCGGGACATGTGAAGCTTACATGATGTATTTCTTCGAAAAGTCCTCGTAGCAAACTCATGACCAACGGACAAGACAAAGAATGATAGTCATGATGCTTCGTTGCGGGGTCCGGGAATGCTCACACTCCAGGAGCACAGTGTGATCCCTTAGCTGGAGTAAGGTAGGTTGGGAGCGGGGTGATATGCCATATTATATACGAGGTTGCATCGGTCCGGAGTCTGGAGCAAAGCGACGCCTCTATCAAGTGGAGGCCTCCATCAAGGGCGCCGGACGGTTTAGGTACAAGTGAACGCGAGTGGTCTTCCCTGCAATGCGCGCCGCAGCTGTGGGCGGCCGAAGCGCCTTTGTTATGTGAGGTGAGTACATGCAAAGTGGCGAACGTTGCCCCGCTTCCCTACATACGTATTTCAGGCAACTGGTTCGCATCTCGTGCCACTCGACCCACCACTTTGTTCAAGCCGCACTGGACTCAACGCTTCCTCGTTACTTTAATCAATCGAAGAATGAATCACTGCGCACCCAGGTACGCTCCAAGTTGGCAGACAATCGGAGTCAGTGGCAAAGGTCTTTCGGCCTTGGGCAAATATTTTCCGAAGAAGAATACGTTGGCAAGACTAAGGTACGGCTGACCGAGTGTTGGCCAGCCTTGCTGCACGATCCCACCGACCCGCCGCTCCGATGTCGCGTGCGCCCGTGCCTGTCTACTGCTGTACATGCAATGAAAGTAGTACTCAGGTACGTGAGGCCGCCTGATGCCTTAATGTGTGGCCCTCCCCATTGGCGAGTGCTGCCTTGCGAGCTCTGTCGGATCTCCGCCAGGCAGAGCGCTCCAGGCCGAGGAAGCGGAGGACGCCCTTATTTGGCTCTACGAGCAATCCTTAGGCTGGATTGACTACCTGGCTTACTTGTGGACGCGAACGCCTCGAGACAATGCTTCATCCAGGGCCAAGTTCGCTTGCTCGCAAATTCTATTCGTTTCCGCGGTCTCACGGCCAGCGGACAAAGGCCGCACACAACGACCAAGATAACGCATACTGCATGGGCAACTACCCTGTGTTCTTGTGGAGCATTTCGCTGGCCAAACAAGGCCCATTGGCGCTTTCCGCGGGTCACGCGCCACTTTTGTACCGGTAGAATCGATGGCCACCATCGTCTTGAACAACGAAACCGCCTTTCAGAATGTTCCAAGGGGAGGTGGCTCCGTTTTGATGAAGCTTCTTGTCAACATGATGTTCTGGTATTGCTGCACTCGCGTCGATCGTCGGCCATTGGCAGTTGAAGTGCGGTGTTTTGGAGGGGCTAAGAAAATTGGTTTCGTGTCTATCGGGCAGGCTTGCTTTGCAGCCTGCAGCGGCTCAAGCGATGCCTGTGCGAGTCCCATCGTAGCTGAGGAGCTGTGTGGCGATTGTGAGGATGCGAAACATGCTTTCCTGGTCATCTTCAAAGCTATTCGCTCGATCGGGTCGCACATACGCATCGGAAGCTCAATTGGCGGAGCGCCGCCGCGCGTACACGCTGCCTTGCCGAGAGGCCTAGAGCCACGTGTAGTGCGCGCATATCGCAAGGAATGCCTTTGCAGGCGAGGAGTATAGCGTTTCATGGGCAGTACTGTTTGACCGGTTAGTGCAGCTCCGCGAAGGGCGGTCCAGAAAGTTTGTCGAACATGCCGTCCGATCACATCTTGAGGGCAACCGTATGCCTTTCCAGATGAACTGCCGCGTCGTCCGTCTTCACCCAGACTGCGGTCCCGAGAGACTCCAGTGGCGCAACGTCAGCCAGGGGCGGAGAAATCGGAGCTCTCTCATTGAGCTTGACCTGCTGGACAACATTGGCTGCCTTGCGGGCGTGCCGCGACAGTGCGGGCTGGGCCGATAGTGGGAGGCGGCGCGTGATGACCTCCTACATCCGTATGGGGGCAACTAAAAACGACCGCAAAAACAACAAAGCCGCAACTGCCGCCCCAGGCGCAAGAGTAGAGGCGTCATTTTTCGGTGGTGGGGGAGGCGTCCAACTTATATGTTTAAGACGGGAGGTAGCCAAGCAGCTTCACCGGAGACGGGACGGCTCGACAGTGCCGAAGCGAGGGCGGAAGGGACGGGACGATCAAATCCAGGCGGGCGGTGTGCTAGTGCGTGGGTGGAGCCAGTTCTGCCAGCTACGACGCGAGACGACGCCAGCAGCTTCGACCGTTCTGAGAAGCAGCTCGCGATGAGCCGACTGGCCCCATGGATTGGTGGGCAAGGCTGGTAGGTGGCGCGTCCGCCCCGAAGAAACAAGCACCCAAGTCCACCATCAATGACCCTCAAATCCGTCTGGCGCGCTTTAAACGCGTGTACCATACGATCCTCCAGCTATGTAACCGCCCCCGGAACCTGGCCAACGAAGGCCCCATCCTCGAACAACTCAATGGCTGCCTCGAGCGCGTCATTTCCCTCCTCCGCGAAGAGACAAGAGCACCGGCGCCCCATCTCTCCCTGCAGTTCGCGGCCAGCAGTCAGATCTACACGGTCATTGCAAGAGCAGCCGCAGTGAGCGAGCACGAGCACATAATCCGATCGACCGTCGCCGTCTTCGAAACCCTGATCGACAGCGAAGAGGAGGGCTTTCTGTCGAGCGCGCCTTTTGCGAAGAGTCTCATGCGCCTGGTATCGAAGGTGGTGGACAGTGGAACAGTGCTCATCAGCATCGACACGGAGACGGCCATACTGGAACTGCTCTTCACGATCTCGGCAAAGATACGGCTGCAGCCCGAGATACTGTCAGTATGGTTCCAGACTTCGACCAAGACCGAGCTGGAGGATGTCTTCAGCGGCAAAGACAAGAACAACTTTGTAGGCTTCACGCAGAAGGATGACTTCCCTCTGTGCTACATCCTCATCGACCGCGTACATCACGACGGTCGTATAGGCGATTTCGCGAGGACAGGTCTGCTTTACATCTTCGAAGCCACCGGGCGCTCCTCAGAGCTTGAGGATTGGGTTGTCTCCAGCGATTTACCAACCCTCATGGCATCTGGCCTCGGGGCACTGTACAGCCAGTTAAGTCGCGAGCTCAGCATCTTGCACCCCGATGCGACGTTGCCTGCTGTGCTTGCTATGAGCGACTACAGCACGACCCATCCCAAGGCCACGGCAGAGTCCGCCTTTTCAGAGAGGCACCAGAGCCACATGACCACTTTCCTGTCGTATCTTGCCTTTTGGCAGGACATTCTGGATCACTGCAGGAGCGGAGACGTCAAACAGACTCTCCTTGATCATTTCCAGATCTTGTTTCTACAACAGCTGTTGTACCCTTCTCTGTTGCAGTCGAGTGACACCGACGCGGGTAGCTCGGTCGCGGTGCTCAGTTACCTCACTGTCATGCTTGAATCGCTGGACTACCCCGATCTGATGCGCATGATACTCGCGTATCTGCTCGCCATCCCAGACGAGTCTTCGGCTGCATTGTCTGCGCCAGGCTCCCCCACTGCCACCGCTAAAACCCCGCGATCGCCCTCAACTCACAAGAGAAGGCAGAGCTTGATGCTCCTTACTGGGCCAACGAATGCAGACGATGCAGTTGACCCAGATCTTTTCAATCTCGTTGACTTGATACTGAACAACATCAGCTCCAACAATGGCCAGTCTGCCTATGCAGCGCTGAGGCTTGCGTCCACGATCATTACGAGACAGAAGGCTTATGCACTACAAACGCTTGTGAAGGTGGAGTACAGGCAAGCCCCCCATGTTCGAAGAACTGCTGGCGCACTCGAGGTTGAGATAGAGGCTCTTAGCGAGCTCGGCATGTCTTTTCACGACCATGCTGGACTGGACGAGGCTTTCGCGGGCCTTGTAGAGGATGTGCGCCTGTCCGTTGAGTCTCAAATCGCGGCAACCCTCTCCGAGAAGGCCGGCGAGGCCGAGGCCACCAGCGTGGGTTGCTACTCGGTTTCGCCAAGAGATCCCTTCTTGAAGCATCTGACGGACTTGTTGGGGACGTTCTTCACCAACAGCGTGGACGTCAATCTGGCTCTGACATATGCAATCATCTCGATTGCTCTGTGCGTTGACATACGTCTTGACGGTTGGCTTGCGATCGATCCGTCAAATTACATATTTGCCGACAAAGGCGAAAACAAGCAGCCAACAAGGTCGTGGCAAGAATATCTTGATGGAGAAGAAGAACAAGCTTTCGCAAAGGCTAAGCAAGCCTTCGAACGACCGAATTGGCCCGAGGGCAGCCCTCCAGTGCTGTATGCGTGTGTCAATGCCCTGTCGCAGGAGCTTGACGCCGTGCGCACATCGGTCCACAACCTGGATCAATTGATATCCGCCCGCAAAACAATGCTAGAAGCCGCCAACATCGACGGCCCGCTCATCTCGAGCGATCCTCCCTCCCTGGTGAACAGCCCAACACAAGCCTCTTTCCCGGATGGACCCAGACCGAGCCGAGGCCACAGCAGGGCCTCCAGCCGATCGAGTCTCGCAGCTGGCCGAAACAAGATGCCAAACGCGCCCTCTCCACTTTCAATCGGCAGCCAGCCTCCTCCCGGCTCGGAAAGCGCCGCGAAGAACGGTGACGGCAGCTTGCAGCCGGGGGCGCTGACGAAGTCGATCTTCCAGCCCCCGCCTCCCGAGACCCCGAGTACGACGGACGTGCTCATGCAGCAGATTCCCTTTCGAGCAGAGCAGACGGGCGCCGAAGCGACCGGGCAGGAGGGATCGAAGGAGCGAACCGCAAGCTTGAATCATGTTCTCACGAACATTGTTGTTTTGCAAGAGTTTGTTTTGGAACTTGTTGCCGTCCTACAGGTCAGGGCGGCTGTGCTGGGAGAGAAAGAAGTTCAGATCGCGTAGAGAGAATCTGGAGCTATCATTTTACTTTGCAATTCCCGGTTTGGCCGCGTGGCATGTTCATCCAGGGTGCACTCGTCGCACATCTCAAGCCACCTCGTGTGGACCCATGCAAGCACATGCTCCACGGAAGTAAGCCCCACCAAGCATCCACGCATGCAACCCACCACATCCCCTTGGCTTCCATAAACTGGGCTTCTCGCGTGTCAAGACCAAAATAAGAATCGGCAACCAGATTTGGACCACATGCTGTAGCTGCGGGGAAGAAAGTAAACACGGGCAGTGCGGTGTACAGGTGGCATCTGCACCCAGGTTGACAAGAGGTTACTGCAAATTTACGCGGAAGACTTGCTCTCCTCAAGGTTCTTGTTGATGCATTAACTCGTCTACAAAAGAGTCATGATGTTTCCTCGGGCGTCGTCTACCTGGTACGTGGCTCACGGCATTGATTCATTCCCGTTCTGGATAGAGCGCACTACTCTCCACCAAAGATATCTTGATCGCAGTAAATGGACATATCTCCTCACTGCTTAGGGAGAGCGGAAACGGTACGTTCACGTGTTTTGCTCAATATGAAACCAAGGCGGATGGTGAGGTGGAAGTACAAGAGGCCACAAGATGATCGACCAACCGACAGAGTGACTGCAAAGATCATGAACGTTGAAAGAAAACCCGCGCTCCTGCCTAGAGCGGCTTAGCCCCTTCGCCTGAGCTCTACAAAGCATCATTCAGCTTGACCTCAGGTCTTCCTTCCCCCTCCGGTCTCGACACACTTGTGGTCTCAACGTGCACGAACACAGTAATCTTGCTATTGCTGCCGAGGGAAAATTCCACGAGCGCGACAGCTCATCATTCGCGGCCCCGCGCATGCGTGCGAGCCGGCCGCCATGTTTTTGCCGTTACACTCCAGCCACGCATCCACGCACGATTTTCAATTGTGCGACAACGTCACAACGTGGTGCCCACGCAACGCTTTCGCGTCACGATCGACGAAGAGAATGGACTTCGTCGGCCCCGGACGGGATCAGCGGGTTCCTGCAGAGCCGAGACCATTGTTCAAGTTCGCGAGCTGCAGGTCCACCTTGCTTCTGGAAATGCCGTCGAAGCTGTAGCGTTTCCGCGGTCGATGAGCCATTGAGCTGTCCCACGGGCATGCAACACGAGAACCATTGAGGCTTCACGGCAGACAGCTTCGTGCTCCGCGATTGTCGCTCCCTAGCGAGCCTGGGAACTGTGGGCTGTTGCACTCCACGCGTGGCTTTGTCGATGGACGACAGAAGAGTTCCCTTGCATCTCAGCGTGGACGCCGTGGCTGTTGAAATTTTCGCGACGGTCCGAAGCTTTCTCTTCCTCGCTCGAGCGTCGAAGTTGTCTCCGCGCCAAAATCCCTTCAACATCCAGGCTTCTTGCGCTATGCTTGGCAGGGCATTGGTGCCCTCGCAGGAGCTTGCTGCAAGTGATATGCTGTACCGCTCGACCGCATCATGCAACGCTTAGCTTACTACTCAAGAGCGCATGTTGTGAGAATGTCGTGCCATGGCCGTTCATAAGACGCGGAGTCTGGATGGCTCGCGTCGAATACAAGTAAGTACTCCGGCCGTTGCGTTTCGTTTGATCTCGACCAAAGGCTTCTCATCCCCTCGTTGATCTCCTTAACTCCTGGTGTCGCTTGCATTTCTCTCAATCCCAGCTGGCGAGCACTCTCCGTCATGGCGAAGCTCCCGCTTCTCCTTGTGGCATTCTGTGCCAGCTCAGCTCTTGCGTCCCCCTGGTCGCGTTTTCAGAGGCGTGGCTCGCCCTGGGGAGGCTCCTACAACGACGACAAGGGCGGCGACGGCGAAGGCTGGGACTATGGCGTAGATGGCGATTACGGCAAAGGGGGCGACCATGACGAAAGCGATGAGTACGTCCACGGTGGCGGCCACGAATCGGCCCGCGAAACACCGGAAAGCTACGGCTCACCTCCTCCTGCTACCGCTCCGGAGGCGACAGTACCGTACGGTTCCTCTTCTGTCTGCGAGGCTAGCACTGTCTACAAGACCGCAGAAGCCTCTACAGTCACGGTCCCTCCTTCGACCGTCACTCTTCCAGCTACCACTGTCACCGTCAGCGGGAAAGGCGGCACCGTCACCGTCACATCTACGGAACCGGGGACTTGCGATTCTCCTCCAATCGTTACTTCCATATCAACATACACAGAGTCTGGCGCTTGCTCTGCACCGCCTCCACCGCCCGCCCCCGTGACAGACTGCGAGACCACCGTCACGGCATCCATCCCCGTTACCGATGTTGAGACCACAACCAGATACAACAACTACACGGCTATTCGAATCTCGACTGTGACCGAACAGGCCACTCAGTTCGAATACAGAACGACGACACTTCCGGGTATCACGATCACGAGCACTGCAGCTGTTCCAGGTACTACATTGTTGGCTCCATATTTCTTTTTCGTTTTTGTACTGACTTCATCAATCGCAGCATCGACCGAGACAGTGGAAGTGACAATCACGTCCGCTCTCACTTCCACAAAGACAGAATATAACGCACCGAGCACCGTCTATGAGACGAGGACGTTGCCTGGCTCAACAGTGACATCCCTGTCCACTGCTCCTGCCGGTCCTCCTGTGACTTCGATTGTTACCGCACCTGGTAAGCGATCGATGAAATAAAAGAGCATGGTGTGCAAATTGCTGACTCCGTTGCTCGCAGGTGCAACCTCGGTGATTGTGTCCACTATCACGGAAGATTTCACGACCACCATTACTTCCTTCGAAGCACCCCGAACAGTTACCACATACGAGACAGCCCCTGGAGAGACAGTAACAGACTACCAGCCAACTACAATCCCGACGTCATGCCCTGCTGAGGTGCCGTCGACTCTTTACGAGACGAGCTATGCTACTGAGACAATCGGCACTTCTTGCCCGCCGAACTCCCCAGCTGGACCTGGCCCTGCCGTAAGCACGCTCACGGAAACGACGACACTGCCTGGTGGGACTGTTACTGCCTACATTGCATCCACGATCGGGTCATCTTGTCCATCCGCCCCGTCTTGCCCTTCAGCGCCGTCTTGTCCCCCGGCTGGGACAGCGCCGTCCGCAGAAATCATTACAAAATACAGCACCTCGACGCTGACCAGCCCGGGCGAGTGTCCTGATAACCCGGTTGGTTCTGTGACTTGCGAGGACAAGACCACAACGGAGTACAGCGTTTCCACCTTGACGGCGCCTGGTGATTGCCCACCAAGCGGTCCATCAGCCACGATCACTTCGGTCGTTACGTCACCGGGCGAATGTCCTCCCCAGTCACCTGGTGGGCCCATGTCGCCGCCAGTCACGATCACTGCCCCTGGCAAATGCCCCCCGCAAACACCGGGCGAGTGCCCGCCTCAGACACCGGCGGAGTGTCCTCCCCAAACTCCAGGCGGACCGATTCCTCCACCAGCCACCATTACATCCACCGTGACAGCTCCCCGCGAGTGCCCGCCTCAGTCTCCAGGCGGTCCTGTGCCTCCCCCGCCAACGATCACTGTCACATCGCCCGGCGATTGTCCGAATCAGCCCCCTAGTTGCCCGGAATGCCCGCCAGACACCATTACTTCAATTGTGACTGCTCCCGGCACGTGCCCACCTCAGATTCCAGGCGGTCCTGTTCCTCCAGCGACCACCGTCACCGTGACAGCACCTGGCGACTGCCCGCCTGATGTCTGTCCACCCAGCGACTGCCCGCCTCAGACTCCAGGCGGACCTGTTCCTCCGCCGGCGACGATCACAGTGACATCGCCTGGCGATTGTCCGCCCCAAACCCCGGGTGGTCCTGCGTGCGCGTCCGGCACCGTCACCTCGATTGTGACGGCTCCTGGCACATGCCCGCCTCAGAGCCCTGGAAGCCCCAATCCTCCGCCTGCCACCATTACTTCGGTCGTGACCTCTCCCGGTGACTGCCCGCCGCAAACGCCTGGCGGTCCAGCCCCACCGGCGGTGACCTACACGGAAACCAGCATTTCGACTTTGACCCCTCCTGGCGCTTGCCCCCCCCAGCCTACGGCGCCTGCAGCTACGGTGACCTCCATCCTCACGACTGAAGGTTCTTGCCCGACACCGCCTCCACCCCAGACTGTCACCACCACCGACTACGAAGTGTCTCCCGGGAGCTGTCCCCCGGTTCCGGCGCCAACGACTTTGGTCAGTACGTCCACGTCGACCACGTACCAGAACGGCACGTGTGCTCCTAGCACGGTCTACTCCACTTCCACTGCATACGCGACGCTGACGGCGCCTGGTCCTGGTAAGCATGACAATCGATCGCGCAAATCACTCAGAACTGACATTGAGTTAGGCAATTCATGCGTCCCGGGCGAGACAGCGACAGTGACCTCGTACGAGAGCGCGACTTCTCCATCTGCATCACCTGGCTCGCCGAATCAACCGCCTGTCACAGTGACGCTGCCGACAAGCTGCCCCCAAGCGGGAGAGACCACGATAATTTCGACAACAACAGCCTTTGGAGATTCGTCTTGCCCACCAGCCGGGACAGCAACTGTTACAGAAGCTCAGAGCACCACCTGCCCAAGCAACTCACCCAATGCGCCCGAGCCGCCGCCGGCCACCGTCACCATCACAAACGCCGGACCAGGCGAGACAGTCGTGTCAACCACCACTGCCTACGAACAAGTCACTTGCTCGGACGCTGGCACCGCGGTCGTCACGACAACCGAGTATGCCACCAAGACCGAGACAGGCGAAGGGGGCGTGTCTACGGTCTACAAGACCAGCTTCGAGACGCAGACGGTTCCTGGCGCTCCTCAGATTACGACGCTCACCGCCAGCGCCACCTGCGGCGTCAAGACTATGACCGTCACCGAATCGAAGGACGGCCATGGCGGCGGGCACGGAGGCGGCTACGGCCCCGAGCCGTCTTCGCCAGTTGATGGCGGCGAAGGAAAGCCACCGAATGGCGGCGATGGTTCTCCCATCTATGCCCCTACGACAATTCACCCGGAGGCCGGCGAACCCGAGCCAACGCCCGCACCTGACACTTATGGCCCTCCAGCATACGGAGCGCATGACAATAAGCCATTCAGCTACGACTAGTGCGCTTCAATGATGTCTTCACTCGCACTTTTCGAAAAGCATTGAGGAGACGCGACACGAGACGGTGCATCCCTACCACCTCACGATCATTACTGCATTGACGAGCAACGAAGGGCAAATGAAGTAATCTGTAATTAGGTGTTTTTTTTCGTGGGGAAGAACGAGCTCGTGGAGTAGTGACGAGCTCTCATAGGGCCTTTTGGAAGCATCGGTAGAGCAAGGCTCCGTGAGAAGACGATGATTTGGAGTTTCACACTCAATGCCCTTCTCACCACTCGCATCCGATGTGATCTGCCGGTCCTCGTTGCTGTTCCATCGCAATGTTCAAACAAGTAAAAGGCCAACAACAAACACCGGAATCGATGCAGCCGATTTACACGCGTCCGATGTTGTTTGCTACTTGGAAATGTTGGACAGCCTAGACAGCGCAGCAGCAGGGCGAGGGCTTGCTTATCCGGTGGATGCCGGGGTTATGACGTCTTTTCTCCTCCACGATCGACATGCGCTTCCACCAACGTTTTCCATTTCGTCCCAAAAGGTGCAGACCTGCCAGGTTTCGGCACTCGGCACCCCCATGATTTGGCATTGCGATCGTCTTCGTCTCGACAAACGAGCTCAGACATGTCTGTGCACCGGAAGCCTTCAGTCACCATGACGCTGCAGGGGCGGTGACTGAGTCGCACATCAAGGTAGGCGAGTTGGGGTATTTCCTGGTTATATACTCATATCCAGTCTGTCTTCGAAGTGAGGTGCCTCCTACCTACCCTCTTCCGCCTGCTTCAACCACCCCCAGACGCGGAACAATCCTCAAGATGCTCTCCTACCTCGCCCTTCTCCCCACCGCGCTCGCGTGGCAACAGCGCCCTCTCTACTCGGACTACTCCTTCGACCCTCTTGAGCATCTTGCCGGCATCGCACCGTACTTTGAGCCTGCCGACCCTCCCAGAGACCCCGCGCCCCCAGAAGGATGTGAGGTCTCTCAAGCCGCATACCTCTTCCGCCATGCAGCAATCAACGCCAACAGCTTCGACTATGAAACGTACTTGGAGCCCTTGACGGAGAAGCTCTCCAACAGCAGCGTCGACTGGAGCAAGATCCCCGGGCTCAGCTTCTTGGATACCTGGTCTGCGCCTGCCATCGAGGAGGAGTCGAGACTGACCCGGACGGGGAGATTGGAGGCTTCGCATGCGGGCGTGCAACTCAGCTACCGTTACCAGAACCTGGAGCTGCCGAAGAACGTCTGGACCAGCACAGCTGAACGTACCGTCATCAGTGCGAAGAGCTTTGTGCGCGGGATCGAGCAAGAGGAGGATGAGATTTCAGTCGTTGAGATCTTCGAGGGCGCCGAGTCGGGCGCCGACTCTCTGACGCCGTACAAGGCCTGCCCGGCCTACAGCGGCTCAATCGGCTCGGACAAGAGCAGCCAGTACATCAAGAAGTTCACGGAACCCATCATTTCGCGTCTGAACAAGCAGGCGCCGGACTTCAACTGGACCTCTTCCGACGTCATCGGCATGTTCCAATGGTGCGGCTATGACACCGTCATCCGGGGCTCCTCGCCCTTCTGCTCTGAGAACCTCTTCCGCCCCGACGAGTGGCTCCAATTTGAGTACGCGCAGGATATCATGTATCACTACAATAGCGGCTACGGCGCCGAGTACTCCGGCGCCATCGGCTTCCCCTGGTTGAACAGCACCATCGACCTCCTCACCGCCGACCGCACCGACGACGACGAAGATCTCTACGTCTCTTTCACGCACCGCGAGCTCCCACCCATGGTCCTCGTCGCCCTCGGCATCTACAACAACTCGATCCTCACCGGCGCCAACAACGTCAACGGCACCATGCCGCTGGACCGTGTCAACCACGCTCGCCAATGGCGCAGCTCGCACATCCTGCCCTTCCTCGGCAACATCGCCATCGAGCGCATGGACTGCTCCGACGCCTACGTGAGCCCCAACGCCTCCAACGGCGCCGACAACAACGACTTCTACCGCGTGCTGGTCAACCGTGTCCCCGTGACGCTCCCCGACTGCTACGATGGGCCACAAGAGAGCTGCTCGCGCGAGATGATGCAGGGCTTCGCGCGCGAGCGCGCGGACGTCGTGGGCGAGTTCAGCGAAAAGTGTGGCGTCGACTATGGAAACTCGACGGATACGCTGAGCATCTACACGAGCAACACGAACGGGTCGACTGTGAGCAAGTGATGCGAGAATAGAGATGCCTACGACGGGCTCAGGACTTAGATGCCGTAATGTGTATTCACGATTAATTACCCAAGATCACTTGATCATTTTCACTTCAATGTCTCAAACCTTGACTCGTCCGCGATCGGAATTTCCGGCCGTTGCTTTTAAGGCTCAGTCTGATGGGGTGCACGTGCTATAGGTAGAGTAGAAACCAGCCAATGATTCCTCCGGGCCCGCCATGGAGAATGGTAACTGGCGTGGCCATTGTCCAATCCAGACCCTTCGGAATAATATGGATGCGTTAGATTCACTGGCCTATGGTGCTACGTGGGAGAAGGGGGGGATGAAAAGAATATGTAGTAGAGATGCTGTTGTCGTCCAGAAAGGAGACACTCGTCAAGTGCGAACAAGGCGTGCTAGGGGATCATGTGGCTCGAGGGGGCGGCAGATGGTGCTTCTCTTGAACCTTGCAAACTAATTGCGTGTTGAAAATACGTTGATGCAAAGTGAACGACCATTCTCCCGAGGGTACTGTGTGGATTGGTCGAACGGAGAAGATGTCGCGATCAACTGAGGTCCTCCAAGTCTCCCGCAGAGACGCTGAGTAAGCGGAAATGACGTGCTGCCGTGATGAGGAATCAATCAATCAATAATGGCCGAGCTGTCCGACCTCGCCGACTTCTTCGCCCTCCAGTCTTTGTTGACCCTCCTACACCAAAACCGGCAAAGAACATTTCTCTCCAAAAACCCCACCCACAATGAGCACTCCCCGATCATTCGGAACCGTTGCCCGCAACATACCACGGGCAGTCCGGAGAACGAACCCTCGAACTCGATTTGTACCCTTCGCGCGAGGATTGCATGCAGACGCAAAAAAGCCCGCCCAGGCGGTGGCAACAAACGGTCAAGAAGAGCCGCAATACACGGGAACTACAAACTCGCAGCTCTCTTTCCCTTGCCTGGACACGGTCGAAGATCGCACGCGCCAGCTCAATGGTAAGCGCTCTCTGAGCGGGCCAGAACCGTCGTATACCACCGGCCATCACGAGACCTTTCACTCCTCGGACCCCATTTTGCTGGATTGGGGCGGTGTGTTGCCGTCGTTTGACATTGCATACGAGACGTGGGGAACCTTGAATGCGGATAAGAGCAATGCAATCCTCCTGCACACCGGTTTGTCCGCGAGCAGCCATGCTCGCAGCACAGAAGCGAATCCCAAGCCTGGGTGGTGGGAAAAGTTCATAGGTCCCGGCCTGCCAATCGATACAAGCAAGTACTTTGTGCTTTGCACCAACGTGCTGGGAGGATGCTACGGCAGCACGGGTCCCAGCAGCAAAGACCCCGTGAGCGGGAAACGCTACGCCACGAGCTTCCCCATCCTGACCATGTCCGACATGGTGCGCGCGCAATTCCGCCTGCTGGACCACATGGGCATCGACCGACTGTACGCCAGCGTGGGTTCCAGCATGGGAGGCATGCAGTCGCTGGCGGCGGGCGTCATGGACAGCGAGCGCATCGGCCGCATCGTCTCCATCTCGGGCTGCGCGCGCACCCATCCCTACGGCATTGCTATGCGTCACACGCAGCGCCAGGTGCTCATGAACGACACCAACTGGGCCCAGACGCGCGGTAACTACTACGACAGCATTCCGCCACACGCCGGTATGAAGCTCGCCCGTGAAATCTCCACCATCACCTACCGCTCCGGGCCCGAGTGGGAGAAACGATTCAGCCGACAGCGCGCCGACCCCAGCAAGCCGCCTGCACTGTGCCCGGACTTCTTGATCGAAACGTACCTCGACCACGCGGGCGAGAAATGGTGCCTCGAGTACGACGCCAACAGCCTGCTCTACATCAGCAAGGCCATGGACCTTTTCGATCTAGGCAAGACGATTGAGGACGCCACCGTCGTCCGCCGCCACGAGAACGCCGGCAAACTCGCCGCAGCCAGCATGCCGCGCCACGATCCCCCAGAGACCTGCACGCTCGCCCTCCCCGAACAGCCCTACGAAGAGCAGACCCCTTCCTCCGACATCATGGCATCCCCCACCTCGGCCTCGACCCCCGCCGACGTCGTCCGCCGCGACTTGGTCGCCGGCATGCAGCCGCTCCGCCAAATCCCCACGCTCGTCCTCGGTGTCGCGAGCGACATCCTCTTCCCCGCTTGGCAGCAGCGCGAGATCGCCGACGCGCTGCGCGAGGGCGGCAACAAGAACGTTACGCACGTCGAGCTCGGGGAGGACCGCAGCCTATTCGGGCATGACACGTTCTTGCTCGACGTCGAGGGCGTGGGCGGGGAAGTGCAGAGGTTTCTGGGGTAGAATATGGCGATAGACGATGTGAGAAAGGGGAAAGAGACGAAAAAGATGGTTTGAACAGCGTTCTCGTTTTGATGCTAGCGTGTGGAAATCTATTCATGTATCCCGCGCCCCCCATGGGAAGCGAGCGATGGAAACACTTTCGTGCCACTTGGCAGCGCGTGCAAACCCTCACCCATCGCCTCATCAAGAACAACGCCCATGTTGAGTATCTCGCGCGACAGTCGTGACATTCGTCTGCCACCGCGGCCGCAGCCGCATATCCACATAACTCGTGCCCTGCTCGCTGCGAATGCCAGCGCCACCACCAGGGGCTGGAAACGAAGGGTTCGAAAAAGCCACACCCACCTATCCATCCACGCCCATCCTTTTCCCACATATCTCTCCCTCAACCCCACGTGGGAAACCGTCTCATGCCCCAGCGAAAGCACTACTTCGCTTTCTCCGCCGGCCCCCCCGCCACCTCCACATCCGGCATCTCGTCCGTATAAACGTCCACCCGGGCCTCCCCATCATCCCCCGCCCGCTCCACATGCTGCGAGTCGCTTTCCATCGTCACGTCCCGGTCATACTCCATCGATTCGTGCGCGTCCTGCAGCCCGCCAAACTCCTCTGTCGAATCGTTCGCCGAGCGCATTGGCGTGTGGGGCGACGACTTCTGGCTACGCGCGCCAAACGGCGAATCGAATTCCGCCGTCGTGCTGCCCGCGTCGCCATCGTCGTCCTCGTCGCGGATCTGCGTGTAGCCAGCGCCGTCCATGTCGCCGGTCCCGAGGTTAGCGAAACTCCACTCGCCAGATCCGCGGCCGCTGTTGCCCAGCATGTGCGGCGGGCGAGAGGGCCCTTGCGGCGCCTCACCCGGCGGACTGCTGTCGTCGCTGCTCGTGCTCATCGCCGTCGTCCTCGTCGTCTGAGGGCTGCCGGCTCGCACTCGCGCTGCCGCTCCAGCTCCACCAGCGGCGAGGCCGCGAGGGTTCGCCGCTGCGGCTGCGGCTCCGGTCAAAGCGCTCGACGACCCAGGCTGAGAGCCATTTGGGCCGCCGAGCCGGCCTTCCCCCGCGTCCGAGTCGTTGGCGGCGTCGTCGGCGGTT
The DNA here is from genome assembly GCA_004216415.1 of Aeminium ludgeri. NCBI lineage: Eukaryota > Fungi > Ascomycota > Dothideomycetes > Mycosphaerellales > Aeminiaceae > Aeminium > Aeminium ludgeri. Next base: position 33,361 of record SGQK01000074.1, on the reverse strand, counting down.
TGGGCTGAAGGCTCGGGCGGGTTGCGCGAGGCCAGCACGAGGTCTTGAAGGTATTGTGGGCCGAGGGGTGTAGCGCTGCGGCGCCGGTAGAAGAGGAGGTAGGCGGCGGCGGAGTGCAGGTTGGCCTCGCGTACTTGGTGACAACTACTATCTGTTCGGCTTTGTCAGTCGGGTGATCCATCATGCACTCTACGTTTAGAAGTCAACTCACCATTGTAGTCGTACCACTGCCCGTCGTAGAAGTTCTTCGCCATGGCAGTGTAATGACCCCCACCTAGACCGCCGTAGTGGTTATCCACCGCGAAGAGGTCGTACACATACTCCTTCCCGTCCTCCTTCAGACCCACGCGATCCGTCATGTCGAGCCCTTCGATCGGATAGTGAACGTGGGTGTCGATTTTGTCGCGGAAGCTGCGGTTGCCGCCAAACCTCTTGAGATGCACAACGAGGATGTCCGGGATGGTCCAGATGTCAAGCGTCTTGGTGGCGCGCCGCAACTCTTTGCACCGATTGCAGTACCATGAATTGTCTTCCGACAGGACTTCGCGCTTGCCGCTCTCGTGGAAGCAGTCTTCCAGCGTGATGCCATTCTCACGGCGATGCTTCCTGCGCTTATTTTTGGCGTCGATCTCGGGGTCGTCGACAAACTCGAGGTTTTTGCCGTCAGGGTGCGACGTGAAGTGACCATCGCCCTCTTCGATGGATCCGCCGAAAAGTTTTTGGAACGCTTCCGGGTACCAATCCAGCACGATGCCTTCGCCGAGCTTGATGTAGTACGGGTTGTCGTTGTCGTTGCGCTGCGACTGTATCTTCTGCGATTGAATTGACTTGAGCGATCCTTGACTATCCGGTCGGCTCTGCTGCTGCTGCTTGCGCTTCATGGCCTTCTTGCTGTAGGTCACCGGCTTCCCGCGCTTGCCTTTGCCGCCCTTGAACTTCTTGCGACGGCCCTTGCGTGACGTTACAGGTGCGTTTGCCATAGACTCGTCGTCGCTGTTCTCGGCGGACGGCGTCGGCATGCTCAGGGTCGACTCCTCGCCACCAAGTGTGATGTCGGGCTTGTCCATGTCACTTTCATCGCTCTCCTCCAGCTCAGCATTGGCTTGGTTGGTCGAAGCGGTACTAGTGGTCGACTCATCATCGTCGGAAGAAGACTGAGTAGACTCTTGTGGAGTAGGGGGCTTGATCCGATCGTGCATCGCGCGGACAGGATCGTCGAAGCTCTTCATGCTGCTGCAGTGGAGTTCGCGGCTAGCGGCGGGAGCGTAGTTCATTTGGAAAAGCTGATTGCGCAAGCTGGCGGGGAGGAAGTAGCTCTCATCCATGAAGCGGGCGGGAATTCGGCGGTCGTCGTCGTTGGTGTCGAGGGCCGAGTTGCCGTTGACGTGCGCCTCGTGAGCGCCGTTTGAGTCGGATTTTGACACCTCGACATAGCCGTCCTCCGAAGGCACCGAGCGGTCGCTGAGTTGGGCACTGTGGTCTTTCTCAGGCGTACCACTGTCCTCGGCCTCGGCATCCGTCAGACTTGGGCGACTTGTCAGACGCGAGACGGCGAAAAGGACCTTTTTAAGCACGGTATCGTAATCCTTTGCCTCCTCTCTGGTGACGAGGATGTACATCGGGTGCAGGGTGGTATCCCACCTGTCACCGTACCGGCCCTTTTGGCGGGAGAAGATGGGCACTGCGAACGAATCGGCCTTTTCGTCGTCCATGTCAGGGACGCGGGTGTCGATGCGGGCGTTAGAGCCCATGACGGAGAAAGACTTTTTGCCCAGCACCGGCGTATTAGATGGGGCAGCCTCGAGCTCGAAGAGGAAGATGTAATCGTTGGCTCCAATGCTCGCTTCCCCGAGGGTACTGACGGTGTCGAAGACGCGGAAGATCTTGTGGCTGTACACCTCGGCCATCCACAGTCGGTCGGCATCGACGCCCTTGTGCTTCGATGCGACATTCTCTTTCATGGCCCTGATAGTGGCATTCTTGTCCATATCGATGCGGTGATTGATCGGCTTGCCGCGCAGGGGAACAAATGTGATGTTGTGCTGGAAAGAGCCCTCGACCGGCAGCTGCAAAGTGACAAGCGAGAAGGGGTCAAAGGTGATGGAAATCTTGTCGCACGAAGGGCACTCCATGGTGTTTTTGTAGAACCCGCTGAACAGATCCATGGCGATGGAGTCGTTACGAGCCTGGTGATTCGAACGGTAGGTGTTGCCTAGATCGACGATGGCTTGAGGATCATGAACCGTGCTGTCATCCGAGTCGGGGTTCTCGTTGTACGGCTTCTTTTGGATGCGGTTGAGATCTTCATGGAGCGCATCGACGAGGAAACTTAGGAACTCCTGCGAGTCTTGCTGTCCATATCCCGAGAACAGAGGTTGCAGGTTGCCCAGGGCACCTTTGAATGCCTTGGGCGTGATGCTCGAGGCGGCCGTCTCGGAGTAAATGTTGCTCAGAAGGTTCGCATAGTGCTTCGCCATGACCCCGCCATGTCCGAGTGGGTTGCTTGAATTGATCTCCGACTTGTACCTGTTCGACAGAAAATAGATGGCCAGCTCTTCGACACTCCGGATGCACTGCAGAGCCGAGTTCATGTAGCATGTGTTGCCCAAATTGCTCAGACCGACCGTGCCTCGCGTCTTGCCATCGCGCTTTTGCCGGCCCCGCGTCATGATGCCCGGCGCGGGACTCGTGCGGCCGGAGTTGGTGGCAGAAGCGGGTTTGGAGTCTGTAGGCTTCTTCAAGCCAAATTTGCCCAATGGCTTCTTCTTGTCAGACGCGAATTCGCCGCCGCCGGGGCCGCCGGTGCACTCTTCAAGGATGATGGACCAGCTGGCGCAGATACCGCGTTGGTCAACTGTGCTGGTACCATTGTACTTGTCGTCCGCGGAAACGTCATCGGCGTCAATGGATTCCAAGTCCTTGCCGATCTCCATCTTGTTGAAGTCCGACAGATCGAGCAGTAGCTTGCTTGTGGGTGCCTGTCGAGCCCGCGGAGAGGCGCTGCGCGAGGCCGGTGGCGACATGACTCCCGTTTCGATGTCTGCTGCGTCGTCGACGGAGATGTTGGACGGCTCTAAAAGCTTCCAAAGTCGCACCTTGGTCTTCGTGGGAATGCCGGCGGCTTCTTTGGCGCGAATGAGAAACTTCTTAAATCTCTCATTCGACGAAGACACAAGCTGCACTGCGTCGTCGGGCGAGAGCTGACCGCAGGACTGACGCTTCTTCCTAAGGCGGAGCTCTGTGGTAGATGATTTGGGGGGTGCGGCTTCCACCTGTACGGCTGACGGTTCGACTTTGCAGATCGTGAGAATCGGCGGGTAGAGGTCGTACTGAATGTTCGGCATGGGTGCTTCCGGCGCAGTGTTGTGTGCGTAACGAACGATCTCCTTTTGGCCCTGCACCACGCCGTACCAGCTGAGAATGTGGCCCCAGGCCTTGGTAGTAATAATCTCGAAGTCGGTGAAGGGCGTGATGTCGCGTCGCAGGGGTATGAAAGAATGACCTTCGGGGTCTTTGAGAATTGGTTCACTGAAACCACCGTCAGGCACGACGTCTGAGTTGTCGACTTGGCCGATCGGCCCTTGTCTCGCTTCCTTGGGGTATTGGCTGTCTTGCTCTCCCGCAGTACTCCGAGACTTGACGCGCGCAAGCCACTTCATAGAGACGATGCATCCTCTGTCGCCCTCATCGATTGGCTCCTTGCAGAGATCTTCAACCAGGCGTATTTGCTCGTCGTAAGACAGCTGTTTGTCGGACAGCGGCTGTGAATCCTGCAGAGAATACGGCGGCGGGGCTTCGTCCTGGAAGCTTGTGGCCGGCGTCCCCGTCCCGGTGCTCACTTGCGTCGACGACCCAGCACTCGCATTCGCTGTGGTCCCTTGAGTCTCCGCCCAATCCCACTCCTCCTTCACAGCCGCCATGGCCGCCTCAATCTCCACATCTGCCTCATCCTTCCCCTCCGCCCCCGCCTGTCCACCCTTCAGCGGCACTTTTCCCACGCCCTCCATATCCGCCGCGCTCCTCTTAGCAGGCGATGCGCTGCGTCTCCCAACCCCACTCTCGCTGCCCTCCATATCCACGCTGCTCCCGCTTCCAATCGCGAACCCCGCCAGCGCCTCGCTGGGACTCTCGCCCCTCCAACCCTTGTGCGCCTGCGTCACGTGCGCAGGCACGCTCTGCTTCGCCGTCGGCGGTGTGCCGGTCCTGTGTTGCGCGGGCGAAGACGACCCGCCGGACTCCCGGGCGTGGGCCTCCTGCGCTTGTGTGTCGAAGAGCTCGTCGCGCTCTTGGCTCCCCCCGCTCGCGCTGAGAGGATGTGGCGGCGTCCTCGCTGGTTGTTGCACGGCGGCGTCGGGACTGGTGTGTGTGTGTTGGAGAAAGGGCGCCAGCTTCCGCTTTTTTTGCGACGAAGCCGTGATGGTGGGCGGTCGGGGGTCGAGGCCTTGCTAGTCGAGCAAGGCCTCCGAGGGTGGGCGGTGAAGTGGGGGTTTGCGTAGGGTGGAGTGTGGGTTTTGGTCGGAGTGAACTGCAAGAAAGTCTCGGTACTAGTGGAGTCCGGGGAAAGGTCGATGGGTCGTGGCCGCCGGCGGGCGATGACGTTTGCGAGTGGATGGGTGGTGGAGGAAGGTTCTAGAGATGCGGCGGCGGTGTGGTGAGCGAGGGTAGGTGAGTGACGGGTGAGCGTGAAGGATTGCCAGTGTCAGACGGGGGAGGATGTTGAGGTTCAGGGAAGAGGGTGGGAATGGAAGCGGCGGCCAAAAGACGGGAAGAGCAAGAAGTACGGCAGAATGATGAGGTTGACGGCTTGGCGTGGCCGTTTGTGTGTTTCCCGCGCGGCTGAAAGCTGCTGCAGCTTTGTTCGTGCCTCACGCGACGCGCCACATGGATGCAAATGCACAAGGCACAATGCACAATGCACAATGCACATGCACCTTCGCACTCTTCGGGGACATACGACATGTTGTTGACTTGCATCTCGGACGAGAGTGGCACTTCACAGACTTGACATGTTCGTGCGGATTCGCTGTTCTTCGAGGTACCAGAGGTGGTTAGACCTAAAGCCAGTGCCTTACATTGAACTGCAAGACTTGATGTCTCTCCTTCAGATGGGAGAAAGACGCGACGTTGACGCGTCTCATGTTCGCCTACAATTACATCCATCCGCGTGCGGGTCCCGGCGCGACGCTGCCAATGGGCCCCCCCCTCTCCGCGCCATCTTCGTTCGCCGCTCAACGTTCCAACGCCCCCTAAACTTCAGTCTCTGAGGGAAGGACGAAAAGAGCCTTTCGACTACTTGTTCATCCACGAGAACGCCGACGCGCCGCCGATAGGGTTCGACTTGGTCTTGAAGGGCGCTTGTCCGCCGGCACCGGCACCAGCACCAGCAGCACCTCCCGACGCAGACCCCGGCTGATGATTCTCCTTCCGGCCATCCTGCTGCACGCTACCCCGACGCCTCCCCTCGTCGAAGAACTTACTGCGCCCGTCCGCCGGGCTCGCAGTTCCCGGTCCCGCGACCGTCGCGCCACCAATCCCCATGCTACCCATTCCCACCCCGCCCCCTGGCGCCGCAGAGCTTGAACCCGAAAACGTGCGATTCGCCGTCTTTGGCTTCAACACCTTGATCCCTGTGTCTTTGCGCTGATAGGCCGTCTCGCGGTTCTTGCTCGCGCCGGCCCAGTCGAGGGTGGCGGCGCTGCTGGGCTGAGAGCTGTTGGCGGGCGGGGCGCCGGCGGCGGCCGAGGTGCCATCGCGGCGCCAGTTGTTCCAGATGGCGGCGCCACTGCTGCTGCGGCTGGGCGTCCCAGCTTGCGCGGTTGTGTTATCAGCCGTTGAGTCGTGGAGGTCAGTTGGGCGGAGGCTTGCGAGGTTCATTGACGGTCGAGAGGCGTTGGATTGTCCACTGGTGGGGCGAGAAAAGTGCTCGGAACCAATGGCGCCAGGTTTGGCAGACTCTAGAGGGGCTGCTTCGGTGCTCGCAGCGCCGGGTGGCTGGTATTTGCCAGGAGGTGGGCTTGCTGCGGCTGACGAGAGGGAAACACCAGAGCTGCCTCGGCCGAGGCCGTTGAAGTAAGGTTGATCTGGAGCGCGTGCGGGCATCTTTTCAGGTGCTGAGAGGCCCGTCGCACTGGCAACGTAGAGGTTCCTAAAAGCTGCCTCACTCTCCGGTCTCACGAGTGGGATGCTCAGCTTGCTCCTCTCATCGTCGAAGATGGTCATCCTGTTTGACGAAAGTAATATGTCCGCGCTGTGCGCCCTCAGCGTGTCGCTGCCAAGGAAAATCTGAATCGCCTTGTCGTTCTCCTCAGTAGCATGCTCCACGACCTGGAATTCCACCGTCAGCGTGGGAAGCTGTGGCGCAGGACTACTCGATCGTGAAGATGCAGGATGGGGCACCGCCTCCGGGAAGAACACCGAAAGCTCGACCGTGCGCGCGCCGTCAGAGGCCGTCTTGATGTCCCCTTCAAACCCAAGCTTATGAATGAGCCGCAGATCGAGAAATGATCTGACTGAGCCCGTGCAGACGGCCGCATACAGCAGCGCATCGTGCTTGAAATTCATGTTCATCCAGCAGCGAATGATGGCGGGTACGGAGCCCAGCAGCATGAGCCCTGGCGCCAGCCCGGGAGTGCCCAGGGGCGAGCGATTCGATTCTCCAAGCCCGTACGCAGTATCCAGACTCAAGCTGTTGGCTCTTCCGGACGCAGCCGACCTCATCGAATGTACAGAGCTCGCGCGTCCATCGGACTTGTGTGACGACGAGCGTTCCGCCATGGGTAGCCCTCCCAAGCCGCTATTTGACCGCGACAAGAAGTCCACCGAATTGCGCGACGAGTGCGAGAAATGATTCTGATTCGCGGTTTCGTCGAATCGGACGCTGTTCGCCCTCGAAGTCGCCCCCATGCCTCTCCGCGGCTCCTCCTCCGCGTCCAGGTGTAAGCTGCCCATGAGGTGATTGGTCTCGCCGTCGAAGTTGCGGAACTGGTCCCCTGGGGGCTGGTGAAGAGGTGCTGCTCATGCAAGTCAGATCATTGCCGCTCCCCAAACCAGTTCTCTTCTCTCCCTCCTCCGAGGCGCACCAAGAGCCCCAACTCACCTTGCTGTGGTGTCCCACTCAGCACGCTGGGAAACGGCGAACTCTGGCCCCACACGCTCTTCATACGCGCATCGTCCTCCTGCCGTCGCTCAAGCCGGGCAATGCGGTCGGCGTGCTCCGACTGCACCTGCGCGAGCCGACCCACGTCCGCCTGCAACCTCCACGTCTCGTTGCCGCCGTTGTTGCTGTAGGGCGTGAAGGCTTGGGTCTGCGGATCCATGAGCTCTGAGGAACCATGCGACGGCACCGCCGCGCTTTACTCCTTACCGTGCCACGGCGGGCACGGTGGGGTTGCTGGGGCGAGGAGTACGGGCTGCAGGCTGGGCTTTCGGCGGTCGTGTCGGTGTGGTGGTGTTGATGTCTCCTGCTTTTCGTCGTGCGAGATAGCCTGGTGCTGTTGCTAGTCTCCCACCTACGTTGTAAATCTCCTCTTGGCTGATCTGCTCGGTGGGAGGCGGCTGATGAAGAAGGTTGTCTTTCGGATCCGTCGAGCTTTCGATCGGGGTGGATTGGTGCGAGGATGTGCGGGTCGCTCTATCAGATCTACGGTCGAGCCAGAGGTGTGGTTTCTCGAAGTTGCAACTTGCGGCGACCGCCGGAGGTTCGGTCGAGTTTCAGGTGTGGCTGCTGCGGCTCGATGCGGGCAGCGAGATCGTAAATGGGGAGTCGGCAACTGCGCATTCGGCGCTTCCACGGCAGTCGATGGATGCTGTGGGACTGAGGCCTGTCTCAGAACGGTGGACTGTGGAACAGCGGGGCTACCTCCAGTCGAGGCGAGAGCAGATGTGTGTGAAGTGGAAGATGGACGGATGGATGATGATGTGGAGGCTCGGGAGGGCGCCAGTCTAGCGCCAAGACTCACAAAGTGTGGGGGAGCATGCACGTGCAGACGTGCGAGGTTGGCGAGGCGCTAATGACGCGTGAGGCGTGACAAAGCGGTTGGCGCAGAAGAATCGTGGAAATATTCGTTACAGGGACAAGCTACAACGCCTCAGGGACAACGCCACACATCCTTGCCAGAGTTTAGCTCTCTTAGGAGGGCTCGCGCACTTCCTACCCGCATCCGCCAAATGCTCCTGCGGCCACGTGCCAATGATCAAACGAGATCAAACGTCGGCTCTGCCGACGTGATGCATCGAGCTACCACAGCACAATTACAGGTGTTTTGCCGTCCACACAAAAGTAGCCCCGACTGCGATTGCCAGCAATCCCATGCCGAGGGATCTGGACGATAGCATATTAGTACAATGGTCTTGTTCCTGATTTCGAGGGTTAGGACTCACGCCACGTTCTTCCTCCCGCCCAACCTTCCAACCACCGTGTCCACCAGGCTCTGCTTCCTCTGGACTACTTCTGTCGCGACCCGTTTTCCAACTTCTATATATCTCTCATTTTCATTCTCATCCCTCTTTGGCTCAAAGTCCGCATCCTCCGGCTCCTGGTCCTCCTCGGGCGTCAGAGGTGGAGTCATCGGGTTTGAACGCTTCTGAGCAGCGTTTGCCGGATCGACCTCCTCGCCATTCGTTTGCTCGAGATCGTACTCTTCTTCCTCCGCCTCGCGGATCCGCTCAAGCACTTCATCGGCCTCACGCACGCGTTGCAGGGGCGACATGGTGCGGGAGGAGTCGCTGACGGCTTGGGAGGGCGGCGAGTCGACAGCATGGTCGTCTTCCGAGTGCACTTCGTCCGCCGGCAGCTTGTTGGACGTGCGGTGGATGTGCTCCATGATGCCGGCCGAATCGGTTGGAAACTTCTCTAGCGAATGGTCTTCGGGGCTTGCTTCGCGGGGTATCGGGGGCGAGCCGTTGTTAGCGACTTTGACTGGGGATTGAGAAGACGCTATCTCTTCGTGGTGATTGTAGCCCAATCGGATAGTCTCGTGGCGAAAGCGTGGCGCGTGATCTTGCTCGGCCGATGTGGGGCTTAGAGCTTCGTGGCTTAGAAGCGGGGAGGCATGATCTGCCTCATGGTGTTCCTCGTGAGTCTGCTCAACTCGGGCAGGCGTAGCAAATTCGTGAGTCATGGAGATGTCTTCGGTGGCATCGGTCTCCCCTGCGGCAAATGGATCGCGGTCCTCCCTCTCTGGCGTTTGCTCAGTAGACGACCCTTGTAGTGCAGACTTCTCGTGACCCATGGTCGGCGCGTGATTTGGCGCTGAAGCGATTGTAGAATCTAGTGCAGTCTGATGGGAAGAGCCCACTTTATCGCTGTCCATGCCTGAACCTAATAACTGAGCCTGGGTGCCTGCAGATGCCGCGACGCTTTGCCCCAGTGGTGTTAGGTTCTCGTGATCCATGACAGGCGCTGGCGTCAGTGCTGGAAGCGCTGCGGAGGGCGCGATGCTTTGTGAGGGCGGCGCAACATTCTCATGATCCATAACTGGCGCAGGCCCCGGAGTAGCCGAAACGGCAGGACTAGCCAGAGGCTTGGACGGTGGCGCAAAGTTCTCGTAGTCCATGACCGGCGCGGACTCCGGAGTAGAAGTGAGTCGAGGCGTTGGCACGGACGGTAGCGATGGACCAAGCTCAGGGAGTTGCAGAGCTGGGAGTTTGGGCGTAACTTCGGTCTGTGGCTGGGACGTCCCCCTCTCATCTTTCTGCGCAGGCGAGTGTGACATCGGAGGAGCAGACGGAGTCGCTGGATGCACGACGAGTAGATTGTTCCGATTCCCGGTCCCATCGTCCACAGTCTGTTTCCCCTCGTCGCAGACCCACCAGTCCCCAGGGCCCAGCCGGAACTTATATTGGTACTCTCCAGGCTCGGCGGCGAAGGTCGTGTGGAATCGATAGCCGTCGGTCAATCGCTCGGTCTCCATCTCCACAGCCTCCCATTGCGGATCGCTGAGGCTGGTGCAGATGTAGACGGGTGGCTTCAAACCCTGCGAAGAGTAGTCGACGGTGACGTGGCGTTTCATCGTGTGAGTCCCTGGCGTGAGCGGTCTCTCGGGCTTCGGCGGGCCAATCCACGAAGGGCCAGGCTTCGCCGTGGGGCGGACGGGTTTGGGCGAGTGGGGTCGATGGACCTCGGGGAGATGATCGAAGACGGAGTCGATCGACTTTCGGGGGTGATGGGGGTGGTGGAGAGGCGAATCCGTAGACATGTCAGCTAGGTCGCCGGCTTAGGGATGGTGAATCTTGAGGTGTTGGGAGGCGTCGACTTTGCGGGCTTCGAAGGAAGCTTGAATCTTTCTCACGACGGACATATGAATGCCCGCAGGTGTGAATCAGGGAAGAAGAGAAAGGGTGAGGTAGGTGTCAGTGATAAATGGCATGGGAGGGAGGTTGGCGCGGGGGTTGGAGAGAAAGGGACGGGCGAAAATGATTTCTTACTCGAGGTGAGGCGTCGTGGGTTCAGTCAATGGGGCGACGGCAGGAAGGTGCAAGCTGGTTCCTGGATGCCTCCCGTCAGTAGGATGAGGAAGTCCCGTCTCCAGTGGCAAGGTCACCGATGACGTGGGATGATGCTCGGAGAGGTGCGATATGGAAGGAGGAAGGAGGACTGGGAAAGAGACAGAATGAAAAGGTCTCCTCGTCCCCAAGGTACCTTACCTACTACCTACATAGTACTTTCCTTGCCCAGTACACACTATTGCCTGCCCGACCTCGAACCTGCCTCGGCGTGCTTCCAGGTTGTGCTTGTGCGTGTGCTTGCATGCTGCTGCTGCTGCGCGGGACCAGCACGGGGCACATTGGGCAGCCTGTCGCCATCTTTCGCCCGGTACAGTATGTCGATGCGCCTCATCTTCGAGGATGCTGCAGCAACTGGAGGGGGCTGGGCTTCTGCGGCCGTGAAATGCAGAAAGCGGGAGTGATAGCAGCTGCTCGCTGCGGTGGAAGAGATGACTGCCCTCTTCGATCCCCTTCTCCAGCCGGCGAAGAGGCGGGAGAATGGCGAGGATGATGGGTGGGTATGAGGTCGCACAGTACCTACCACCTACCTACATGTACTACTGTGGGTAAGGTGGCTCGTGTACGCGGGGGACAGACAGACAGACACTCGCTCGGGTCAACTCCGGCGTCCCTTCGACCACCCAGGCGTCCCCGATATCGGCGGGAAGGGCCAGGATCCAATGTCGCGCTCCGAATTTGTGCTTAGCCCGTGCTCCAAAGTTGTTGTTGTACTGTATGATTCCTCTGCGCGTTTCCTCTTCTTCTCGAGTTGTTTCATCCCGTCATTATTCTCATTGCGACGCACGAGATGCTGCCCCGTCGCCTGTCCGTCGTGCGCCCGTCGTGGTGCTCGCGCGCCCAGTGGTCCACCTCGTGAGTCGCGCCATCCATCCATCCGCTATACCACCACCCCCCCCCCCGAAGACCCCAAAGAGCTCACTCCCCCCAGCCGCACATTCGCCTCCAACGCCAGACGATTCGCCGCGACTCCGAAAGATGACGCCGAAGGCCTCAATTCCGTCTCCCGCCACATCACTCAGCCCAAGTCCCAGGGCGCCTCGCAGGCCATGCTCTACGCCACCGGCATGACCGAGGCCGACATGTCCAAGGCCCAGGTCGGCATCTCCTCGGTCTGGTACGGCGGCAACCCGTGCAACATGCACCTGATGAAGCTCAACGACAAGGTCAAAGAGGGCGTGGACAAGGCCGGCCTGCAGGGCATGCAGTTCAACACCATTGGCGTGAGTGATGGCATCTCCATGGGCACGACGGGCATGAGGTACAGCTTGCAGAGTCGCGACTTGATCGCCGACAGCATCGAGACCGTCATGCAAGGGCAGTGGTACGATGCGAACATCAGCATCCCGGGCTGCGACAAGAACATGCCGGGGGTCGTCATGTCCATGGGCAGGACGAACAGACCGAGCATCATGGTCTATGGGGGCACCATCGCAGCAGGGTGCGGTGCGAAGCCGAACAACAGCAAACTGGACATCGTCTCGGCCTTCCAGTCGTACGGGCAGTTCTTGACGGGCGAGATTGACGAAGATGAGCGATTCGACGTGATCCGCAACGCGTGCCCCGGTGGCGGTGCGTGCGGTGGCATGTACACGGCCAACACCATGGCCTCCGTGCTCGAGGTCATGGGAATGACTCTGCCTGGATCCTCCACCAACCCTGCCGAGAGCAAAGCGAAGCAGCTTGAGTGTCTCGCCGCTGGTCCGGCTATCCGAAACCTGCTCAAGGAAGATATTCGTCCTTCCGACATCATGACGCGCAAGGCATTCGAGAACGCCATGGTCTTGGTCAACATTACGGGTGGCAGCACGAACGCCGTTTTGCACTTGCTCGCCATTGCGCGCAGCGTGGGCATCGACCTGACCATCGACGATTTCCAGTCTGTCTCCGACCGCACTCCTTTCCTCTGCGACCTCAAGCCCTCCGGCAAATACGTCATGGAGGACCTGTACAGGATCGGTGGCACTCCCGCCCTGACAAAGTTCCTACTCAAGGAAGGTGTGCTTGACGGCTCAGGCATGACTGTGACCGGTCGCACGCTCGCCCAGAACGTCGAGAAGGCCCCCGACTTCCCCAGCGATCAGGAAATCGTCCGCCCCTACTCCAACCCCATCAAATCCAACGGCCATATTCAAATTCTCCGTGGCTCTCTCGCCCCCGAGGGTTCCGTCGGCAAAATCACCGGCAAAGAGGGCACCGTATTCACTGGCAAGGCTCGCTGTTTTGATGCCGAGGATGAGTTCATCGCCGCCCTTGAGGCCAACACCTTCACCAAAGGCGAGAAGACCGTCGTGATCATTCGCTACGAAGGCCCCAAGGGCGGCCCCGGCATGCCTGAGATGCTCAAGCCCTCCTCAGCTATCATGGGCGCCGGCCTCGGCAATGACGTCGCGCTCATCACCGACGGCCGCTTCTCTGGTGGCTCGCACGGGTTCCTGATCGGCCATGTGACCCCCGAGGCGCAGCAAGGCGGGCCCATTGGCCTCGTCCGCGACGGCGATACCATCACTATCGACTCCGAGAAGCGCGCGATCGACATCATCGACAGCACGCCGGAGGAGCTGGAGAGGAGGAGGCTCGAATTCAAGGCGCCGCCGCTCAAGTACCAGAAGGGCGTTCTGCACAAGTACTCGCAGCTTGTCGGGGACGCCAGCCACGGATGTATCACGGATGGTTGAGCGCGTGGAAGGTTGAAAGGGGTGAAGGGTAGAAAGGATCTGAACTGGGTGGCTGCATCAGCATGGCGTTGGGGAAGGTAGAGTACCAGGTTGGTTGTATCATATTGTTTGTAAAAGCTCGGCAAGCGGCCCGTATCGGAAATCGAGGATGCTTCTCGCGTCGCAAGCAAAAGTCGAGTTGTCAACTCCAGAGCTGCTCATTTCAGATTCGAAAGAAGCTCTCATCCAGATCAATTGTTGATCTTCTTGAGCGGATGCCTTTTCACTTGCCCAAGAGCGTCACCTTTCATTTCTTCTATGGCACAATGCATTCACTCACTGCAGTTCGAGCAGCCTCTGTCGACGCGGCTTCCATCCTCTCGGGCCAAGGACTCCCGTGCGCTGTCGAGGTCTAAGGGCACCGGATCTCACTGACTCTCCAGTTCGTTTCCGCCACTGAAACAAAATCACACACACCATCCTCGCTCCCCAAGGGCTTTGAAAACTAGGACAGCAGAACTTTTTTGCAATACTTGCCAGAGTTACTCTTACTCTTGGTCTCACCATATCCGCCAGCCACACTCGCCCGTCATCACCAAGAGACGTCAATATGGATGCACAACTCGACCAGCGCACGGGGAATGCTGTGCCTTCTGACACCACCGATCTGACGCAAGAGGCGGAGGAGAGCGCACCAAGCATCCTTGAATCTGGCAATAGTGGCCTATCGCCTTCCATCTTCGCGGATTCTGAAATGTCCAGGGCCGTGTCAGACACTCGACTGATGGTCAACAAGAGTACCACGTACACCACAACAGCACGCAGCCCTTCCAAGCGACGCAAAGTCACCCCGTTCCCCGACAACGGCAACGCCTGGCCCAGGCCGGCCGGTATGTCAAGCGCAGGTCGAATCAAGCCATCCATCCGCCCCAACATATTTCACAAAAAACCCACTGACCCTTCCACAGAGCGCCTTGCGGGTGTCGACACCGACCCCGTCCTCGCCTCCATCCCCTTCGTGCAGATCGAATCCAGGCGTGCCAAACGGGGTGACATCGCTGACTGGCAATACTTGGCGCACTTGCCACTCACCGAGCCCACACCCAAACCCCCCTCCCTGACTGCCTTCGAGCACAAGCTCGGCCGCACCGTCCTAGACCTAGCCAAGGTCCTCTTTCAAAACCCAACCCGCTACGCCTACGTCTGCAACCCCCTCCCCAACTGGCGCCTCTTCGCGTCCCCCGCCACCTACGGCCCGACCTACACAGCCGCCGAGTTCCACGCCAGCATCTGGATCTACTACCTCAAGCGCGTGCACGCCGTCGCGCTCTTGCTGGGCGAGGGCTGCACCTTCCGCGGCGAGTGCGTCAGCAAGACCGACGACGCGTTCCGCGTGTTCGTCGACGCATTGCTGTCCGATTTCGAGCACCACGTGCACTGGGGTCACCTGCTGCTCACGGACGACATTCCCTTCCGCGCGCGCACAGTGATGGTCGAGGGCGCGGGGATGAAAAGAGCGTGGGCGATCTGGAAAGGGATGCCGATGAAGTTTTCAGTGTTCAACAAGGACAAGGAGTATAGGGTCGCGCTGGTACATTTCACCGATGTGCCGGCGGGACCGACAAAGGGGGCGTGGGAGGTGGAATACGAGTTTCGGGAAAGGGAATCGTCGTTGCCAGAGAGGTTTAAGAATGCTGCGTACGGGCCGGAGGGCTAAAGGCGATCGATTGTGTGATCTTCCAGGTTGAACTCAAGCTGCGGGCACAGATAAGCCAGGTAAAGGAGCCATGGGAGGTCGGAAGAGGCCAGTTGAGATCGTTTCGTAATATCCAGGATCATCGACGAGCTGGGAGTTTAATCTGTGCTGGGTTTGTGGCTCGAAGAAGAGAGGTCGTTTTCTCAAGAATGAATGATTGACCCGAGGTTTTTCTAGTGACATTTTGACCTGTACGTTGCTATGCTACCAAAAACAAGCTGTCTCGTCATTGAACGTGCTCTGCCAGATGGAAGGGGTGATGTCTCCTTCCCTCGGTGCTGATAGTGGAGTGCTTCATACAACACCAGGCATGCTGAGGGGTACGCAGCACACTGCCGCCGCCACTCCCTGTGGTGGGGCTCTAGCCGAAGCTTCGTCCCGACTTCACCTCTCCCGAGCCGCTGCTTTGTTCAAGAGAGCTCTCGTCTTCCCCTTCGTCAGCATCCTTCCCATTGATTGTTTGAACAATTAGGCTCAGTTTAGCAGTGATTATGGCCCTGGAATCACCGCACTTCCTCACGCTCCCTCCCGAGATCCGCGAGAGCATCTATAAGCTCATCCTCCACCCCGCCGCCAATCGACTCGCCGACGATGACCAATACGTCGACTACGACTATTCCGACGCCCTCGTCCTTTTCCATGTCAACCGGCAAGTCTTGTACGAGTCTCGAAAAATTTTCCACAATCTCAATGTCTTCGTCCGCATCGAAACGCCATGGCCGGAAGCCTCGCAATACGTCGCCTTCGAAGGCCACGTGCCAGTCATGATCCGGGATGAGCGGGCGGCGAGCTTCAACCAGCACAGTCTCAACGTGCGCATTGATGCGCCCCACACTCCCATGCAAGACGCGGACCCACAACACTTTATCATCCTTCTTGACGACTTGCCCTTGTTCACGAGAACGTGGTTCTACTCTGGCTTGTCGCATCCCGAGCTCAATCGCCATCTGCGCCTGTGTCTCCACATCCAAGATCCATACACCCCAGACTGGGACGAGAAGCGGATGCCGAAGCCGCTGCAACGTCGGCTTCTCCTTCCATTCGGGGAAGTGAAGGAGCTCGGCGACATGGCCATCACCGGCGACCCGAAGCCATTCCAGTCTATCGAGGCCGAACTCCGTAAGGAACAAGCAATCCGCCCTGAAAGCCCCGAGCATTGCCTTCGCGAAGCCACCCGCTTCAAAGCCGAAGGTAACAGCGAACTCACCGCCTGCCGCTACGCATCCGCCCTCGCCTCCTACTCCCGCGCTTGGGAAGCCATGCACGTCGTGGTCAAGGGCCGTCAGCGCCACATCCACGCTGACGCGCACTTCAGCCGCGAGATGACCGAGGAACCCTTCCAGGGCAAAATCGGCCAATCGGAGCGCCTGATTCTGCGCGTGCAGCTCGTCGCCAACACATGTTTGGTGTACCTGAAGCTAGAGCAGTGGGAGGAGCTGTCGTTCTGGGGGATGCGGTCGATCAACATGATGCGCGATGCCATGGGCGTCGACGAGCGTTTTGACATCCGGGCAGAAGACGAGGCCGTGTTGGGATTCCCGGCCGCGGATCAGATGGGCAAGATCTACTACCGGACTGCGCTGGCTTACAAGGCGATGGACGACACGGCGAAGGCGCGGAGGCTGTTGCGGGTGGCGAACGTCTATTTGCCCAGGGACGAGAGCGTGAAGAAGGAGATGTCGGCTTGCGCACTGCAGATTGGGTGAGGGTGGCGAGTTGACGATGTTTCATGATGTACACGAATTGGAAGTGGGGAGCATATTGACCTTGTCCAGCTTGACGTCACCGCCCTCCTTCTTTCATTCAAACCTCCAGCCATATAATTCTTCCAAAAATTCGCCCTCGACTGAGCGCATGCACACATGGTGTAGTGATTTGCACAACCCGATCGGCACCCGGCCCCGCGCGAGGCCTTTTGGATTCACTTCCAGCTGAATCGGGAAGGGCCTGAGTTCGAGCCTCAGGTGTTACGCTCGAGGGGGTATTCTGCGCCAACCCCCTCCACCTTCACCGGTGCTGGTGGTGGAAATCGCGCGCGTCGAGACTCCTTGGTTGGCGAATCCTGTCCGGCACCCGGCGTCTTCTGACTGCCTGTGAGGCTTTTCGGATTGATTTCCGCTCGGGCAGGAGGGTTGTCTGGTTCGAACCCGACCGGTGCGTGCGTTTGGGACGGCTCACAGCGTCTTGTAGCCGGCACTGCTTTTTGGTGGCGTTTCACGCCTTTCTTACGGACGAGGCGCAGAGCTGTTCGCCTACACCCTTCTTTATTTAGGCTCATCCTCGATCTCGTTGCTCAACTGAGGCTTTGAGATCTGACAAAACCTCGATACATGTCGACATATTTAACACTACGCGACGTGTACTTCCCAAACAAACGCCGGACTCACTGCGAAGGCAGCATGCCCTCGAACTGCTGGCACCCTTCCACAGGCGCCATCCACTTCAATCGCTGAGCCGCAAAGATTTCAATTACCGGCGGAGACTCGTGCAAGAGACTCTGGTCGTCAAAGATGCCCGCCCTAATGGTTACCGATTCAAGATTTCCTTCCTCCGAGACGCCGCCTCCGCAAAGAGGAGCCCCTGCGCCTGATCAGTTTTCGTCGCGACAATGGATTGTGATGCCTCGTTCTACCGCATCCAGGGCAAAAATAGTTTTTCACCGAGCTCCCACTGTCCGCGGTCTCACCAACTTCTCTCGACGTTCCCTCGACCTCGAGCTCGGAGCGTTTGGCGACATAGACGAGAGAGTAAGTCGAGCCGGTAAGCTTCCTACAGTCTAGGCAGTGGCAGGTTCCCTCCGCAACTATCTTCAGCAGTTGCTTGTGGCACTGTCATGTATGTGAGTTGCGTACGGCGGTGATGCTCTCGCCACTGTATTCAACCTTGATGTTGCCGCAGAAGCGGCCTCCGCAATGCATATTGTTGAGGTGACGGTGACGTAAAGGAGAACCCCGAACTGAGATGGCAATGGGGGAAAAACGAAAAATCCACTGAGGCGTGGCTGAGGTACTTGTCTTTGCGAGTAAAGAAGATCTGGCGTGACTCGCTCGGAAGAACAGCTGTTCGCCAAAGCAGGTGATGCCACTCGATTGTACCTTGAGGTTTCTGTCCGCGGGCAGTGCATACATCCTAGTGCTGTAGCAAGACAACAATTGGCTAGAGATCTCATGTTCCTCCGACGCCGTCTCTCCACTGTCATCCACCATGTGTGGTACGACATACGGTGCCTACAGATGTCAGCCGGAGAACATCGTACCAGAGGCTCGTCCGATCTGTACAGAGACTTGACGCGCTTTACGACACGGAGCAGCCATCAGGGCACCGAGCTATCGACATCGTCCTTTCAGAACGTATCGAGATAGGCAGGTGCTCTAGAATAGGTAAAGTAGGTAAAGTTGGACGCGCATATCTGACGAACACAAGCGCTAGTCCGGATCGGGCAGGTATGGGACGTTTTGTCTCGCCCCTCTCTCTGGCTGCCCTTGGGTTTCAACATAGGTTTATCAAGAATGAAGCCCGAATTTAAGAAGGTGACGGAGTGTCTGATCAGTAAACTTGCCGCGTACACGCCAAGTTTTCTCAATCCAAACAACAGTAGGGAATCGATCGTTACAACAACCCAGCACAGCGTGAAGGGAGTAAAACTACACGTACTATACAACTCGACGCGACCACACCGGCGACCGCCGATATCTGTACACATGTTACCGCTCGGCGAGCATGTTCTTCACCGAGTTCCAGTACTTGCGGTCCACCACCTCTTCCAGCTCCTCCTTGGCCAACCACTTGTAGTCCTGATCCGCGAATTCGTTCATTGCCATGTCCGGCTTACCGGCCATGATTCTCGACTTCATGAAGAACACCTTTTCGCCGAGCTCCTCCTGCTCAGATTCCTCGGCCGAGGATCTTACGAGGCGGTTGGGTAGAATCTTGCTGAGCTTAGGCTGGGCAAATGTTTTGTCGAAGTGCCCAACCGGATGGTTGCCGACAACCCAAGTGTTCATGTTGAGGCCAAAGGCCTGGATGAGGATGCGCTCGGCGGCCTGAGAGTGCATCGCGTTAGCATGTATAGCTATATGGAGGAGGAAACAAGCTTACCTGATGCAAATTCTCGCGTCCATAGATGCGGTCCTCCGGAAACCGCCATCTTCCTTGCCCGTTTTTGATCACAAGGTACAAGCTCCTGTCCATCTTGCGGTTCAGACTCCGCTGGTCGTTCGTCCGGTCCGCCTCTGTGATCCTCGAATGCGGCTTTTCGAACGATACCTGCTGCCCTACGCCCTTTCGCGGCCCCTCTCCTGAACTTCCATCTCCGCTGACCGTCTCTCCCCCTGTCTCACTGTCACCAACAAGCTCCTGCGAGTTGATGTTCCGGCCTTCCGCATCATTGATCAACGCGCTGACCGTGGTGTCAGGCTCTGCCGTCTTGTCGCCCACCATCACCTCGTCCGCCCATGCATCCTTGCCGTACCCGGAGTAGATCCCAATGTCTTTCGCCGCGGTCTTCCGGTGCGCGATCTTGCGTTTCCACTCGATGTCGCCAGGAGTCCCCTTTTTGTAGTAGAAGTATCGCGTGAATGGCAGCGCAAGACGCTCGTTCAGACGTTTTTGGTAGAGATAGTAGGCCTTTTCGAAAGAGTCGAGCTCGCGGGTGAGCATTGGCGGGCGGGAGAGGACGGGGGATGCGAGGAGGCGGTAGGCTTTGCGCGGAGCGGTCTGCTGCATGGGAGGGATGGCCGGTTCACTTTGGATCGGGGTGGGTGGCTCGGCGGTTGCGGTGGCGGTGGCAGCATGTCGACGGGGCTGATGGGACATGCGGTGCAGACACGAGCTGCAGACGGAGTCGCTGGAGAGGGCTGCAGGGGGTCTGGTCAGTCTTGCAATCCCAGGACGGAGGGCGGCGCGACATACTATTGCTGGCGACGAGTCGCCGCGCACTCTTCTGGCCGACATTCATCTTCTCCCGACTGCTCTCCGCGTGCGTTTGTGGATAGAAGCGTTGTCGTCGTCGTGTCGCCCTTCACTTTTCGCCGCGGGAGTGTCGGATTGAATCGAAGCACGGACCATTTGATCCCGCCTGACTCGCCCGACTTACTGAATCTGGATCGTTTGCGCCGCTATCTTCGCCAAGCCGCTTTCGATCAACCCGATAATAACCTCAGGCAAGTCAATAATGCGGTGTTGTTCTGCCGGTGGCGAATGATCGAACAGCAAAACCACAGCAATTTCCACCATGGCCGACGAACTATCGAGCAAGATGGACCGGCTGAGCACGGCTGGGGATCAACTACAGGTCGATATCGACGACATCTTGGACCAGACAAAACCACGCAAGCGACAGCGATCTTCGGTCGACGACGTGAAGTCAAAGCTGGAACAGGACTTTTTGACGCCTTCGACCTCGTTCAGTCCTGCGTGGCTCGATCGTCTGCAGAGGCGCTGGGACGCTCCTACGAACTTTAATGAACTGTTCTCTCTCGCCCCCACCCAGACACGGACCATCATTCGATTCACGAGAGAGGGGCTAGAGGGCCGGGTCACGGGCTACAAGGAAGTCACCGTGCCCGCCAACAGTGCGACCGCCAAAAACTCGACGTCGATCCTAAGGAAACCGGCGAATCGAGCAGACTTTGTGAGAGGCGCGGCAGGCTTCTACCCCTTCGCCCCCGGAGGTCTGGATGGAGTCGAAGCTACTGCAGCCTATGAAGATGAACTTTTGAACGAGGACGGCGCCGAACAAGCTGCGAAAGCCAACAAATTAGATCGGGTGATCGACTTTGCGGCCGAGGGTGGGCTATTGGAAGTTCCGCCGGGATTTTCGAGAGGCCTGCGCGTGCTCGAGAAGCCTGCTCAGGACAATGACGCAGCCCAAGAAGTTGAGCAGGTTCTGGAAGAGCAGTCGTCCAAGCCTGAGGTCGTGCCAAACGGAACACCCGCCCAGGACGACGAAGAAGGTAATGCCGGGGAAAAGGACCAGGACGACGGGGATGAAGATGGGGAAGTAGATGCCCTTCTGCCGGTTGAATTTCCAGCACTCGCTGCTCGCGGACCCCTGGCGGTGGCTAGGAACAAACAGGGTGGCCGCGAGTGGGCGCATATGGTGGATGTCAATCGCGACATCACAAATTTCAAGGAACTCGTCCCAGATATGGCACGCACATGGGCGTTCGAGCTCGATACGTTCCAAAAAGAAGCCGTCTACCATTTGGAAAATGGCGACTCTGTCTTTGTCGCAGCGCATACATCCGCCGGCAAGACAGTGGTGGCCGAATACGCCATAGCTCTGGCAGCCAAGCACATGACCAAAGCTATCTACACTTCTCCAATCAAAGCGCTCAGCAATCAGAAGTTCCGAGACTTCCGAAATGAGTTTGACGATGTTGGAATTCTCACTGGCGACGTCCAGATTCGACCGGAAGCGAGCTGCCTCATCATGACAACAGAGATCTTGCGGAGTATGCTCTACCGTGGTGCTGACCTCATTCGCGATGTGGAGTTCGTCATTTTTGACGAGGTACACTACGTCAACGACCTGGAGCGTGGCGTGGTGTGGGAGGAAGTCATCATCATGCTGCCTGAGCATGTCACTCTGATTTGTCTATCAGCCACTGTTCCTAACACCCAAGAATTTGCGTCCTGGGTCGGGCGGACGAAGAAGAAGGATATCTACGTCATATCGACACACAAGCGTCCTGTGCCGCTTGAGCATTACCTATGGGCCGACAAGAAGATGTTCAAGATCGTGGATGCAAACAAAAACTTCGTCGAGAAGGGCTGGAAAGACGCTAACGACGCACTCAGCGGGCGTGACAAGATCGCGGCAGCCGAGCAGAAGGCGAAGGAAAAGGAAGACGCTGCGGCCGCAGCCGGACGCGGAGGACGTGGAGGCCGCGGACAGAACGCTCGCGGAGGCCAACAGCGTGGTGGTGGCAACCAGCGGGGCGGTGCTCAGCAGAGAGGTCGCGGTCAGCCTGCCACCCGAGGGCAAGGCAACATCGCGCGTACTGGAAGAGGTGGCGGGAGGACCACGGCGGCCCAGGACAAGAACGTGTGGGTCCATCTCGTGCAACATCTGAAGAGCGAGGATTTACTGCCCTGCTGTATCTTCGTTTTCTCCAAGAAGCGCTGCGAAGAGAACGCCGACGCTCTCTCTAACCAGGACTTTTGTACCGCGGCTGAGAAAAGTGCCTCGCACATGATCCTTGAGAAGTCGTTGGCCCGTCTCAAGCCAGACGATCGACAGCTGCCACAGATCAGGCGCATCCGTGAGTTGCTCAGCCGAGGCATTGCTGTACACCACGGAGGACTCCTCCCGATTGTCAAGGAGTGCGTGGAGATCCTATTTGCAAAGACGCTGGTCAAGGTCTTGTTCGCGACGGAGACGTTTGCGATGGGGCTGAATTTGCCAACGAGGACGGTGGTTTTCTCAGGCTATCGAAAATTTGACAACAAAGGTTTCCGCGACCTGCTTCCGGGCGAGTACACCCAAATGTCGGGACGCGCTGGCCGGAGAGGGCTGGATACCGTCGGGTCGGTCATCCTGGTTACCGCAGGGGCTGAAGAGGCACCCCCGGCCGCACGCCTCAGGCAAATGATGCTGGGTGATCCGACCAAGCTGCGCTCACAGTTTCGTCTGACTTACAACATGATACTCAATCTCCTGCGTGTTGAGGCCCTGAAGATCGAGGAGATGATCAAGCGTTCTTTCTCCGAGAATGCGACGCAGACCTTGTTGCCAGAGCACGAGAAGCAGATCAAGCTCTCGGAGGCCGACCTGGACAAGGTGAAGCGGGACAGCTGCGGCACTTGCGACAAGGACATCGATCAATGCCACCAGGCCAGCGTCGATTTCCAGCGTCTGACCGGCGACTTCCACTTGTCTCTGCTTGCCACGCCTATGGGCCGAAAGATGTTCCAGACGAAGCGTCTCATCGTATTCAAAGGAAGAAACGACGTTCGTACCGCTGGCGTGCTCCTTCGAGACGGCGCGAGCAAGGGCAGTGCGCCCAGCGTGCAAGTCCTCGAGGTGCTGTACCGCAGCCAACGAAAGCGACAGGATGCGGACTTCCTCCCATATCTTACTCGCTTCCGCAGACGCTTCGTGCCTTTACCACAGAGCGAGGGTGAGATGCAGCTGAGGCTGATGATGATACCACTGCAAGACGTCGAGGCACTCACGGGAACGCACGTCCAGCTGGACGTCAACGGCGTGCTCAAGAAAGACAAGGATGCCATGGCCAACGCAAAGACCGAGCTGCTTCCTATCTGCTCGTCATGGACCTCTTCGTCCTGGAATGAGTTGGATTGGTACAAGTACCTTAAAGAGATCTCGCTGCGCACGTTGATGGACGAACGAAGCCAAGCGGCCGCCATCGCCCAAGAGCGCGAGTGCATCCACTGCCCCGACTTCCCCAAGCACTTTGCCATGGCACACGATCAATGGGTCATCAAAGACAAGATTGACGGCATCCGTCAACTCATGTCGGATCAGAATCTGCAACTCCTCCCCGACTACGAACAGCGCATCTCTGTCCTCAAAGACCTCGGTTTCATCGACACCAACCAGCGCGTCGAGCTAAAGGGCAAAGTCGCCTGCGAGATCCACTCTGCCGACGAGCTCGTCCTCACGGAGCTGATTCTGGAAAATGTTCTCGCCGACTTCGAGCCCGAAGAAATCGTTGCCCTGCTCTCGTCCTTTGTCTTCCAGGAGCGCACCGACGCCGTCCCCAACATGACGCCTGCTCTCGAGCGCGGCCAGGAAGTTATCGTCAAAATCTCCGAAAAGGTCAACCACCACCAGACCCTCCACCAGGTCATCCTCTCGTCTGACGACTCCAATGACTTTGTCTCGCGGCCGCGTTTCGGCCTCGTCGAGGTCGTCTATGAGTGGGCGCGCGGCATGCCGTTCAGCCGCATCACTGACCTGACGGACGTGCTGGAGGGGACCATTGTGCGGGTCATTACAAGGCTGGACGAAACGTGCCGGGAGGTCAAAAATGCGGCGCGGATTATTGGAGATCCGGCGCTGTTTACCAAGATGCAAACGTGTCAGGAGCTGATCAAGAGGGATATCTGCGCCACGGCTAGCCTGTACATGTGATAGTGCTGGGGGAAGCAAGGCGCTGTTAGGGGATGATTGAACGAATCGGGGTGCCACAGTGAGATAGACATGCAGCCATGAGTTCAAGTTCGGGCTATAATATTCATGCTCGTTACAACATGTGATCGTCGCCATTCTGTTGCATCCGGTGGGTACGGACGCTTTCTGTATCTCTGCAGGCGGCAGAGATACAAGTACCTACGGAACTACCTATCTTGGGTAGTAGTGGAGATGCAGGCGCCGTGCGGTGGAAAAGCACTTGAAACAAAAGATCTCTACCTCTACTCGCGCGTGAACGTGCAGCCACCGGCGTGTTGCTCACTAGCAGTCAGCCGTAGTGTGGAAATACTGCCACAGAACGTTCCTTCCATCACACCAGTCTGTTGGGTCAATCTCACTTTGGGTCGTCTCACTGCGGTATTCACAGCCAGTAATCAAGCTCGTTGTTCATTACATACCTCCATCGATCCGAAGGCGATCCATCCTTATGGACTCATTAGGCTTTCCAGGGCCAAAAGCTTAGCGCGTACGTCACAGCGCGGTCGGGTGGCCCGAATTCTTCCATCACCATCAGGCGAGCGCACAAAAAGTTCACTCCACCTCTTCTTCACGGCCTGTGCTCGAACTCGCCCGCCTCACGACCCCTCCACCGACCCTGCCGTCCCTGCCCCGAGCTTGGACGTCCCACACCAAACCCCCCCCACCCCTCTCTCCCCGCCGATTGCATCTCGCCCTCCCCCCTCGACCGCCGCCCAAACATCTCCCGCCCTCCGCCAGCTGGGGACACGAGACGCGCACCATGGACGCCTCCGGGCTTCGAGAGAGGATCAAGGCGACGCTGGAGCCCAACGCGCCCACGCGCCAGCAGGCCGAGTTGGACCTCAAGGCGGTATGCTCGACGGAGGACACGACACGAAAATGCGTGTGCGGGAGGGGGCGCGCGGGGCAGATGGGCTGACTGTTTTGTTGTCCAGGCCGAGAAAAGCCCCGGTTTCCTCGACGCGCTGCTCAACATCCTCGAGGCCGAGCGGGAGGATGCGGTGCTGCAGTCAAGTACGATGCCCCAAGAGACAGTAGCGAGGGCCAACTTGGAGGACATGCGCTGACACACTGTCTGCAGCTGCCATCTACTTCAAGAATCGCGTGAACAAAGGCTGGTCGACGCCCGACGAAGCACAGGCCGTTCGAATATCAGACGAAGAAAAGGCCGCCGTCCGCAACCGTCTCGTCCCTGTCATCGCCCGCTCGCAACCGAAGCCTCGCGCCCACCTCGTCGTCGCCCTCCAAAAGATCCTGCACAACGACTTCCCGAAAGAATGGCCCGACTTCGTCGACACCGCCCTCGGCCTGCTCACTGCCCAAGAGATCTCGTCCGTGTTTGCGGGGCTGCAGTGTCTGCTGGCGATATGCAAGACGTACCGATTCAAGATGGGGGACAACCGGGGTGACTTTGACAGGATCGTCGAGGCGACGTTCCCGCAGGTGCTCAGCATCGGCAACAGCTTGGTGAACGAGGAGAGCTTGGAGGCGGGCGAGATGCTGAGGACGGTGCTCAAGGCGTACAAACATGCCATCTACTTCGAGCTGCCCCAGCATCTGCGCTCCCACCAGGCCATGGTTGACTGGTGCACCTTGTTCTTGAGGGTTGTCGCCAAGCAGCCGCCGGAGAACTCGATGATGGAGGATATCGAGGAGCGCGAGCTGAACCACTGGTGGAAGTGCAAGAAGTGGTCCTACGTCAACCTCAACCGACTGTTCGTGCGCTACGGTAACCCGGCCAGCCTACAGAAGGGCAACGGCGAGGATTACACCGAGGTCGCGAAGACGTTTATCAACACATTTGCCCCAGAGATCCTAACGGGATACTTGAAGCAGATCGAGGCATGGATACAGAAGCAGACGTGGTTGAGCAAAGACTGCCTGTCGTACACGCTGGCGTTCATGGACGAATGCGTGAAGCCCAAGACCATGTGGGACAACCTCAAGCCGCACCTGCCGATTCTGATTGAGCATCTCATCTTCCCGGTGCTTTGCCAATCGGACGAAGACTTGACGCAGTTCAGCGAGGAGCCAGCGGAGTACCTCCACAGGAAGCTCAACTTTTACGAGGAAGTGTCAGCCCCTGATGTCGCTGCGACAAACTTCCTGGTCACCCTCACGAAAGCGCGGAGAAAGCAGGTGTTTGAGGTGCTGCAGTTCATCAACCAGATCGTCAACAAGTACGAGGCCGCCCCGGACGACCAGAAGAACCCCCGCGAGAAGGAGGGCGCGCTCCGAATGATTGGCACGCTTGCGAATGTCATCCTCGGGAAGAAAAGCCCGATTGCGGACCAGGTGGAGTACTTCTTCGTGCGCCACGTCTTCCCCGAGTTCCGTAGCCAGCACGGGTTCCTCCGCGCGAGAGCATGCGACACGCTGGAGAAGTTTGAATCTCTCGACTTCAAGGACGAGAACAACCTGACCATCATCTACCGCAATATTCTCGAGTCGATGGCCGACCCCGACCTTCCCGTCCGTGTGGAAGCTGCGCTCGCGCTGCAGCCCCTCATCCGTCACGACCCGATTCGCGAGATGATGCGCCAGAATATTCCTCAGATCATGCAGCAGCTGCTCAAGCTCGCGAACGAAGTGGACGTCGACGCGCTTGCCAATGTCATGGAGGACTTCGTCGAAGTATTTGCTGCGGAGCTGACACCCTTTGCTGTGGCTCTGAGCGAGCAGCTGCGCGACACGTATGTGCGCATTGTCCGGGAGCTTATCGAGCGCAACAGCACGAAGGAGGGCGGCGAAGAGGGCTACGGTGACTTCCTCGACGACAAGAGCATCACTGCGTTGGGAGTTCTGCAGACCATCGGCACCCTGATCCTTACTCTGGAAAGCACGCCTGATGTTCTGGCTCACCTCGAAACCATTTTGATGCCGGTCATTACCATCACTCTGGAGCACAAGCTCTACGATCTTTATAACGAAGTTTTTGAAATCATCGACAGCTGCACTTTCGCCGCCAAGACGATTTCGCCCACCATGTGGCAAGCCTTCGTGCTGATTCACAAGACGTTCAAGTCCGGCGCTGAGCTGTATCTGGAGGACATGCTGCCGGCCCTTGAGAACTTTGTGAACTACGGCTGGAAGATGCTTATGGAGACCCCTGCGTATCTCGACGCCGTCGTTGATATGGTCCGGACCATCTTCAAGGACGAAAAGGTCGGCGGCGTTGACCGCATCTGTGGCTGCAAGCTTGCCGAGATTCTCATGCTCAACCTGCGGACCGGAATCGACAGTTATGTGCCCGAGTTCATCCAGCTGGCCATGAACATCCTCACCAACAGCGAGCCAAAGGTCAAGTCATATAAGATACACTTGATGGAGATGGTTATCAACGCTATTTACTACAACCCGCGGCTGTCTCTGACTGTGCTAGAAGCGAATGGATGGACGAACAAGTTCTTCAGCCTGTGGTTCTCCAACATCGACAGCTTCACACGTGTGCACGACAAAAAGCTGTCGATTGGAGCTATCTCTGCCCTCTTGACGCTGCGCGCCAACGAGGTCCCCACCAGCGTGCAGCAGGGGTGGCCAAGACTGCTGCAAGGCATCGTCCGACTCTTCCAGACCCTTCCTGCCGCCCTGAAGAAGCGCGAGCAAGCGCAGCAAGATGACGACTTTGGTATCGGCGCCGATTACGATGACGAAGAGGAGGATGAGGAGGAATGGGAAGGCGAAGGCTGGGAGAACGAGGAGAACGAAGAGTCTGCTGATGTGAAGGACGAGAGCACAGCTTACCTTGATTTCCTGAGCTCGCAGGCGGAGAAGTTCAACACCGCCGTCGGCGAAGACGAAGCTGATGAGGACCTCGAGGAGGAGAGCTTGCTCGAGACGCCGCTGGACCAAATGGAACCGTACCAGCTGTTCAAACAGACGCTCCATGGTGAGTCCGCACCGCTTTACTCTGTCACCCCAACGCCTCCCTCTAGGCTCATGCTGACCCGCACTGCGCGCAGAAATGTCCCAGCAGCAACCCGAGCTGTACAACAACGTCACCTCTGCCCTGGGCCCGGAAGAGCAGCAAGTCATCAAGGGCGCAATCGACACCGCCGACAGGATTGCCGCCGAACAGCAGGAGCAGCAGCAGGCGCTCGCTGCGGCTGCGGCGGCCGGTGGCGCCCCACCTCCCGGCGCGGGTGGAGCAAGTTGATCTTGGCGCAGACAGCAAACATGTTTGGCTTGATGGTGGCGGAAGTATACCCATTGCGGCGAGACGAGGATGAGATATGAATGGGCTGCAGGCAGGAGCGGGAGCGTTTGTGGGAGAAAGACTGGGGATGGAAGACGCGTTGCATGAGCGATTAGAGAGACGGAAGGTCCAAAGCCTTGATGAAAAGAGAGGTGTCAGCGGTGGCTGACCTGACACGATTGATGTTTACGGTTGCTGGGATTCGGCGGAAACTATGAAAATCGCATGGAGAGGAGGGCATGAGCGGCGGTCATGGGCAGAATCCAAATTTAACAGCATTAGTTTGTTATTTCTGTCGCTCTGTTTGATATGTTCACAACAACTGACGCCCAAAAGTTAGCCTCGTTCTAAAGAAGACACCGGTAAGAGCTCATGGCTGGCTTCTCATGGCGGAAAGCAACAAAGCCTCTCGAAAATCGACTAGTGGAAAGCTAAGCATCGTTCTTTGTGTAGACATGCAAGGGGGTGCTGTGGCCTTATGCTTCAACAAGGAGCGACCTGGGGAAGTCCACAAAAGGCGAGAAGCACGCGTAACCATTTTCTTGCGCGCTCGGAAGGTCTCTAGCCGGCCACGAGCACATATGTATCTGCTGCTCTGTCGCTGACCAGACGTTGAACATTGATCATATCTGGCGCCGTGATTGGTGGATCTTGTAGAGAGCGGTCCGTGCCGGGGATCTTGCATTGTCCAGGTCGTGAGATCATGTCGCGAAGTCTCCAGCTTCATCATTCCGCTCTTTCAACCGCTTAAGCAGCCGCATCCAATCCAATTCTCTGCACACGCCCAGCTCTCCCTCACTTCGCGAACATGTCAGCTTCCATCTGCGCTCCCTGCTTCCGCGCCCTTCGCCATCAAGCGCGTCGCGAGCTCCGCCAGACCCCGAAGCTCAGCCTCCGCTCCCTCTCCGCCGCCCGCCCCTTCGCGACCACCTCCCGTCTCTCGTCGAACCCTCCTCCACCACCCTCCGAACCCAACGATGAGGCCATCAAGTCTTTCGCAAGCTCCATGCGTAACCAAGCCGCCCTCTCCCAGACCACCGAGCCCTACGTTGCCTACGGCAGCACTGAAGACCTCTTCCGCGCCTGCGCCCTGCACGCCGCCTACACGATCCCCTCCCTCGAAGCCGACCCTCCATCGCCCGCGCCCAAAAATGCCGCCGAAGAAGACGTTGGCACCCCGACTGTAGCCAACAGCTTCTGGTACCGAAGCAAAGAGCAGGGTGGCCTGGCGCTCGAGTGTACCTTCAACACCTGGGCGCAGATCACCTTCCTTTACATGTACACGCTCACGACGCGGCTGCGCTCGTTCCCCCCCGAGCACGCGCAGACTTGGCATCAGAACCTGATCGACCACTTCTTCTACGCGGCCGAGGACCGCATGGCCACATGGCACGGGATGAGCGCGCGCGGGACGCGGAATAAGTATCTGAAGGATCTGTGGCAACAATGGCGAGGTGTGAGCTTTTCGTACGATGAGGGCCTCATCAGGGGGGATGCTGTGCTGGCTGGAGCGGTTTGGAGGAATGTGTTCAAGGGGGATGTGGAGGCGGATCTGCAGGATGTGGCAATGGTGACGGCTTTTTTGAGAAGTCAGGTGCAGCTCATGGCGGAGACCAAGGTGCAAGACTTGGCTGCAGGAACTGTGAACTTTGAGGAGCCTCAGGCGCTGGACCGCACGGCCTTAGAGGCGGGGAGCAAGCTGATGGGGACCGAAATCTGACGGAAAGAAAAGGAGTTAGGCTCCTTTAAATAATGTAACAATACTGTCATATTAATCGTGGCCGCATCCAGGCACCGATGATCAAAGACACTCCCGAACGCCGCGCTGAAAAGTAACATTGAGAGCGGGCTCAGTCATAGCCCGGCCCAGCATCATCGTCCTCTGTTTCTGCTTCTGCGGCCTTGCGTCTCTGCTCTTCCTGCGCGGCAGCTTGCGCCTGCTGCTGCTTAGCCCTTTTTGCCTCGTCGTGCCTTCTCCTCGCCATCATTTCCTCTTCCTTCATTCTCCTTGCCTCTTCCGCCTGTCTCGCTTTGAAAGGCGCTCGGATCGCGCCCGCCTCTGCGATCAGATCATTCTCGGTGACCGCATCTTTGATGCTCTCGAGCACACTGTCGACCACACTGATGTGATTGGCATCTTGCTTATCGTCTCTGAATCGTGGCGTCCCATCCTCCTCCAACTTGGGGCGCCATGTCCCGGCTTCAGGGTCACGAAAGCACTCCAGGATCCTTCCGTCAACCATCACGTTGGTCGATTTGAACGCCTCCCATTCGTCCTCGGTCAACGTCAGGTGCGCGAAGAACCTGTACCCATCTCTCCCGTGATTCACCCACAGCTCCGTCACTGGCTTTGCGTCCCAATCCTCGTATTGCCCATCCTCATCCTCTAGCATGGGAAACCCAGCGAGGATCAAGCGTAGATCGATCGTATTCTCATGGGGTGGCTTCCACTTTAGAATATGCGGGTCTGTCCCAGCCACGTACGGCGTCCCCTTGCATGTGAAGATCAGCCCGTCGTTTCCGTGAGGCAGATTCGGTATCCGGTCCTTGAACATCATCTCCGCGCCGTACGGCAGCTCCATCTTCTTCATCTCGATCTGGAACGGCTGCGCCGCGACGTCTTGCGGGTAGTCCTTTGCCATTTGACGCAATGGATTGGAAACTCTTTGCTCGATCCGCGCGAGCCGCTTGTCGAATGGCTTGCCGGTGATGTTCTCCCCCTCCATCGCCAAGCTGTCAAAGATGAGGTATGCCAGCCGGCTCTTGCCCGTGCTCTTGTCTCGCTGTCTCACCAGCTCGCCGTCGAGCAGCGTGCCACGGTGGAAAGAAGCTAACCCACTGGGCGTCGGTACGTGTACGGCATCGGTTTGCACGTAGAAGTAATCGTTGCGGCGGTCGATGATGAAGAGGGCTTCCTGTGGCTCGTTCGCATCGTTGATCGTCTGGGTGAGGAAGAGGAGGCAGCGGAGACCGTCCGTCTTCTCGCACATGAAGTAGTCGCGGTTGCGCAGCTCCTCGAGATGCCGTCGCGCGAAAGACACTGGTTGCGCGCCAGGGAAGTGCTTGTTACGCCGCTTCAGGAGGTCCGCTACCGAGTCGCGCTGGAACTCGGCATCTTCAGAGGGTATTTTGATCGCGAACTCGGTCAGATCGACGGAGGAACCCATGGTGTGATGTCTTTCGTAGTCATGAGTGTGACGGTCACATGAAGGAAGTTATGCCAGGAAGATCGGGGCAAGGCAGGGAGGGAGAAAGTAAGCGCTCTGTTGAGAAGTGCAGCTAAGGAGGACAGCAGCTGAGTGCCTCAGGCCTAGGACTCACATGACTCATGTTGGGAGGGACTCATGATGGGGGCCTCAGGCCTTCCCTTTAGAAGAGGGGAGAAGGGTTCTCACACTCATCCTTTCTGAAAGAGACCAACTCAATCAACACCTTTTTTACTAAGCAACTAGTTGGTTTCTGTTGCAGGCATCTTGTATTTCTTCCTTCCAACTGTGATTCAAGACCCATCCTATTTTCAACAAGATGCTTCGGGATTTTTTGCGGTTGAAATAGATCAAAAGTATCTCCGCTGCTGATCAGAATTTCTGCGAACGAGTTCTGGGCGACGACATATGTCACGCTTGCTAAGCACCAAAAAGCTGTTCTGCGTGACCATCCTTGGCAAACCAACTTCGGTGGGGCCATGCGCTGAGAAAGTTCATGCAACTCTTTTTGAGAGCAAAATCTTCCATCTAACGGCGCACCGACTACCCAAAACATTGCACGACGTCACCGACGAGCGTGCTGGAGATATGTCAATTTGTCCTGCTGCTGTCGATCGAACAACGGCCGAAAACGCTCACACAAGTCTCCAAGCCGAGAATGAGGATCTGATCACGCATACACCCCTTCCTGGTTCAAAGGCATTTGTAGACTTGATAGTCACGGACAAGAGCAAGGAAGGGGAATTTGGTGCTGCGTTGAAAGATTTCGAGGGGGTTGTCTCCTGGTCTGCGCCGCTCGTGGAGACGAGAAGGCTGACTAGTGCATAGGCGTACAGGAAATTGGATCCTGATGTGATCATCAAGTGGCATCGGCCGGTAGTGTGCAAGCGAAAACCCAATGGAAGACTGCCATCGTTACCCTCCGACGCAGTCTACATTGGTCTGTTGGCATTCAGCGACACTACCCTCAATGAATCATCACGACTACGCCCTGGCGAAGCTGTGATATGGCGGCCAAGTAAACCACCAGAAGAGTTTGCTTTGGATGAAAGGGGGATATTTGCACGATTTTCAATTAAGCAAACACGTTGAATTGCGGTCGAGCGAAAACGACTTTGGCATATTTCAGGACACAATCGCGCCAGCAGCAGGGGCCTTTTACTGTCGAAAATCTGACTGTAACACCGAGCAGCAGTCGCAGCGCACGCGGAGCGAAGGCGCTGCGAGGCAGTCGGAGCGCCCGCGGAGCGGAGGCGCTACAGGCTAGAATGGGAGGCCTCAGGCCAGGTCTGTAACGCTGGGCAGCCGTCGCAGCGCACGCGTAGCGAGGGCGCTGCGAAGCAGTCGGAGCGCACGTAGGGCAGAGGCGCTGCGAGCCGAGTTGGAAGGCCTTAGGCTAGGACTGCTAGCGTGCGGAGACCTAAGGGAATAGCTACAGGGGGTTCCAATATTGGATGGAACCCCTGTCATTGCGCCATCATTGTCGCCATTCCTATCTGAGTAAGAAGCTGTTTTTGGTGGCTAATTGGCATTACAGGGTTTAGTACATTACCCATCTCCTTCACCTTTGTACCTACTTGTTAGTAGCAGCAGCAGCAGCAGCAGCAATGTCTTCAAGAACATAGCTTTCATCCTTTCAACAAGGCTAGATTGTTGCTCTCTATTAGCATGCACATTGGCCAATTCAGCGCATTGCAGATGCATTATCTATCTCAAAATCATTAGTCTACCACATCGCCCTTTAAAGCAAAACAGCAGATCTAGCAACACTACCAAAGCCAAAAGGACGACCAAGAGTCTGCACTACACACTGCACGTAGGGTTAGGGTTAGGGTTAGGGTAGGGTTAGGGTTAGGGTTAGGGTTAGGGTTAGGGTTAGGGTTAGGGTTAGGGTTAGGGTTAGGG
>SGQK01000073.1:0-112117 GCA_004216415.1 Aeminium ludgeri | reverse complement strand
CCCTCAAGCAAATTCTGCGCCGCCGTCGCCGTCGGACTCGCGCCCACCGACAACGTCACCCTCTCCCCCCCACCGGCGCGCCCGCATACCCCGCCACCTGCAGCATCACCTCGGCAATCTCCTCGGCGCCGCAGCCGTTGCGCAGCGCGCCGCGCACGTGTGTGGCGAGCTCGGCGGGGCGGTTGAGGGTTGCTAGTAGGGCGAGGGTGATGAGGGAGCGGGTGCGGGGGGGGAGGGCCGGGGGGTGGGGAGGGTCGGTCGGCGGGGGCGCCCAGAGGTGGGACCAGGCTGTTTTGGTGATGAACTGGGGCGCGCGGGGAGGGCGGGTGTTAGCTAGGTAGGGCCGAGTACGGCGAGGGGAGGGTGTGCACGCACTTCCTGCATCGGCTGCCCGAACGGGTCGGCGGCCGCGGCCGCGAGGGACTTCTCGACGTGTTCGGGGCCGACGACGCGGAGGCGCGCTTTGAGGCCTTCGTTGTAGAGGATTTTGTGGGCTTGGGCGATTTCCGAGGGGTGGTAGTCGGTGGGTTTGGTCGGGAGGGGGGTGTTGGAGGTGGCCATGGCTGGATGATTTGGGTTGGGTTTTGGTTGGTTGGGTGTGGGATGTTTAGGAGGTGGGAGGAGTGGTGTGGTGGACGGGCGGGGGAGAGTGGGTTTTGATTGCCAGAAGATTGGGAGAGTTTAGGCGGACGGGGTGAGACGGGGGACGAGGTGGAGGCTCAAGGATGGCGGCGGAAGGTCGGGGAGGTAAAGCCCTCTTCTCTTCTTTTGCGATTTGCGAGCTTCTTTCTGCTAATCTCGACGATCTCGCTCTTCACTTGTCTCCATGCGAGCTAGATGACGACTCCGAAGTTGGTCGGCGGTAGTTGGATCTGGGGGATCCCCGCGTTTCTGCACCCCCCAAGCTGACCGAGTGGAGGAGCTGTCTGTCATCTGCTATGCGGCCGAGCTTGTTGCTTTTGCGGGGTAAAAGGTATATCAGCTGTCGTGCTGGAGATGTGTTGCTTTATTGCCGGATAGGGACGAGGGGGGAGGGAGGGGTTGACGGCCTCTGGACGACATGTACCTAGGCCCTAAGGTCCAGACAGACCCGTTCCTCGCCGAGAAGGATATGGCGAAGTAGCGAAGCCATTGACCCGACAAACTCTCCCACCACCCGGATCCTCGCACCACCTTCAGCACCACGAACACCACCGCCACGAACACCACCACCGCCATCACCGCCATCACAATGTCGACCCCCTCCCTCCCCGCCCCCACCCCAAACCAAGCCTACGTGACCATCTCCCCCCTCGCCGCCGGTCACATCACCCTCCCCAACCACCTCTTCACAGCTCCCGAACCCAACAAAACCACCACCCGCACCGTCCCCTCCCTCGCCTTCCTGATAACCCACCCGTCCCCCACCCCCTCCAACCCCTCCACCCCCACCCGCCTCATGTTCGACCTCGGCCTCCGCCCCACCCTCTCCACCTACCCAGCCCCCACGCGCCACCACCTCTCTACCCGCGCCCCCTACACCCTCGCCCCAGGCGCCGCAGCGCAACTAGCCGCCGCCGACGTACCACCCGAATCCATCGACCTCGTCCTGCTGAGCCACGTGCACTACGACCACCACGGGGCACCGGCCGATTTTCCGCGCGCGCGCTTCCTCGTCGGCCACGGCGCGCTGGGGGTGCTGGCGAACGGGCTGGGCGACGGGCACGGGCATCAGCATTTCGATGCCGAGTTGTTTGCGGGGATGGAGGGGCGGTGCGCGGAGTTGCCGGCGCCGGGGCCACAGCGGGTCGATGGCGAGGGCGTGGGCGCGACGACGGGCGAGGGGTGGGATGAATGGCGGCCGCTCGGGCCCTTCCCGCACGCGCTGGATCTGTTCCGCGACGGGAGCGTGTTTGTGCTGGATGCGCCGGGCCACTTGCCCGGGCACCTGAATCTGCTGTGCCGCACGCGGGAGCGCTGGGTGTGTTTGGCGGGGGATGCGTTTCATGATCGGAGGTTGTTGACGGGGGAGCGGGAGATTGGGACGTGGGAGGGTGAGGGGGGGAGGGTGATGTGTATTCATGCTGATCGGAAGGGGGCGGAGGAGAGTCTGGCGCGGTTGAGGCGGTTGGGGGAGGTGGAGGTCGAGGGGGGGGTGGAGATTGTGGCGGCGCATGAGGAGGGGTGGTGGGAGGAGTGTCGGAGAGGGGGGAGAGCGTTTCCCGGCATATTGTGATGTGGTTGCTGGGGCGGGTGGTTGGGGTTGGTGGTGGTAGTGGCGGTTAAGGTAGTGGGTGAAACGGTGGCCATGTGGCGGGAAATGGACACTGTCGTCGGCGTGTGCTGGACCCGCGAGGATGGGCGTCTATTGGGGCAGACCGTCCGGACCACCCACGCGATGACCATAGCCTCCGGTGACCTCGAGGCTCCAGATTTCCATGGTCTGGTCCGGATCCCCGAACGTCCTGGCCATCGACTTCCGCGCTCGAATAATGCGCATAGGCAGGGTCGTGGCGCGACTGCTTGCCTTTGAAAATACAGATGTTGCATCGTGGAGACGATCTGCACCAGTCGACCTTGGACCGCCGCAAGCCTCCGCGCCTGAGGATAGACCCCTATGAGTTAGATGAGGTGCAAGAAGGACACAAAGGGGAGACGGCGGCTGGCTGAAACCTGGGTAGTGTGCTGATTGCCTTCAGCAGGAGAAGCGGACAGCACGTCATTTCATTTCACATCACTCATAACCACGCGAGGCCGCCTCATCAGCGCCGTATATCGATATCTCCATTTCTCGTGCGCGCGACCCGCCGCATAGCATCCACCCCCAACGTCCTCCCACACCACGCTCAACCCTGCCTCTCCAACCAGATCATCTCGCTCAAATAATCCCCCCCCTGCGGCGTAAACCCCACATTCAACCCGGCATTCATCAACGTCGCGCCACTATACGTGGCATT
This sequence comes from Aeminium ludgeri, assembly GCA_004216415.1. Lineage (NCBI taxonomy): Eukaryota > Fungi > Ascomycota > Dothideomycetes > Mycosphaerellales > Aeminiaceae > Aeminium > Aeminium ludgeri. The sequence goes on along the minus strand of SGQK01000073.1, from coordinate 109,181 downwards.
ATCAAACGAATTACTATACCGCGCCGCCGCATCCAGGCCCTGCAACCGCAACGGCGGCGGCGCCGGCTTCAGCTTCGCCTGCTGCTGGAAAGCAAACACCACCGCCTCGGCGCCATCGTCCGAAACGAACATCGCCGCCGGCCAATTGGACGTCTCGGGCAAGCGCAAGCGGTAAAAGTCCCCCCCCACGATGATGGGCCCGACGCGCTCCGCGGCCTCGAGCATCCAGGGGATGGCGGCGCGTTCCTCCGGCGCCAGCTCGGCGGGGTCGAGTTCGAAGCCGAAGCTGCCGCACATGAGGGCGACGTGGGCGCGGAAGGTGATGGTGGTGTTGCGGCCCGTGTTGCCGTTGGGGATGGCGGACACGTGGCAGCCCATGGACGAGGGCGGGTAGACGACGGAGGTGCCGAATTGGATTGCGAGCCGGTCGGCCGCGTCTGTGTTGTCGGATGTCCAGTGTTGGGGCCAGTAGTGTAGCATGCCTGGGTCGAAGCGGCCGCCGCCTGAGGCGCAGCCTTCCCAGAGGATGTCCGGGTACGAGGTCGTGAGGTCTTCGAGGATGCGGTAGAGGCCGAGCATGTAGCGGTAGTTTTCGGCGGGCGAGGAGAGCTCGTGCTGGCCGCGGTTGTTGTCTGGGAAAGGGGGGTTAGCGTGGCTGCAGGAATCCAGGGGAGGTGGATCGACTCACCCCACTTGACGTAGCGGATGTTGCCGTAGTCGAGAATGGTGTGCATGGTCTCTATGATGAAGTCTTGGACTTCCGGCAGCCCGACGTCGAGCACCAGCTGGTTGCGCGTGAGGGTGCGCGCGTAGCCATCGGCATGCATGACCCAGTCTGGGTGCTCCTGGTAAAGCGTGCTGTTCACGTTGACCATCTCGGGCTCGACCCAGATGCCGAACATGAGGGGGTCGGACGTGTTGGCGACGGTGTAGCTGGTCGCTTGCGCCACGTACGATGCCAGTCCTTCGGGAAACTTGTCGGGGTTGGGCGTCCAGTCTCCCAGGCCGAGGGTGTCGTTGTTGCGAGGGTAGTCCACGCCGAACCAGCCGTCGTCATTGACGAAGAGACTGATGCCCAGACCTGCAGTTTCTTCGGCAATCTCAAGGATGCTGCTAACGTTGAAGTCGAAGTAAACGCCTTCCCAGCTATTCAACACTTTTTGCAAAGCCAGTTAGCTATAGTATCTCGTATTAACATCGAGATCTATTACGTACAGACTGGCCGAGTCTCGTGAGTGTAGTTGGATCGCGAGAGATTGTTTCGGTACAAGTCGTGGAAACGGTTCGACATGCCGTTCACACCTTCCGACGAGTAAACGGCCACGGCCTCGGGAGATGTAAAGGTCTCGCCCGGCGCAACTGGAATGCTAGCGTGCATCGGGTTGAGCCCGAGCAGGACGCGAACATACCCGTGGGAGAACCGCTCCGCCATGGCTTGGAAGCTACCTGGGGAGAGATTAGAGCTGCAGTATCCGAGCGCGTCAGGTCATGCCTACTTACCACTGTAGATGTAGCTGAAACCCCAAGCTTCGCCCCGAGACTCGGTGGTGTCCGGGGAAACAAGGGCGAAGAAGGGGTTGTGAAGGTGAGACGAGTAGCCCTCGGTGGAGCGGAACCTGTGCAATGTCAGCTGATGGCACTACTCAAGCCTCAAGAGGCGGCGATCGTACCCGGTCTCTCCATATTCGACCTTTTTCTGGATCCGCTGTCGCTCACTGACCCAATCGCCATGCAGCTCGATCATGTCGAGGTCGACGTTGGGCAAGTCCAGACTGAAGCTGGCGGCGCGCTCGATGGAAAACTCGTCGGTACCATTGTTCGTGAGTTGGAAACTCCTCGCCACCGCATCGTGCTTGTGGAAGACCGAGTAGGACAGATCAGCGGCGATGTTGGAAGTCTCGTCGTACAAGTGCACCAGCAACGTCGAGACGTCGTCCGCGTCACCGTAAGTGGCCGGAAGGCCGGGCAGTTCGGGCTTCCCCTCGACGATCTCGTGAGACTTGTAGACAAACGCCGACACGGTGCTGCCGCTGGCATGCTTGAGATGAATGGCGGGGAGGCGGAAATCGCTGCGGCCAATGTCCGGGAACTCGCGGCGAGTGTTGGTCAGATTGTCGTTCCAGCCGTAGGGGAGAATGTAGGCCGGAGGGATGAAGTCCTCGGTGGGGCCGCCGAAATGGTCGCTGACGAGGTCGAGGGATTCTGGGTCGACGTGGAAGAGGTAGTTCATGTTGTCGCCTGTCAAGGTGAAGTTCATGCCATCGGCGGTGATTGCTGAAAAGTGTGAGCTATGAATTGGCTTTTGATAATTTGTAACGCCTTGCAAAGGACGATAATTACCGGCAGAGGCCGCCACGGCGCCGAACAAAGCGGAATAAATGCCACGCTTCAACATGGTGGATGTTCTAGACGGTAGGGATGGGGTGGAAGAGGGTAAAGACGAGCAGACGCATTGGCGAGACTTAGCTAGGATATATACTACCGCTGCAACAGCCCAGTTCTCCGTCAGTGTGCATAAAGCGGACAGGCTACCCATTCCTGCCCAGCATGGACGGTGGTCGGCGAGGCAAGCACGTGGAGCCGGATACTGTACCCCACCTGCGTTTCCAGGTCGAAAGTGGGCTGGGGACGCATTGGCGCAGTAGTGGAGGGGAACAGGAAAGTTCAATGTACTGCCGTGAATACCTCCGAGACGTTTGGAGGAAGTTCCTGGGCGGAACAAGAGGTGCGGTCCAGTTTGGGTAAAGCTTGCCCTCGGCTCTGGTTGCCGCCAAAAAGGTAATGGCTGGGCTCTCGCCCGGATAAATAGGAGCCAGAGGGCATCACATTTATCATCGCCTGTGGGCTGCCCTGAACATGCGTCTTGTCATCTCACGTACAAAGTCTTGGGGACTCGTGTGGCGAGAGGCTTGTTAATTCGAACGACTCTCTGCCCGGACTCGTCATGTGAATTATCTTATTGCTTGATGAGAGCATGAAGGTCACCACTTTACCCCGAGAAGCCTTGTCCGATGTCGGTCCTGACTCGCCGCATGGTGGGGGCGGAGGTGCGGGGTAAATAGACGGCAGCAACGTGCACTCGACCACATGTGTCTTCGCCTAACTCACCACCCGCTTTCCAATACCAACGGAGAGTGATCCGTTAGACGACATCTCGATCGACGAGGATAGTAGCCTCAGAGCACTTCGTCAGGCCCCTTCGCAACCATGTAAGCATCCCGCATGCTGGCCGGGAGTTCCGGAAGGTCGAATCTAACCCCCTATCACCAGGGTTTATACCGCTTCGTTTGCCTTCTTTGAGGCTTTGTGGGAGGTGAGATATCCAGGACACCAATGATATCCGATACCCATCAAACACTTACCTGACCTTAGCCAGGCCGGTGTCACCCACTGTTTTGTCAAGTGCGTCAACAGTGTCACCGGGTCCACATCACGTCTTCCTAATCTCATTTCAACAGCCTCGGGTCAGACCATCCCAGTATCATTGAAGCCATCGTCAAAGGTCAAAATGAGAAGAAAGGCGCCTTCCCACGCATCATCACAGTCCCCAACGAGATGGTGGCCTTGTCAATGGCCGACGGCTACGCGCGCCTGACCAACCAGCCTCAATGCGTGATCGTGCACGTCGACGTTGGAACTCAAGGCCTCGGGGCTGCCGTGCACAACGCTTCTTGCGGACGTGCTCCAGTCCTCATCTTTGCCGGTCTATCCCCTTACACTATCGAAGGCGAGTACCGTGGCAGCCGGACCGAGTATATCCACTGGATTCAGGATGTTCCCGATCAGAAACAGATCATCTCGCAGTATTGCAGATACTCAGGTGAGATCAAACGGGGCCGCAATGTCAAGCAGCTCGTGAACCGCGCCCTGAGCTTCGCCACTAGTGAGCCAAGAGGGCCAGTCTACCTCATGGGCGCCAGAGAAGCGATGGAAGAAGACATTGAGCCTTACCAGATCGACCAAGCCCACTGGGGCCCGGCAGAGCTGGGCGGCCTCACCCCAAAGCAACTTCAGAACGTTTCCGAGCTCCTAGCCGGAGCCGAAGAGCCCCTCCTGATCACCGGCTACAGCGGCCGCAATCACGCCGCGGTCCACGCCCTCGTCGATCTCGCCGATACTGTCCCCGGCCTGCGCGTCCTGGACACAGGCGGCAGCGACATGTGCTTTCCGGCCAACCATCCCGCATGGCTCGGGCTGCGCTACGGCGTGGAAGATTCGATCAAAACCGCTGATGTGATCCTCGTCCTCGACTGCGATACCCCCTGGATCACGACTCAGTGCCGGCCCAAAGACTCCGCGAAAATCATTCACATCGACGTCGACGCGCTCAAGCAGCAGATGCCTGTATTCTACATCAACGCCGTAGCCCGCTACCGCGTCGACGCCGAGACAGCCATCACGCAGATCACTTCGCACCTCAGAACGCACCTATCCGGCCCATTGAAATCGTCCGCCTCGATCGCGCGCGGAGATGCGCGCAAGCAGAGTCACCAGCAACGCCTCAACACCATTGCGGCGCAAGCCCAGCCAGGGAACGACGGCACTTATAACTGCCCGTATCTCATCGCCGCGCTGCGCAAGGCTTGCCCCCCGGACACCATCTGGGCCATCGAGGCCGTGACCAACACCGCCTTTGTCGCGGATCAGATCCAGGCGAACCTCCCTGGGACCTGGATCAACTGCGGCGGTGGCGGACTAGGCTGGAGCGGAGGTAAGCCGTCAACCTCCAACGCCACGGGTGTGACCATGACCAGGTCTCGCTGACTTGACGTGTTTCTAGGCGGCGCTCTCGGCCTGAAACTCGCTACCGACGCGCGCGCCGGCGGCTCAAACAAGGGCGCCTTCGTGTGCCAAATCGTTGGCGACGGCACCTATCTCTTCAGTGTGCCCGGCAGCGTTTACTGGGTCGCGCAGCGCTACAACATCCCCGTACTGACCATCGTGCTCAACAACCAAGGTAACACCCCTTCCCAAACCTCCCCCAACCCCCTCCACAGCGACCACCCGCTAATAACACCCACCCCCCTCCCAGGCTGGAACGCCCCCCGCAAATCCCTCCTCCTCGTCCACCCGGACGGCCCAGGCTCCCGCGCCTCCAACGCCGACCTCAACATCTCCTTCGCGCCCTCGCCCGACTACGCAGGCATCGCGGCCGCCGCGTCGGGGCATAAAGCCTGGGCGGGCGTAGCAGGGACGACCGAGGAGCTGAGCGGTAAGCTCGCGGAGGCTGTGGAGGCTGTTAAGGGCGGGCGCAGCGCGGTGCTGGATGCGCATTTGGGGGGTCCGGAGGGGAAGTTTCCGGGGCCGAAGGCCGCGCTTGTTGGATAAAGCTTGGAGGGATTGATGCTGTAGGAGATGGGCTCGGGTGGGTGAAGGGTGGTGTTGTAAAAGCTGCTGTCGAACTGCTTGGTTCCCAAGTACAACTCGTTGCTCTTTTCGCGTTTCGTTCGTGTCTTTCTCCGATACCGCTTCGCCGTGCGTTTCTCTGCGCACGTGGTCAGACTCAGCCCTCAGCACACTCCTTCCACGCTTCTTCCACGCATGTTCCCACCGCACGACCCTCCTCGCAATGAAGCTTCGCGCTTCCCCCCGCAACTCAATCGCAAGTCCCGCAGTCTGCCAAGCCCGGCTGCCGTGGCCGGGATGTGGACGTATATGGATGTGCGACCCGGCGGCCAAGAGAAGTTGACGGTCTCGACGTTGACGATGGATGGGGGGTGGAAGAGGGTTGGCAGTTCTGTGGGGACGATGGGGTCGGTTGAGGTGGAGGGGCGCGGCGGGGAGGGGCGGGATTGAGGGGTTTGTGGCTTTGCTTGGGGATGGGGTGTGGGGATGGGGTGGCGTGAAAGTGGAGGGATGAAGGGGGTAAGAGAGGGGCTGGATGAGGTTTTTCGTTGTCTGGGGACAGAAGGGGCGGAATGGATGCGTGGAGGTCGCGGAGACTGAGACTGCGAAAGCGGTGGTGGTGAGGTGGAAGCGCACGGCTGTTTCGCGTGACTGCTTGTAAGCACCCCCTTCAAGATCTGGCGTGGAATCCAGTCCCCACCCCCCATCTTGCCCGTCCCCTTTATTCACCTCAAGCCATCTTCCCCGGCACAAACGGATGCCCCGCCGTCAGTCCACCGCACACAGCCCACGCTTGCCCGTTGACATAGCTCGCCTCGTCGCTCCCGAGGAAAAGCGCCACGCGCGCCACTTCGTCCGCCACCGCGCCGCGCTGCAAAGGGTTCAGCTGCCCGATTTTGCGCTCTGTGCCGCGGGCGCGCGCGGCTGTGTACATGAGGGCTGTCATGCCGGTTTCGATGACGCCGGGGCAGACTGCGGGGTGAGAGGTCAGTATGCTGTGGACGGTCTGAGGAGGAAGGGGGCGGGGGCAAGGGGCAAGGGGAAAGGATCAAAGGCTTACCAGCATTACACCGTATCCCCTGCCCGGCAAGCTGATACGACGCCGTCTGCATGATGCTGATGACCGCCGCCTTGGACGCCGAGTAGTCGGTCGGCCCCGCGTTGGAGCGCATGCCCGCCGACGACGCCGTGCCGATGATGGAGCCGCCGGGATAGGGCTTCGCGGACGATGTGACGGCCATGCCGCGCGCGCCGTGCTTGGTGGCGAGGAAGACTCTGGCAGACGCGTTAGAAGCGATGGACCAGATGTTGGCCGCTGGGGATGGTGCTGAGCGGCTTAGAAGTGGCGACTCACCCCAGCGCATTCGTCTTCATAACCTTCATAAACGCATCCGCATTCCCGTCCGTGATCCTCTCCATCGACAGATTAATCCCCGCGTTCGCGAAGAAAACATCCAAACGCCCGTACGTCTCCAGCGCAGCATCCACGACAGCCTTCACGTCGGCTTCCTCACCGGCGTCGATCTGTCGCGGGTGCACGGCGACATTGGGGTACAGGGAGGCCAGCTCGCGCTTGTGCGTTTCTAGGTGGTTGGTGGCGAAATCGCAGATGTAGACGGCGCGCGCGCCGTTGCGGGCGTATTGGTGGGCGGCGGCGCGGCCGATGCCGAGGGGGGAGTTGGCGCCGGTTATGATGATGACTTTGTCTTTGACTCGGCTGCAGGAGTTGGTGAGCTAATCGTTCTTGATGCGTATGAAAATTGATCGTTTGGATGTGTCACTGACGGGCCTGCTGAGTCGCCCGCGATGGTGGGGATCTTGGGGATGTCCTCGAACATGCCCGGGTCGTCGCGCGGTTTGGAGAGCTGCTCGCTCAGCTGCTGAGCGCGCTGTTTGCCTGCGGATGTCATGTTTGGTTGTCCGGAGGGCTGAAAAATGATTTGAGGAAAGAGATAGGGAGCTAGACAGATATGGAGAGGAAGATAGAAAGGTATAACTTGGCCCACTTGCAACTGCAAAGCGACTTGTTGGTGATCCGCATGAGATGTCGTCTCTTCGGCGATGCCGAACGCTGAGCCGAGGTTCACTGCGACTTCCCCAGCTCCCCAGCTTTTGCAAGCGCACGGGCCTCACACCCGCACCTCCTTCCTAAAATGGCAGGAAGACCTTCAAACATGGCAATATTGGTCGTTGCGGCATTGAAAAAAGACAGTCTCGTGCGGCCTGGGCGATCTAGAGTCTTCGTCAAATAGAGAACCCACACTCAGCCTTGAATACATTGTTGAGAACACTTCGCCATCACGTTTCAAGAAATTGGTTTAAAATACATTGATGGACTGAAGCTTAAGAGAAAGTAGAATGACTGATGTCAAGTCATGAACAGAAGAACGCCACATGTATGCCCGCTGCATATCAAACTCCCATGCGAAATCGCAAGGCCCTGAAGACAAATCTATCCCACCCCAAAACCTCTAAGCCATATGCACCAGTCCTCTCAATCCTAGGCCACCGCACCCCCTTCCCTCTTCCCCTCCCGCAGCCTCTCAACCTTCTCCGCCCGGATGCACCACAGGCTCCAGCCAACGGCCGCCAGCGCCGCCACCACCGTGACCCAGTAAGCACTCTCATAGCATGCACGCCCCTCGCCGCAGAAACGCTCTCCCTTCCCCCCCTCCCCGCCGCCGCGGAAAATCGAGTGCGCATCCAGCACAGCGCCGTAGAACAAGTTAAAAATATTGCCCGACAGCACCGGCGCGAGCGTCATGCAGCCCCAATTGATCCCCAGCCCGGTCGGTCCGAACGCGTCCGCGACCAACGCCGGGTACACGCCGAACAGCGCCCCATACCCCAGCCCGGACAGCCCGGACAGCCAGAAGAGGTTGTTGGGGTTCTCGAGCGTGAGCGCAACGACCTGCGCGGCGGTGAAGATGCAGGCGGAGGCGACGAGGGTCCAGAAGCGCGACGCGCCGCGGTGGACGAGTGCGTCGGAGCCGATGCCCGACATCAGGCGGCCGGCGAAGCTCATCATTGAGAGGATGCCGACGTGGACGACTTGCCGTTTCTGGATGAAGTCGGCGCTCGCCGTGTCGTCGTAGTGGTGCCAGAGCGCGCGCGCCGTGTTGCCAATGTTGTTAATAGTCATCAGGCCGACGCCGCAGAGCAGGCCGAGCAGGATCCAGAGTTTCCAGAAGGTCGGCTGGCGCAGCAGCGCGAGACCAGTGATGTCTGGGCGGGAGTTAGTGCGGGTCGGGTGCGAGTCAGTGAGGTCGCCGGGAGCGGAGTCCGCCGAGGAGACGAGGGATGCGGTTTCTTCGGCTGTGCCTGTGGGGAATAATGATAAGAATGGTTAGGCGGATGAGGTTGTGGAAACGAAGAAACATGGATTTACCTGCTTCGCCGCTCGTGCGGACTTTGCTGCTAGTACGGCTATGCGTGCTCGTCCTGCTCATGGGGTTGCTGTCTTTGCGTGCCAAACTCGGGCGTTCGTTCCCAGGAAGCGCCTCGTAAGGCGAGCTCGCTGGGAGCATCTTCAAGAAGATCATCCCCACAAACACCATGAGCGTCGCTCCAATCCCTAGCAGCAGAAGATACCCAGCCGTATCATCCGGAAACAAGACAGCCGACAATGTGGTCCAAAAGAACGCACTCAACCCGAACGCGCTCAGCGGAAACGCCGTAGCCGTCCCCCTATGCCTCGGCCAATTCGTCGCGCACACCTTCAACGCCGCACTGAAAGCCGTGCAACTCGCGATACCCGTCATTAACGAGAAGAAGCACAGCATCGTTATACCCATACTCCCCGCACCCTGCACGTACGCGCTGTGGAGCGGGAAGTAACCCGCCGCCAGCCCGATCACGCCCATCAGTACGCCCCAGCGTGGCCCTTTGGTATCGATCAGGATTCCGCCCGGGATACCGAAGGCGTACATGCCCATGTTGCCGAAGTTGCCCACCAAGTTGGCCTGCGTGGCGGAGAGGTTCAGGCGCTCGGCGAATTGGGGCTCCCATGCTGAGAAGGCGTAGTTGGTGCCGCAGGAGAGGGCGATGGCGGTCGCCGCCACGACGGAGATGATGCGTGTCGTGCGGTGGGTTTGCTCGGAGGGGGGCGAGGAGTGACGCATGGTGACGGTTGTGGGAGTTTTTTAAAGGGTGTTATCTCGAGGGAGGTCAGGCTGGCCGTGGTGGCATTTGGGGGCGACCAGGGTGGAGGTCGGGCAGCTTCCAGAGCTGAGGGGAAAAAGAGGGCTCGCTATCGGAGGCGAGTCGCGGCAGGTGTAAGGCGGGTGGAGCAAACTAAAGGAAAGGCACACCTGAGTAGTTTAAAGGAGGACGAAAGTCCACTGACACGGGGAAGGAGGTGGTGATGTGACGATAGCGGCGAGCTCGGGCAAGGTCGTCGTCGGCTCACCTGCCGCATTGTTTCGGCCGCCGCTTCAATTGCCGGCTCGGCATTGGAGATAGGGCGACAACGACCTCACCTCCCCCGGCGGCCTCTCTCCATGTAGTGGACGTACGGAATAGGAGTCTTCATTGCATTGAACTGGCTGTCTGAACCTGCGCTACGCACACATGTTCACGTCAAGAGCGCGTTCGCCCACAGCCCATCCTGCATCCTGCTTTGCTATCGACAGCAAAACACCCCAGTTGCCTCCAGCCATTTTGTGTCTGGAGCAATATAGGAGCTTCCAGGACCACAAACCATGTTCGAAAGACCGCAATGTGCTTCTTCAGCCGTCGTGACAAGCTCTCACTGAAGGTCGAAGCGGCCATCGCATTCACGAGGTGCCGAACCTGGTCCTGTAGCCTAGGCAGCCCTCGTCCACTCGACGTAGCGTTCTCGGCCGCAATGCGACGACGCCATGGCAGCGTTGAACTCCTTTTGCGCGCCGGGCTCACCAAACTCCTTTTTGAGCCGCGTTGGCCACTTTTCGATGATGTTGTGCCTCTCTTTCATCCGCATGCCGAGGAGCCCCGCCATCTCGAAGCTCTCTGCTTTCATGTACCTACTATTGATCAGCCAATCGTCACGGATCCAGAGCAATGGACATACATCGCAAAAAACTTGTCCACGTCGCGCATGAGTGAGCAGGCCTCTTGCATCAGATATACGTTGTCCATCATGGAGAAGGGGAAACGATCGTGCGGCCAGTACTTCATCGCCTCTTTGACTTCTGCTTGATAGAAATGGGATGACTTCGCCGCGTATTCGTCGACCGTTAGCTTGACGGCATTCAAGAAGAGTGCAATCAGCGTTGCACTTGGATTTTTGCTCGGAAGCTGCAGCAGAGGTCCTAGTCCCGCAACGGATCGCGTCCAGCCCAAGTATCCGTGGTCGCATAGGTTGGAGATCTAGAAACGTTGTCAGTCTCGGAGCTGCGCGTGAAGCAGGGTAAAGTAATACGTCGATCCTGGCGAAGCTGTTCTGAGGTAGCTGGCGCGGCAACTCTTCCGCATTCTTGTTCAGCAAATGAAAATCGAACTTGCGCTGACCCGCTTGCCTGCGAAAGGTGGAAAATAGGTCTTGCAAATGATAGTAAAACTTTCCGTGAAAGTCGTTGATCGCTGATCCTGTTCCAACTGCCAAAAATTCCTCATGATTCCAGCCATCCGAAGGATCGGTGCAGTCTCGCATGGGCCAATCTCCAGCACGAAAAAACGTTCTATACTCAGAAATTAGTCAGGTCAGACACATGAAGGGGGAGGGACGAACGGATTTGGCTTGTCGAACTCGTCCCGGGAGGCCCCGAAAGGCAACAAGACACCCTCTTCAAGATATCTCTGCTGGCAAACCCGCATTCCCAGAGGCTGCTTGGCCATGATCCTGTCTCTGTAATCGACCCGATGCTCTGCTAGGACGATTCTGCTTCGAAGCTCGCGTGCACGTTGGAATGAGAGATGATGAGGAACCTCGAGGAAATAGAGCAATTGGTCCCAGTTCAGCTTTGTAAGCTCGACCCTGAGTGAGCACGTCTGGAACTTCCAGGTCTTGGCCTGTGTAGTGTTGCTGTCTTTATTGGCGATCTTTGTTATCACGTCCTGAAAAAGTGGGCGGATATGCGTCTCCAGAAATTGGAGATCTCTTTCCCGGACAAATGCAGAGTACCACAAATGTATCATGCACTCGACGGCCTGTTCGTGGTCCGCATCAATCAGCGACAGAAGCAAAAGCATGAGGTTACGAGCTACGATGTCCAGGTCCATGTCGTTGATGTGGATCGAGATCAGCCTTTCGTACGCAGGTGGAACAGACACTGCGGTCTGGACCACATTTCTCAGGTCACCACTGGCTGTTTAGAAGTGGTCAAGCAGAGCCAAAAAGCCCCGATACTTTGTTCTTACCTGCAAAAAGCAGTCGCAGACTTTTCTTGTATGCGTCTCCTTCATTTGCGGAGAGATTGAGGATGTCGAATGCTGGCATGTTCCCCCAAATGTACTTGGATCCACCATAGATGGATGAGCCCGAAAAGCCCAAGAAAGTGGGCTCGCGACGCGGGTTGGCCCATCCAGGGACCCAGTTCATTTTGTTGAGCGAAGAGTTGCAATGCTTTTTGTGGTCACTCCAGTGCGCCACCTGGCACTCTTTCTTGCAGTACTACACACAGTAATCATTAGCGGGTGACATCATGATCTTTAGCTCCGGGTAATGACTCACGAGCACCAAGAGGCAGCCTCTGCATGCAGACCTTCCTTCCCCTTGACAGTTGGCACACGGTGGCCTTTGTTGCTCGGCGAATTCCGCCATGGTGCAGGTCGAACGGATGTCTGGGTGTGTGCGCGAGTTCCGTTGCTCAGGAGGCATGGAAAGGAAGATTGGATGAGAAATCTCGAGTTAGCGGTCGAAGCAAACGCAGCTCGTCATGTGTTTGGAGTTGTGTAACGCCTGCAGCAGTTGTGTAACGCCTGCAGCGGCTCACGGCCTCCGAACGCAGCTTTGCAACGTCTAGCGCCTATCACGGGGAACCCTCTTGAAGAATGCAAACGTCGCGCCTGCCTGAGTTTTGTCCGTTTTAAAGACAGGGAAGAGTGTCCTCGGCGTGGACTCCTTAGGCCTTTTTGATGCTGCGATGAAGTTGGACGTGCTTATCAGAGAGTCGGAGAAGCACTCGAATCCCAATGAAACCATACGGGCTGCCGTGGTGGGTGTTTTGAGGCGCGAAAAAAAGCAGAGACGAGAGGGAGCCCTGAAGTGCCGACCTGTTACTTCAGGGATTGGAAATGCCGAGCCAAGCGCGACGACGTCCTCCTGTCGGGAGCGATCAATACCACGCTCAGCGAAGATAACATAGATGTCGGGTAGTACCTATTTACGACCGTAAGCTGTGAATTTCTAGTTAACTGTGTTGATTGCGAAACGCCCTGCTTGCTAAAGCAGACCAAACTCCCAAGCCAAGGGAACTTTGGCAACTTTAGGAGGCATTCGATCAGAGACAATCCTAAGCAACCTTCTGTGCTGCCAACGGCATCACGCTCTAGCGTTCTCCTCGGCAACCCCACGGGATGCATCTGACGCAGCGTGGCCTTCAATTGCTCAATGAAGCACTCCAAAGAACATGGAAAAGTGCACCATGATCGCTCCCGACTCAGCCTGACGGCTCCCTGCGCCCCTACCGCTATGACGGCGGCGGCACGAAGTGGACAAAAGAAGTTAGACACAGGAATTCTCGCCACGGAAATGCGATGTACCCTCTGCCCATGAGCATTTTCGACACCACTCATTTTGGTATCGTCTCAGGGCGTTTCATTCTTGCTGGGGCGGCCTGTCCGTTCGTGAACTGGCACGGTCCATGAAACGTCAACAGTACAGTAATATTGTAGCTGCAAGTTTAGCCACATCCGCACTATGGCTGGCGATTCTCGCTCAGCGCCTGGTGATGGAAAGAAGGTACAGTGGGATCTCAAGCAGACGGGCCACGGGGTGCTACTGATGGAGTAGGAGCCCAACTCATGCCTCAGGCACTTCACAAATGTCGAGCCGAGCGGATGATGTAACCCTACGTCTGGACCCGACCTCACTGGCATCTCCGTCGCCATCGCCAACTCCACTTCATCTCTACCTCAACCACCTCCACCACCACTTCCGGGACGCGCGATCATGGGCGCATTACTCTCCCTTCCGCTGCTGGCGGTCCCCACCATGGGCACAGTACGCGCGACCCTTGCCCCGGCCAGCGACGGCGCTCGCCAGCTCCGTCCACGAAATGCCTCACGAAACACCTCAACTAACAACGCTTCTCCCAGGTCCTCACCTTCGCCGGCTCCTGCTGCGGTGCCGCGACCTGCAGCGCCGTTTGCTCTGCCTGCGGCAAATGCAACAACTCGATCGCGACGCGCATCGCCTACGCGCTGATGCTGCTGGTCAACTCGCTCCTCTCCTGGCTCGTCCTGACCGATTGGGCCGTCAAGCGGTTGCAAAGCATTCTCCTCGACTACGTGACTATCGACTGCGCGGGCAAGCAGTGCTTCGGTTTTGCGGCGGTGCACCGTGTCAACTTTGCGCTGGGGCTGTTCCACCTGGTGATGGCGGTGCTGCTGCTTGGGGTTAACAGCTCGCGGGACAAGAGAGCGGGGATTCAGAATGGTTTCTGGGGGCCGAAGATCGTGGCGTGGTTGGGATTGATTGTGGTCAGCTTCTTCATTCCGAATCAGTTCTTTGAGATCTACGGGAACTATGTTGCGTTGGTTGGGGCGGTGCTGTTCCTACTGCTTGGACTGGTGCTGCTCGTGGATCTGGCGCACACCTTTGCCGAATACTGCATTGAAAAGATTGAGGACACGGACTCTGGGCTATGGCGAGGAATTCTGATCGGATCGACGTTGAGCATGTACCTTGGAAGCATTGCGATGACCATCGTCATGTACATCTTCTTCGCGCACTCTGGATGCTCGATGAACCAGGCGGCCATCACGGTAAGTCTCGCGGAGTCGTTTAAATCTGGGACACAGCAACTAACCCGCCCTGCAGGTCAATCTTCTCTTCCTCCTTGCCATCAGTGTCCTCTCTGTACACCCGGCAATCCAGGCCTCCAACCCACGCGCTGGCCTCGCCCAATCCGCCACCGTCTCAATCTACTGCACCTACCTAACCATGAGCGCCGTGGCCATGGAGCCCGACGACCAACACTGCAACCCCCTCGTCCGTGCAACCGGCACCCGCAGCGCGACCGTCTTCCTCGGCGCCGTCGTCACCTTCCTGACCTGCGCCTACACCACCACGCGCGCCGCGACCTACGGCCTCGCCATGGGCACGGGAAAACCCCCCAGCTCCAGCGGCTACAACCCCGTCGCGGCCTCAGAAGCCGAGACCGGTGCCCACGACCTCGTGGCCACGCAGCCCGGCAGCCGCCGCGAAATGCGCGCCGAGGCCCTACGCCGCGCCGTGGAGTCGGGCGCCCTGCCAGCCACAGCCTTGAACGACGACGATGATGACGATGACGACGATGACGACGCGCCGACCAAGTCCCAGAAGAACGACGACGAGAAGTCCGGCGTTGCGTATAACTACGCGCTCTTCCACATCATCTTCCTGTTGGCTACCGCTTGGGTCGCGACCCTGCTGACGCAGAATATCGGCGGCGACAAGCATATCGAGAAGGGCGATTTCGTGCCTGTCGGCAGGAGTTACTGGGCCAGCTGGGTGAAGATTGTGAGTGCGTGGGTGTGCTACGGGATTTTCGGGTGGACTTTGGCGGCGCCTGTCATGCTGCCAGATCGCTTTGAGTATTCTTGAGCGTAGAAGAGAGGGGGTTTGCGTGTATGGGATGTGATGAGGTGTCGTTCTTAGGGAGTCTGGGGTCACTGTAATGCTGATGATTTCTTCTGATTGATGTGTCATGGTTTCTCTTCCGTTCCCATACCTCTGTGGTCGTCTAATTACCGTGGTAGGCGCCTTAGTCGTACTTGGCGTTGAGGAGGATATCAAGTCGTACCCACTGCTGAGCCAGAATTGCAGAGGCCACGGAGGACACCCTTGAGTGGCCATCAATGTAACAGAGCCCTCGCGTCGGGAGGGGCGAGCGAGGAAAGCTTTACATTCGAAGCCGCGGGGCGAAAAGCATTATCAGAAGAAGAGATGCTTCTATATTACATACAAGGCGGCAACGCTGAAGCGAAACCGCCCAGCCGTCCGGACGAGCCGAGTTCCCATTCAACCTTGATCCGTGATGTTCCAAAATCGTGCGAGAGTCGAAATTTGAGGTGCTAATCTGCGCCGGCCATCCTCTACTGCTGCTTCGGGGGGTACTTCTTGAAAAGGTACCTGCGCACAGCGCGTTAGCAATCCATCCGTGATCCAAGCATCGCATTACGCCACTTACTGCGAGACATAGTAGTCGCTCACGGCGAACAAGCCAACCACGCCCGCCCACGCACCCGCAATCTTCCACGTCAGCGTACCCGCCTGCTGCATGCGGTACGCGCCGGTGCCCAGAAGCCCACCCAGCGCCGCGATCACCACCGCGTTTCCGACGACGACCGGGTTGCCCTTGTTAGCATCGGCCCAGCGCTCCGCCTTCTGCGCCTCCTTCTTGCCCTGCTTGCCGGCCTTGGTGGCCTCCTTCTTCGCGGCCGCGTACTCGCGTCCCGCGCTTGCGCGCCAAGCCTGGTACTGCTGCTTCGCCTCGGCGCTGAACTCGTTGTATTTCTTGCCGGCCTCCTTCTCGAGACGTTTGAGCTCTTGCTCCGCACGCGTGGCAAGGTCGCGCGCTTCTTGCGTGTCGGGCTCGAGGGCTGAGGCGGCTTCTTCAGCGGCGTCCTCTTCAGCTTGCAGTTGCTGGTCCGCGTACGAGGGGGTCGAGACTATGTGAGGGCTGGAGTCGAGCGTCTCGAGGCTGTGGACGCCCGAGTCGGAGTGCGCGATTTCAGGGACGGTGTCAGGGACCCTAAGGGAAGGGGGGTTAGTTGGGCGCGAAACAAGGGCTGGGTGGGCGCGCGTACTTCTGTGGTTGTTGTTAGCTTTGCGCCGCCATTGTTAGGGGAATTAGTTATATCCCGCGTACCTCATCATTGGACTGCTTGGGCCCCTTGGCCGCCATATCAGCGTAAGACATGCTGGATGAGGTGGTGTCGGTAGTGAAGGAAGCTTGAAGGTCGCTGTCGTTGTTGGGACGGGCGAGGAACTCGAGGTCTGCAGCCACTGGGTGGGGAGTAAGGTGAGTGCTTGCGCGATGTCGGTGAGCAGAGGGTGGAGGAAGTTACTATGGCTTCGGCGGGCGGAGAAGGTCGGAATGCGAGATAAGGCAGGCAGGGGCGTTGGCGAGAGAGGGGGCAGAGCTCTCGCTCTTCGTCTTCACGCGACAGCCACCCATCCGGTTTGCTTCAAAGGCGGTTAGGGTCCCCGTGCTTGGCTGACGCAGCTGTGGCGGCGATCCCGTAGCCGCGCGCCCCGTCCCGTCTGGTGTCGCGTACGTCCGCCCCGCGCTTATCGATCTCCAAACTGGAAGCTCGCGACTTGAGCGACATCTCGTTTGTCGTTTTGAACAGCTGCGGAGAATAGCTACACATACACGATGTCAGGAGGCTGGAATACAATTGAGTCTGATGCTGGGTGAGCGACAATTCAAGCACTTGTACTACAGTCTCCATATCAGCGACTAACGAATTTCCTCCTTCAGTGTCTTCACCTTCCTCATCGAAAGCCTCGGCGTCAAAAACGTCCA
The DNA here is from genome assembly GCA_004216415.1 of Aeminium ludgeri. Classification (NCBI taxonomy): domain Eukaryota; kingdom Fungi; phylum Ascomycota; class Dothideomycetes; order Mycosphaerellales; family Aeminiaceae; genus Aeminium; species Aeminium ludgeri. The sequence goes on along the minus strand of SGQK01000073.1, from coordinate 92,181 downwards.
ATTCGAGGAACTTCTCACCCTCGAACCCTCCTCTCTCCAACCTCTAAACCCTATCGGCGTCATTTTCCTCTTCAAATACCCCACGAACGAAAAGCCCTCCACCAAACCCCTCGACGGCGAATTCGACCACGACGCCATCACCTCGACAGACCCGGATTCCCAAGTCTGGTTCGCCGCACAAACGATTCAGAATGCCTGCGGCACGCAAGCACTCTTATCCGTCCTCCTCAACCAGTCCACCGAAAGCGAGCCTCCTGTCGACGTCGGGCCCAACCTCGCGGAGTTTAAGGATTTCACATCCGCCTTCCCCGCCGACCTGCGCGGCGAGGCGCTAAGCAACTCGGATCTGATCCGCGACACGCACAACTCGTTCGCGCGCTCGTCACCGTTCGTGTCGGACGAGACGCGCATGGCGACCGAGGACGACGACGTCTACCACTTCATCGCGTATACCAGCGTCAACGACACACTATATGAGTTGGACGGGCTGCAGCCGGCACCAATCAGGCATGGCGATGTAGGAGCTTGCCCGAGGGAGATCTTCTCTGATGCGGTGGTGCCCGTGCTGCAGCGCAGGATTGCACGGTACCCGCAGACGGAGATCCGGTTCAACCTGCTGGCGATGTGCGAGGATCTAAGGGTGCGGGCGAGGGAGGTAGGCGACGATGCGATGCTGGCAAGAGAGGAAAATAAACGTCGGGAGTGGCGATGGGAGAATGCGCTGCGGCGTCATAATTTTGTGGGGTTTGTCGGGGAGGTGATGAAGGGGGTTTCGGCATCGAAGGTGAAGGAGGGGAGCTGGGAGAAGTGGGTGGAGGATGCAAAGGGGCAGACGGCGAAGAAGCTAGAGGAGAGGAAGTCGAGAGGACAGGGTGGAGATGGGATGGATATGTCATGATAGAGCGAGGCGGGGATGAGGCAGTGAACCGGAGTTCATGGGAGAGCGCAGTCACGCAACAGACGCTTGTGAGCTTCCCTTGGGTCCCCTTCACGATGAGTTATGTACCATAGGAGGTCTGAAAGCGGAGCAAATCTCAATCGCGTTGCCATCTGAGCAATCGTCGGAACCTACTCCGCGTTCGTGCAGTCCGTCTGGTAATCAGCAATCGCTTTAACGTCCGTCTATCGCAGTTACGCCTCAATCAAATCATCGCAGACGTCTCATCAATGCCACTCTCTCTCCCATCATCGCTCGCCTCTTCATCGCCATTGGCTCATCAGCTTCTGCAAACGTTCGTCGCATGAAGAGATCCTCCTTCCCTCAAACCCAACAAGTCTCTGTCCCATATCCTCAAACTCCCCTTGAATCTCCTGCTTGTCGCTTGAAATCTCGAGTAGGCAGCGACACGGCCGCAAGGCCCCAAACTCCGTGTCCCAGATGCTCCGCTCCCGCAAGTCGAAAGGTCTAGACCCGCTTTGAGTAAAGGCAGACGCATTCTTGAAGCGCAAAACTCCATGCTGATCTCCAGCTCGAAGGTTGCCTAGAACAGTGTCGAACCACGGATGCCGTACGAAGCTCAGCTCGGCACTGCGTCCCTGGTGGAAGATCTCGCAGCATGCTGAATCTGCGGTGCTAGGGGTTCCAACTGGCAGCGTCTCGACTAGCGGCGCGACTTTGGTCAAGCTGTCGTTCGAAGGCAGTACGTGCAGACTACCGGCGGTCTGTAAGGTTACATATACTAGCCAAGTCTGCAAGGGCGACCGGATCTTAGTAGGAAGACCTACCGTAGCGCGAAACCTCGACTTCATCTCCGCTTCCATCTCCGACAGGTGCGAAGGGGGCATGCTCAACTGGCCTGCACGTAGCGCGCCGTACAGGCGGTCCACAAGCGCTTCCTTCTTGCCAGAGCTCTCAAGGCCGTAGTGCATTAACTGTGCAGCAAACCAATCCTGCTTAGGCGCCTTGCCGCTTAGGATGTCTTTGATTCGATCCTCGCCATCACGAGAATGGCATTTCGAGGACCCCCCGACGTCAGCGAGAAAGACCGGATCGCGTCCTGTGCGATCCGAGCGACAATGGAAAGTGTTTCCATGAGGATCAGCACACGGCAAGAAGAATTCGAGCATCTTGGATGCCATCGCGCGGCTTCGAGGCGGCGTTGCCGGATACGACACTTCTAACGAGACGACAGGCGGAAGGAATGAACGAAGGAATGGATGCAGCAGAGGTGAGTACTGTCATTTTTGCGCTCGTGTGAAGGGTTCACGCCAATGGGGGTAAGGGTGAGACGCTCCGCCGGCACGAGCACTGGCACAGGGCGGGCGCCGCGGCAAAAAAGACAAGGGACCGCCCGCACCCTCTGTGGCAGCTGGGAGAGGTCTCAATGGTATCGATCATGATTGACATGCGCTGTTGGTGTGAGTACCTACAGTAGGAGGCACCCTCACTCTGTTAAAGACGTCGAACAACTGGCGACAGCTTCAGCCGAGCATTGCGCGACCTCCGCCGCTGCCCCGGACCCGAAGCTCGAAGCACCCCACCCGACCTCGGCAAGCAATTGACCCCCCCAGTTACATCATTGCACAAGACGACAATGTCCAAATACTTTGTAATCATCAAATCCTGGTGATAAGTTGTAGCAAGCCACTTCTCTCCCCTTACTTCCTTTTCATCCCCACTTGAATTGGTCCAACAGTTCAACCCAAAGAACCATTTAATCTGCGGACCCCCACCACCGACACTGCCACTATGCCGAAAGCCATCACCATCCGCCAGGTCGAGGGCAAGCCCGGCAAAGTGTACTACCCGCTCACGCACATGGAAATCCCGACGCCCAACCCACAGCCCAACGAAGTCGTCGTCTCCATCACAGCTGCGGCGCTCAACCACCGCGACCTCTTCCTACGCCAGCATCTGTATCCGGGCACGACATTCGGCGTCCCGTTGCTCGCCGACGGTACTGGCATTGTCACGTCCACGGGAAGCAGCGCCGTCGCGCAGCAGTGGAAGGGCAAGCGCGTCGTCATCAACCCTGGGTCGGGCTGGAAAGACGACCCCGAGGGTCCTGAGAGTCCGAAGGGATATGCGATTCTCGGCGGGACCAAGGCGAACCCGCTCGGGACGCTTGGGGAGACGGTGACGATTGATGCCGGGGAGCTGGAGGAAGCGCCACGGCATTTGAACAGTGTGGAGGCGGCGGCGTTTCCGTTGACTGGATTGACGGCGTGGCGGGCCGTGATGACCAAGAGCGGTAATGCGAAGCCCGGACGTAACGTGTTTGTTACGGGGATCGGGGGTGGCGTGGCGCTGATGGCGTTGACGTTTGCGAGTGCGGCGGGGTGCAACGTTTTCGTGAGCAGTGGGAGTGAGGAGAAGATCAAGAAGGCGAAGGCTTTGGGGGCGGCTGGGGGGGTGAATTATAAGGAGCAGGGGTGGGAGAAGAAGCTGATGGAGATGCTGCCGAAGGACAGGAAGCATTTGGATGCGATTATTGATGGGGCGGGAGGGGACATCGTCGAGAAGGGGGCAAAGATGCTGCGGGTAAGTCCCAGTTCGATCGCTCTTGCTTTGGCTTCCGTGTATCGCTGACGTGTAGCAGACTGGCGGTACAATTGTGGTCTACGGCATGACCATCTCGCCGAAGATGCCATACTTGATGTCTGCCGTCTTGAAGAACATCGACGTGAGAGGGTCCACCATGGGCTCGCGGAAGGAATTCTCCGACATGATGAATTTTGTCGGGACGAAGAACCTGAAGCCCGTCGTCTCGAGGGTGGTGACTGGTGGGTTGGACAACATCGAAGGCATCGATGGCTTGTTCGAGGACATGAAGAGCGCCAGCCAGTTTGGCAAGCTGGTCATTGAGATTAAGAAGGACTCAGAGGCGAGCAAGTTGTGAGAGCGCATGCGTTGAACGTATCGATAGCATGCGGCCAGAATGTAACGAGAAACGAGCCATGTAGGGTACAGGACGAACGGGGCTGAAGCCGTATGTGCTAAATGCTTGCTGGGCGACATCGTGAGCCAACCAGACAGCCCTCAGACTGGCTGACTCCAGCGCCTCAGAGGAGCGCCTTGGAGGCCGGGGTAAGACTCGTCCATGTCGATGTCAGCCGCGATTTCAGCCGCGCTCGAGCCGCGTGGGGAACTGTACTAGAGACGTGTCACTTGGGCTCGGACATGCAGTGCCCCTTTGGCGTCTATTCCCGTCGGCGAACAAATACTCGAACTTGTGAACATCGTATCGTTGCTCATGAGGGAGTGTTGAGCGGTCGACTTCGTGGCGCACATGTGATGATAATCTTTGAAGAGGCGCCAATAACGCCCGGCCCGTTTCAGCATATAAAATGCTCGAAGGCGTTTGGTGGGCCACCAATACTTGGGAGTCTTCATTCGTTTTCGCTTTCACGACGGGGAACGGTGCCTCGATGTGAATGGCGGGGGGTAAGAGGGACTCTCAGATATTTGACTCCCGGCACCCGGCGTACTTCTCAGTCCGGACCCTTCTCGTCTTGGCACGACCTGGAAAAATGTTTTGTTGAGATTCTTTTTTGATCAAAGGCACCTCTGCCGCCACTTCCCATCTCCGCACCGACAACCTCTTCCACCTTCACTTATTCACCATCACCCCCACAGCGACGCACTCTCTGGTTGTTGCGCGCTTGTCCCACACCCACACGAGCCACACTCGCCCCCGAATCCGCCGCCACCCCGCCGTCAGCGCGCGCGCACAATCGGGCTGGTCCGAGCGTCCGCTCATCGATTATCTCGAAATTTTTGACCGCCCCTCCTTCTTCCTGCCCCCTTCCCACCCTCACCACCCACCCACACCCCCACGACTTGATTCCTCAACATGGCCGCCCAAGCAGCCAAGGAGAACACCCAGTCGGGTAAGGTCCTGGAGGAGCTGATGGCCAAGCTGTCCGTGTCCAAGACCGGCGACGAGGCCGTCGGCACCTCGCAAGAGATTGCCACCTTTATCAACGGCGACATCACCGAGAAGGATGCCCCCACGACCGCCGTGAGCGGCCTCAAGAAGATGTTGGCGAACAAGAAGGATGCCAACGCTCGGCAACACGCCTGCGAGGCCATCTCTACCATCGCGAAGCACGGCGAGGTTTCCGCCACTGTGGAGCCCTACCTCGTCCAGCTTCTGCCCGAAGTGCTCGCCGCCGTCGGTGACAAGATGGCGCCGGTCAAGGTCGCCGCACAAGACGCCGCTCTCTCCATCACAAAGGCCACCAACGCCAACGCGGTGAAGCTGCTCGTCCCCTCCTACATCACCTCCATCCGCGAGGCCCAGAAATGGCCTGAGAAGATGACCGACCTGGAGTGCATAGAGGCTCTTTGCGAGAGCGCGCCTGCCCAAACCGCTTACCGCGTCCCCGACCTGATTCCCATCGTCTCCGAGGCCATGTGGGACACCAAGGCCGAGGTCAAGAAGCGGGCCAACCAGACCATGGAAAAGATCTGCCAGCTCATCGTCAACAAGGATATCGAGCGCTTCATTCCCGAGCTGATCAAGTGCATCGCCAAGCCTGAGAACGTCCCCGAGACCATCCACTTGCTCGGTGCCACCACCTTCGTCACTGACGTCCACGAGCCCACCCTCGCCATCATGGTGCCCCTGCTCGAGCGTGGCCTGAAGGAGCGTGAGACCGCCATCAAGCGCAAGTCGGCCGTCATTGTCGACAACATGTGCAAGCTGGTCGAGGACCCCAACATTGTCGCTGCTTTCCTGCCCAAGCTGATGCCCCAGCTCCAAATCAACTACGAGAACATGGCCGACCCCGAGGCTCGCGAGAAGACCAAGCAGGGTCTCGAGACTCTTGCTCGCGTCGGCAACGTCGTCGACGGCAAGATCCCCGAGGTCTCCCATGTCGGTGACGTCGACACCGTTCTCGGCAAGCTGAAGGACATCCTGAGTGGCGAGCACAAGAACGCCGTCGAGCGTTTCGAGCCCATCCTCGCTTACATTTCTGCCATCGGTGGCCAGCTCATCGACGAGAAGGCCGACGAACTCTCCACTTGGAACTTGGCGCTCCTGCCCTACATCAACTCCATTGTGCCCGAGGGCAAGGGCGAATCCATCGTCGACACCCTCCGCAAGCGTGCGTCGCCGCTCGCCGCGGAGGAGGATGAGGTCGAGCCCGATGACGAGGAAGGCGAGGACCTGTGCAACTGCACTTTCAACTTGGCCTACGGCGCCAAGATCCTGCTGAACCAGACCCATCTTCGCCTGAAGCGTGGTCAGCGTTACGGTCTGCTCGGCCCCAACGGCTCCGGCAAGACGACGCTCATGCGTGCCATCAACAACGAGCAGGTCGAGGGTTTCCCCAAGCAAGACGAGGTCAAGACTGTCTTCGTTGAGCACGACTTGGACGCCGCGGACACTGAGATGACGGTCATGGAGTGGACCCAGATGAAGCTGAAGCAGGCCAACCTGGGTCTCTCTGACGAGGAGGTGAGGAACACTCTGATTGAGTTCGGTTTCGTGCCTCTGCAGCTGGACGGCGCCATCACCGCGCTTTCCGGTGGCTGGAAGATGAAGCTGGCGCTCGCCCGTGCCGTGTTCGAGAAGCCTGACATTCTCCTGCTCGACGAGCCCACGAACCATCTCGACGTCCAGAACGTCAAGTGGCTAGAGGACTACCTCATGAACTCTCCCTGCACTTCCATCATCATTTCGCACGACACCCGCTTCCTGGACCACGTCCTGCAGCACGTCATCCACTACGAGCGCTTCAAGCTGAAGCGCTACCGTGGTAACTTGACCGAGTTCGTCAAGCGCGCTCCTGCCGCCAAGGCCTACTACGAGCTGGGTGCCTCCGACCTGGAGTTCAAGTTCCCTGAGCCTGGTTTCCTCGAGGGCGTCAAGACGAAGGCCAAGGCCATTGTCCGTGTCAGCAACATGACGTTCCAGTACGCTGGCACGCCCAAGCCTCAGATCCAGGACATCACCTTTCAGTGTTCGCTCGGCTCGCGTATTGCTGTCATCGGTCCCAACGGTGCCGGCAAATCCACGCTTGTCAACGTTCTGACTGGTGAGCTGATCCCCACGTCCGGTGACGTTTACCAGCACGAGAATATCCGTATCGCGTACATCAAGCAGCACGCGTTCGCTCACATCGACCACCACCTTGACAAGACCCCCTCCGAATACATCCAGTGGCGCTTCCAGACTGGCGAGGACCGTGAGACCATGGACCGCGCCAACAAGATCGTCACCGAGGACGACGAGAAGGCCATGGACCGCATCTACCGCATCGAGGGCACCCAACGTCGCGTCATCGGCGTGCACTCGCGTAGAAAGTTCAAGAACTCGTACGAGTACGAGTGCTCGTTCGCGCTTGGTGACAACGTCGGCATGAAGAACGAGAAGTGGACGCCCATGATGACGGCTGACAACGCCTGGATCCCGCGTACCGAGCTGATCCAGTCCCACCAGAAGCAGGTCGCCGACGTCGATCAGAAGGAAGCCCTCGCCAGCGGTCAGTTCCGTCCCCTGGTCCGCAAGGAGATCGAGCAGCACTGCGCCAACTTCGGCATCGACACCGAGCTCGTCTCCCACTCGCGCATGCGCGGTCTGTCCGGTGGCCAGCGTGTCAAGGTCGTGCTCGCCGCCTGCTCGTGGCAGCGCCCCCACTTGATCGTCCTGGACGAGCCCACCAACTACCTCGACCGTGACTCCCTGGGTGCGTTGTCCAAGGCGCTCAAGAGCTTCGAGGGTGGTGTCATCATCATCACGCATTCGGCTGAGTTCACCAAGGACCTGACGGAGGAGGTGTGGGCCGTCATGGACGGCCGCATGACGCCTTCGGGCCACAACTGGGTGTCTGGGCAGGGCGCCGGCCCCCGTCTGAAGGGCGAGGAGGAAGAGGAGGAGAAGTTCGACGCCATGGGCAACAAGATCGAGTCCACCAAGAAGCAAAAGAAGCTCACGTCGGCCGAGCTGCGCAAGAAGAAGAAGGACCGCATGGCCCGCCGCAAGCGCGGTGAGGAGGTCTTCTCCGACGAGGAGTAGATTCCGCCGCGGATACGTGGCGCAACGACTTGTGACGCGACGACTCTTTCTCTCACGACGAGGGTCCGAAAAATGGTGACGACTGATGGTTATACTCTCTGCGTGGATAAGACGGAAGGGGAGCAAAGAAGCGGGGAAGGAGGGCGGCGTTCAATAAATTACTTGTTCTACTTTTTTCGACCGCGGGAAAGTTTTTGTTTCTGTTTGCTGGCTTCGTCCTGCTCTTCTGCTACGTCCACATGATTCCCGTCTCGCCGACTCGCGGGTTGGTGGGGCTGCGAGACGGCGGCTATAGATGTAGAGTTTGGGTGGTTTCGGCAGAGTGCAGACATGTTCAAGGTGCTCAGCTCTCCTTTTCTTTCTCTCGTGCATCCATAATACTTTTCGGGCTCACATGTTGGTCAGCCCTGTGAACCCACATCGCATCGCTCCGTCCGTAAACGCCGCCCGGCACCAATCTGTCTCCTATCCCCCTCACCACCCATACGTCTCAGTGAACAAATAGACCCCCTGCGCTCCAGTCCCCTTGTGCACCGCCCGCTCGTCCGACAGCGCGGCCACATACGTCCGCGCCTGCGCGGTGATCGAGCCCCCTCCACACACTACCACGGCCGTCTCGCCGCGCGCGCCCTCGACTGCGGGGCGAATGAGTGCGTCGATGGACGGCCTGCCGGCCGGCGTGGGGAAAGCGATTGAGGCCGACTCCTGCATTCGCTCCGTTGGCGGTGAGGGGGAGAGCGGCGCTTTCTCGTTCGAGGGGTGGGAGGTGCTGGAGCCGCTGCTGCTGGCGGTCGAGTCGAAAGGGTGCAGGCGGTGCAGTGCCATCGTTGCGGTCTTGGCTTCTGGGTCAGTAAGGGCGTTGTTGGTCGCTGGGCCTGCGCTTTCCGAGTGCGTGACGTGCACGGTGACTTTGACGCTGGCGTTGCAGTGCTGGGAGGTTTCGACGAGCGCTGTGAGGGCGTCGCGGAACCAGGTGAAATGGGATTTGGAGCGGATGATCCAGTGGAAGGCGATGTCGCGGGCGCAGCCGCTGTGGCGGGCGAGGTTTTGGAGCAACGGGATGCAGAAGGAGGCCCCGGTCGAGCTGGCGATGAGGACGATGGTTTCATGGTGCGAGAGGTTAGGGGGCGTGCCCCAGGGGCCCGTCAGGAAGGCGCAGTAGGTGCGGTTGTGGCTCGTGAGGGCAGCTTTGTGGAGGCGTTTAGTGAAGCCTGATTGTGCTTGGATTACCATGGACATCTGGTTGTCGTTGCGGGGCTTTCCGCTGGAGTTGTTGGCGATGGTGAATGGATGCAGCTCCAAGGGTCCGAGGCGTGGGATGTTGATGTAGGCGTGTTGTCCGGCTATCCAGCTGAACGATGGGTTGTCCATGGACAGTCGAACGACGCTTCCTGGCAGGGCTTCCAGGCGCACGACGTAGCCTGGTATTCTGGGCCGCAAGCCGCTCAAGAGGTGCGTGTTGCGGACGATGGCCAAGACGATCCTGGCGCCCCAATCGAAGACCAAGAAGGCGACGGCTATCCAAATATTGTAGTAGGTGTAAGCCGGGATATGCACGTACAGCAGCCACAGAAGAGTGGCAGCAGCAGCGATGTGCTGGGCTACGAATAGCTCATAGCATGCTTTTCGAAAGAAGCCAAAGCCAGAGAAGATCATCCATCCAATGACACTCCAGGCGCCGAATCCGTACTTCACCATGGGCATCATCTCAAACTCCAGCCCGACGATATCGGCGACGTACCACTGGTGGAAGAAGAAAGACCAATGCACGATGACTGTCAGGAAGACGGTTCTTGCCGCCCATCGATGCAGCCAGTTGAATCTCTCGTACGAGATGCCAGTCAGACAGGTAATCGGGTTGAACTTGCAGGACAAGAGGTAGATGAACGGGATCTGGGTGATTGAGATCCATGCCGCGCGGTAGCCAACCTTCTCCCATCGGTAGGCGTACATGGAGTCGTTCACTTCAAGGATCACATCCGTCCAGAGGAAACAAAGCAGCACTGTCCAGTACACCAAAAGCGTGAGCCAGCGCCCAAGCGGCAATGGACTGAAGAACTTTGAAACCCTCCCGGTGAAGAACAGCGGCTGCGGGTACGACATCTCCCTTGCTGCGGCGGTTGCTGTCGCCCACGCTTGAGACAACCATCCATGCGGCCTGGAGGGGACACATTTTGGGTCTCGGTGCTGTCGTTTTTGTCGTTGCCAGCCCTCTAAGATCCTTGCGACTCGAATGAGCGCAAAGGAGGCCACCACTGCGGCGATGATATACCAGTAGGCGCGTGCGAGCACCTCGTTCGTATCCCTAAAGCCGCCGGGGGAGCCCATGCTGTGGCCGCTGTGGTCCATGATTGCGGTATTGGCGCTCTATGTTGGTGAGACAAAAAAACCCCCCGAAGAGTCTGGAGATGAGCTGGAGTGTGTGCGAGAGTGTCTTCAGTCAGATGGCTGGTCGTCCGCTCGAGGAGGACATGAGTCGGAGCCCAGCACCAGCGAGAAATGTCAGGTTTAAGCCGAGTCAAAGATCATATCGGTGCTCGATTATTCGTACGTGTCACTCTTATTGTATTTTTGGGGCAACAGGTCTCGAAGGGGCGCGCCACGGTGGGATGCGTGTGTAATTGGGGTTACCTGCTCAGCCAAGACGAAACTTGCTCATCAGCCATTCCATCCATGCCGGGCACCTGCATGAGCTGCCAACCTCACCTCTCGAACAAATACGACATCGCAATACTGTGAGAAGTGTTGATCTTGAAGCTCATTGTGTCGTCTCGGCCTTTCATTATGAGCGAGGGAAAATGCAAACTGTGAGTAAGGAGGTGTTCGCCGAGATTTATCGAGATCAAATCATGGCTGCTCCAATTCTTTCCGAATTATTTCCATGGCTGCCCAGCCGTCTTTGGCGCGAAGAAGAGCTCAACTGCTAACACTTGCTGGTGTGTCCGTCTTGAAAATACGCTCCTACTAGTGCCTGTCTCGTAGCCAGATCAGCCCAACAAGGGTGGTGACAATTGGACCTTGCGTCAATGTCACCTTATCCGAAGCTCCAGAATGACCTGACCTGATGCTCACGAGCACGCGGCTTCGACATCCCCCAGCACCGTCCACGTGACCGAATGGCAGAGCAATGTAAGGAGATGCAGGTACTGAGGACTCTTGAAAGGGGAGTCAGCTGATCAGAAGCGCCCGTGGATGTATGTGAAACGCCTCGCAAGGAGCGTGATCAGTACCGGCTACCCCTGAGCGTGCACAAGGATGTGCGTGAGTCCTCATTGTTCCCAAGAGCTCCTGGTTGCAGCTCGTATCCCTTTGTTCGTGAGGCAGGCTGTCGAGCAAGCCTTTGTTGCAGTCAACACCGTGCAATAGTGACGGTCAGACCACATGCGTGCCTCATGATTCTGTGTTATCTTTCTCCTCTCTTCCTCTTCCTCCTTTCATAGTCTCGATGTCTTTATAGGCCACCTGAAACTCGTTGTCAATGCAGTGGGCACCGACGGCAGCCCCATCTCCCTCGCCGCCGCAGAGCCCAAACCGCAGAGCTGCTTCCTTTGCGCTTCGGGCCCAGGTTCTGCACGCGCACCGGTAGCACGCCGGCTGTCGGCCGAAGCAATAAAAGCATTTTTCAAAACCTTTACACTTATCAAACGGGGCAGATGGAGTGGGAACGCCCGCTTGTTCTACACTTGAGGGGGAAAGGTGGCAGGTCCGATCAAGTGGTGAGCTTTACAATATCCGTTAAGAGATGTAGGTCCGCAGCCTCCTCTGGGACAGGTCCTTTGTAGACTGAACTCTTCTTTTTGCTCACCACGAGGGCGGGGGTTCGAGGCGTAGACGGAGGATTTCCTTTTTGATTTTGGTGTTTTCCTGCGGCGCGGGCGTTGTTGGAGAGATCGCGGTGTTTGTGATGCGCTGCGTGCCAAGGCTGGGGGGAGGGGAAGGAGCGACCGTGCTTGACCCGCAAATCACGTGCCTTCCTTCCCACACCCCTGTTTGGACCGGCGTCTCTCAGGCAATCCCGCACTGAGGTCCTCCTCTTCATGGGACTCATCGCAGCCCTCGCAAAAAAATCTTGTCCCTCGACACAACATCTCTTCACTTACACCCAGCTCCTGACATCCACCCTCTCGTCCACCCATCCCCTCACTTCCACCCATCCCCTCACTTCCGCCTATTACCTGAATTCCACCCTCTCATCCACCCATCCCATATCTTCAATCCACCACCTTCATCCTCCTACCGAGACAAAACACACCCACATCATGTCCGACATGGAAACCGAGATGCTGGACCGCGCGCCTCTAGTCTCGAGCGCAACCCCTTCCGAGTTCGCGCCCTCTCGTTCCGGCTCCGTTGAAGCAGAGCGCGCACCCGACCCCAGCACCGCGCCCATGCCCAACCCCAAGGAGAAAGCCGCTAAGAAGGCGGGCTCCAAGAAGCGCAAGGCAGAGAAAGACGCGCCGACCGCCTCCTCCTTCACCAATACCAGCACCGCGGACCCCGCCACCGCCTCCTCGTCGCGCAAGAAGCGCAAGTCCAACACAAAGCCCGCCAAGGCGCTCGCGCTCGGCCGCTCATACGATGAGTGCAGCGACTGGGACAAGAAGCTCATCGACATGAAGGAGAGCGGCGAGGACTGGGCCGCGATTCGCGAGATGTGGCGCCAGGAGACGGGCGAGGACCCGTGTGGAAGTACGTTGCCGAATCGGTACATGTAAGTTTGTCTCCTTTTTTTTCGGGTGTGGGGTCGGTAGATCCTCCAGTAGCGGCAGCGGCAGCGGCAGCAGCAGCGGCATCGACAGTGAAAGCGGAAGTGGTGGCGACAGCGGAAGCGAAGGGGATGGAACCTCTGGTAACCCCTGATGTGGTGTGACGGTTGTTGACCTCAAGCCTCTCCAGCCGCCTCAAGAGCCTCTTCACCATCATCAACGAAGAGGACAACGCGATACTCATCAAGTGCAAGCAAGAGGTTGAATCGCAGATGGAGCGTGAGAAGTGGTCGCGCGTCGCCGACCTCATGCAGGACGAAGGCACGGACGCCTACGAGGTAAGCCGTTTCCTCCCCCAAACATCTTGCCGCGGCCCCCACTGACATGGCGCCCGCGTCACCCCCCTTTTCCAGCCCGAGACGCTTAAGCTTCAGTACGCGAAGCTGTTCAAACAGTTCGAACACGCCGCCCTGATCGAGCACGCACGCGAGCAAGCGGTCGCGCGCGTCGAGGCGATGCAGGCGCGCAAGCGCGACGAGGTCGAGCGCATCGTGCGCGAGACGGTCAACGGGCTGATGGCCAGCGTGAACAACCAGGAGATAGAGCTGGGGGGTCCGGTGGAGGCGTAGGTGGCGGCGGAGACTCACAGAGACGAGGAAGAGGTGGTGGCTGCTTGGGGGGATCGACATATTGGATGGTGCTGGTTGTGCCGGGTGGATTGCGGGTGGGCGATTGGGATGTCGTGGTGCGTGCTTGGCTTGCGGTTTCAAGGGTCACTCGGTGGGCTCTTACGCCTATGGGATACTGCGTGCGAGTGGTCTGGTAGTGCGTTGAGCTCGCGAGAGCAATGAGTATCTTCAGAGACTCTCGGTCAATGCAGCGTCAATGAAGAGCTTTCTTTGAAATCATTGCCCCTCAAATTCGTTACTTTTGAATTAGGAAAGAGAGTGCTCACAGGGCAAGAGCCTTCATCTTTCAAGTTAACAATGTCAGTAGGCTATGATCATTACGTCTTGTGTCACTGTCAGCGCGAGAGGCAGATTCAGTGACGACGAGGAAGATTCTTGAATTTCAGCCAGGACGACTCACGCAAATACCAGTGCTGTCCACCGCATCATGCTTGTCCTCCTGGCGTTGCAGCTCCAAACTCTCTCGCTCGGTACTCGTAGGGTATTTCCACCTCCACCAACAGCTTCCTCGGACCATGCAGAGCTAACGGCCATCTGCCTCAACCCGCACTCCTCCGCGTTTTCTTCTATCGGCGCCTTCTGCGGTCGTCCTCGTACCTCCCCCCTCTCCTGTCGTCCCACCTCCGATCATCGAACCTCCGATCGCGGTCATCAAACCTCCCCCTCTCCCTCTCCGATCCCCTCAAAGCCGCCCTTTCTCTTTCCACCTCCCTCTCGCGATCCCTCAACCTGTCCCTCTCACGGTCACGATCCTGCCGGCCGCCACGCTGGCCCTCGCGATCCGACCCACGGTCGCTGCGCGGCGGACGCGCGATCGGGACCTCCACCTCCTCCTCGTACTCCTCCCACTCATCGACAAAGTACCGCTGCACCTCGACCTGCTCGTCCGCCGCGAGCTGCGGGTTGAGCATAAAGCGCGTAGTGACGCTGTCCTGCTGCGCCTGGGTTTGCACGACGCCGTTCTGCTGCTGCGCATGCGCCTCGGCGGGTGAGACAGGCGTCGGATGGCCGTTGGCAACGCGGAGGCCGCTGCCGTTGGGCTTGGGCGGCGCGGAGGTGTAGCGCGGCAGGTTGTTTTCGCTGCTTTCTTTGTTGAAGGCGAGGCGGATGCGCACGAAGTCCTGCGGGGAGAATTTGCTGCCCAGGATCGTGGCGGCGGCATGGTCGGTGTAGAGATCGAGGAGGTCGAGGAGAGTCTCCATCACCTGTTCACGGCTCGTGTGCCACTTCTGGTAGTCGAATTGCTGGAGCTCGTCACGGACCGCGGACGTGTTGTTGGGGGTCGAGGCGGCGTGGAGGTGGGCAGAGAGCTCGATGCAGGCGACTGCCATGGTCTGGTGGGTTTGCTTGAGCGGGGCGAAAGTGCGGTGAAGGTCGGTCATGATTGTCCAGGCGAGCTTGTGAACGTTTTTGTTCTCATCGTCCTCGCCCGCGGGCATCAGCTTGCTCATTTTCGTCATCAGCTTGTGCGTGTCCTTGGACCTGAAGTCGAAACGACCCGCCTCGAGAACCCTGCGTTCCAGCCCAATGATGATCCTGCTGGGCTGCTCGAAGAACGGATCATCTGCCGGCAGCTGCTCGTGCGCAGACGCTGCCTTCAGGTTGTACGCCGCCGCTAGAATATCCCTGCTCTTCTTCAATGTGTCCTCCACTTTGCATGCTTTGAGCAGACTCGCCGCGCAGACGTCGACCCATGCATTGCCGTTGTCGACAGTGAAGAAGCCCGGGTGGGCAAGGCGGAATTGATGGTAGTAGAAGCATGCTCTCGTGTACGTGCGGATAGGGAGCTGTAGTGCGCGGCGCACGTTGTCGAGCCATGTCACGCCCTGTAAACGCACGCTATTTTCGCGCGCTTCTGCGTTGGAACGCTCTTGGACATCGAGTTGGCCGCCTGTAGCCGGGTGTAGTAGTTCTTCGATCGCACCCTGCGACATGAAAGGCGTGGCGACACGTATCGTGGACGGATGAGGGCCCACATGCTTAGGCTCACCGTTCGAGGTCCTTTTTGTCCCGTTCATTTTTCTTTGTGTTTGCTTGTTAGTTTGAAGGCGGTCGTTCCATGCGGTCGTGGATTGAGGTTCGAGGCCAGGATTACCGACGTTGTCCCGAAGCCTTGACTCGGGATCATCCGCACCCATCTCGACCCCACTTTCTTCGACTTCACCCTCCTCGCGGTCGTCATTTTGATTGTGGCGTTGTACCATGCCTCCGAGCATGGATTTGCTTTGGTCTCTGGGCCCTTCTGTCCCCTGTCTCCACCCGGAAACGCCATCTGGACCTGGGCGACTCCTCCTTGGCGCCACCGGCTCGCTGTTGGCCGAGGATGCATTTTCTGGGAGACGAGGTTGCAGGTGCACTGGTGGCATTGCAAACACTCCGAGCATGTAACCACCGGGGGGAAGCCCAGCCGCCAGGGGCGTCCTCGTGCGCTGTTGCGGTGGCTCCATCCGCTGTGGTGATGGCGGCATGAACTGCGGCGGCGCCATCATATGCAGCGGCTGCGCGAGAGGCTGTCCGATCCCCTGGACACTACCTTGGACTCCGCCACCAGCAGCGCCACCCTGCTGCATCCTCGGCTTGACAGGACGGGGCACGCCCCTCTCGGCCGCCACATTCTGCTCCGCGATCCGTCTTTCCCACTCTTTCTGCCACTCCGCCCCTGCGACTGGATGGTGCCATCGGCAATTTTCCGCTCCAGCGTAGCAGCTGCCAATCTTTATCATGTGGTGCCGGCAGATGCCGAACTCAGCCCACGGGATGAAGACCATTCTTGCTGACTGAGTGTTTTTGAATGATGGTGGGGATGGCAGAGCTGCTGAGTACTGATGCGTTGGTGTTGAGATGGAGAATGCGCACTCTGCGCCGGATGTGATGAGGTGCGAGAATTTCGAGAGCTGTCTTTCGGTCGGGATTGCTCAAGGTTGATCAGCATTGATGATAAAGTAGAGAGGGGAGACTCCGTACCTGCGCTGGGCGTTGTGATGCTCGATGGAAGCGAATATGGACGAGAAGGGATGGTGCAGAGACTTCTGGCGGCGCGACTCGGGTGACGTGAAAGGCGCTATAAGCTGTGTGATGTGCGCAGAATGGAGTAGCGCTGGCCTGTAGGTTTCTGTGGGTGATGAAGAAGACTTCAGGCTAGGGGCAAGGAGTGTGCAGAAGTCTTAGGTCAAGGTTGTGTGTTGGTTGGGCGCGAGGTGGAGAGTCGCGAAAGGGATGGGTTTTCAAGAGAGGGGCGGGATGCCCGGCGGCCTTTTGCCGGCCCGAGCGCGGGTTGACAATGACGCAATAACACCTTCACCATGAGGCAGGAGCTACCAACGCGAGGTCACGTGCTTGTTGCTATAGGAACGGCGCGTCGATTGCACTCGAAGGGGCAATGAAAGGATGTCTCGCGTATTGCGAGAGGGTATAGGATCGCCCGCGGTAAACCGAGAGAAAATACTGATGAACAGCCTTGAAATGGGGACCAGCGGCTCTGATATGGTCCTCTGAAGTTTGCACCTACAAAGCGGCTTTGGACCTTCACGCCCTGTCCGTCTTGTTTGTTGGGCTTTCGCCTTTCGCTGTCGTTCCACACCCAGCTGTCATCAGCCCGCTCATTCGAAATAACGAATGTTCATCTGAATTGCTCCGCTGGTTTGTAGAGTCGTCGCTCGCAGGTCACTCGAGGGATAAGACATCAAGCTAGCCCTCGCGGTGCTTTCGAGCGTATTTTTTTGCTTTCTATCATCTTGCCGGAGACATAGCTGCGTTTTACATGATTTCACACCTTGATCTCACGTTATGGCGCTTGGAACGCGTGCTTCGTCTCCACATGAGGGAGCGGAAAGAATCATCAGGGGCGTTTCTGTCGACGCAGCAGACGACACTGCGAGGCGGAGGACTCACCAAAGGCTCCCACAGAAACTCAAATGCACCGTACAAAAGTGAACAGTTGTCACTTTATAACAGCTGCTCTTGAAGGTACGTTGCATATGCGGGCTTCAAGCAAACAATTCTACGAGGGGGTGCAAGAGTGACTGGTAGGTTCACAAGGCTGACATTGACGCTACGGGGTCACAGAGCTGTCTGAATACCATGAGACTCTCGCTCAGTGGTTTCATGAACGTTATGATGGGGCAATGAGCTATTCTCTTCGCTGGATCTTTCGACTCTTGTCCGCCTCGCGGTGCAGGTAAACGATGCTGATGGCGATCGAACGATCAGAATTTATCGCTCGAAGGCAGAACTCTACCAACGATCTGTCTGTTGAATAACACGCGCTTCCAATATCTCCATCGGTCATACTATCGCCTTTTATAATGGCGCATGAAGCCAAAGAGGGAGGACGTGAGGTCCCGCCAAGGCTCGGATTCCGGCAAGGCGGCAAATGAAAGGTGAAATTCGGGAGCGCCCGCCGGATATTATGCAACATCCTCGGCAGACGATTGCGCACAAGCCCAGGGGCGCGCCCAATCGGAAGCGGCGAGTTCGCCGCCGAGAAGAATGGTTCGAGATTTGCCAATAATCTCGCATCCGACCCTTTCGTTTCGTGGCGGGGGTGTCGCATTCTTCTCTCCTCCGTTTTCCTCTCGTGAGGTGGCAACTGGTCGTTGTGAGAAAGCAATCCGGAGGAAGAACCGGGCTGTCATTGCTGTTCGAGCATCGTTGTCATCTCGATTTCACCTGCTGCATTGAGCGCGGCGAGGAAAGCGGCGTAGCAGAGCACATTCCCGCCAGATCGGCCAGAACCCCCCTGGCCACCACGACACTATGGAGGCCTCTCCCATGCAAGGCGTCGACACGACGCAGACGTCTCTCCCGGACACCATGCAGGCCACTATCTCTTCCGCCAAAAGCGGCTTCATGCGTCCCATCATGGAGAATGCGACTCTCACCAGCGTACTGATCTCGCTGCTCGCGGTGGCGGTCGTATACGACCAAAGTGAGCGTCATGGCAATCGTGCGCCTCTGTAGTCTGAATGCTGACCCCTGTCCCCTCCAGTATCCTACCGCATGCAAAAGAGGCAGCTCCCCGGCGACTCATGGAAGCTCCCCTTCGTCGGTCCCTTTTTGGAGAGCGTCAACCCCGAATTCGCAAAGTACTACGCCAAATGGATCTCCGGCAGCCTGTCTTGCGTCAGCGTCTTTCACAAGTTCGTCATCATCGCCAGCGACCGCGACATGTCCCGCAAGGTATTCAACAGCCCGGCCTACGTCAAGCCCTGCGTGGTGGACGTGGCGCACAAGCTGCTGCGGCCGGAGAACTGGGTTTTCCTGGATGGAAAGGAGCATGTGGAGTACCGCAAGGGTCTGAACGGATTGTTCAACAGGGCGGCCATGAGCAACTATCTCCCGGGCCAGCAAGAGGTGTACAACGAGTATTTGACGTCGTTTATTGAGACGAGCAAGAAGGAGGGCAAGCCCGTGCCGTTTGTCTACCCGGTGCGCGAGCTGATGGCCGCCGTTTCTTGCCGCTCCTTCGTCGGCCACTACATGTCGCGCGAGGGCGTGAAGCAGCTTGCGGACGATTTCTACTGGGTCACGGCTGCGATGGAGCTGGTCAACTTCCCGTTCATCATTCCTTTCACGAAGACGTGGTACGGCAAGAAGGCCGCCGACAAGATCCTCGAAGCCTTCTCCAACTGCGCCGCCAAAGCCAAGGTGCGCATGGCTCAAAAGGGTGCCGAGCCGGAGTGCATCATGGACCGCTGGGTCGCGCAGATGTATGAGTCGGAGCGTTACCGTGAGAGAATCGCCGCCGGCGAGAAGGTCCCACAGGAGGAGAAGCCGGCGCAGCTTCTCCGCATGTTTAACGATTTCGAGATTAGCATGACGGTCTTCACCTTCCTTTTCGCCGGCCAGGATGCCACAAGCTCCGCCGCCAGCTGGATACTGCAACTCATTGCCGACCGCCCGGAGATGCTTGCCAAGATTCGCGAAGAGGGCGACAGGATCCGTCCTGACAACAAGTCTGAAGTCAAGCTTGAAGACCTGGAGAAAATGGTAAGCCTCCCTCCCTCTCCCAGTCTGTCCTGCACACGCGTCTAACACTTAGCTCCAGGACTACACCCGCTCTTGCGTCAAGGAAACACTCCGCTACCGGCCCCCCGTGATCATGGTCCCCTACGTCGTCAAGAAAGCGTTCCCCATCCCGGACGCCGACTACACCGCGCCCAAGGGCAGCATGCTGATCCCCAGCACCTGGCTCTCCCTGCACGATCCGCAAGCCTACCCGTCACCGGACACCTTCGACCCCGAGCGCTGGATCAGCGGCACGGCGGAGCAGCAGGGCAAGAACTGGCTCGTTTTCGGCACCGGCCCCCACTACTGCTTGGGCCAAACGTACGCCGTGCTCAACCTGACGCTGATGCTGCACAAGCTGGCCACCGAGCTGGACTGGAAGCACCAGGTCACGCCCACGAGCGAGGATATCAAGGTGTTCGCGACAATCTTCCCCATGGACGACATGCCGCTGCAATTTGCCAAGAGGGGGGAGCTGAGCGCTTGAATGGGGGTGCTCGCATGGGATAGGTAATCATGGTCGGGTTCTGGGGTTGGGTGGCGTGTTAGATTTGCTTTGCTTGTTTCGTTTTCGAGGACGGTTCGCTTCCAGCGGTGCGCGATTGATAGACCGGTTAATGTCTTTCTCCTCTTGCTCGCATCCGCACGGCCCCGCTTCATCCTCTTCCCCCCTTTCGGAGCGTCCAGGGCGCTAAAGCACACCGGTGTCGCTACGACGATATCGGTCACGTCGATCCTATGTTGTCGCGAAAGCTGGCATCGGTGGCACATCGGTCTTTGAAGTATGAGATTGTCAAAGTCGCGTTCAAATCATCAACAACAGCGGAGTCAGCGAAGTCAGCAGCTACCCCTAAACATTGATACCTCTCTACATCACTACCGTCAGCTCCTCATCCCTTGTGTCAGCCCAGCAACCAGATCAACCATCCACTCGTCAGCTCTGAGGCCCCAATCACGCATGCTAGCCCCGACACCGCACCGCTCCCCACGCCTCCACCCCCCGCCTCGGCCCACCCAGATTCCTTGATTCCTTGGAACGCCGCTGGGCGCGTTACTTGATTACATCCAAATCGGCGAGGAACGGGTTGCGGGAAGATTTCCACGAACGACGGGGCGGATAAAGTCGCACGCGATGGCCTCGTGGCGTGGCTGCAACGCCGGACGGCAGATGGAGCCGATATCGGGGGGGGGGAAGATCGTGGGGTTGCGGCGGGGCTCGAGGCTTCAGATGGAACGGCTGGGTCGCCGATGATGAGCATCGGGGTTTGCTTGAACGAATGCGAAGTTGTGTATATATATCTGCCTCCTGTGCCATATTATTGCGCTTATTCAATTCGCTCGGCATTCATTGGACTTTCTCCCTCGCTTGACAAGCACCTTGCACGTACAACACACACACACACACACACAACACAGCGACGTCTTCCGCCGCCAACATGAAGAACTACGCCATCGCCTCCATCCCCGGCGACGGCATCGGCGTCGACATCACGGACGCCGCGGAGCAATGTCTGCACGCCATTGCGAAGGCGCGCGGCGACATTGCCTTCCAGTTCACCACCTTCGACTGGAGCAGCAAGAAGTACCTCGAGCGTGGCTGGTACATGCCCGAGGACGGCATGAAGCAGCTCAAAAAGCACGATGCCATTTACTTTGGTGCTGTGGGGTGGCCGGATGTGCCTGATCATGTTCGTGTGGCCTTTGGCTCGCTTTGTGGCCGTCTTGCAGTATGTGAGAGGACTTTGGGGCTGACGGGTTTCGCAGATTTCGTTGTGGGGCCTCATTCTGCCCATTCGCAAGACGATGAACCAGTACGTCAACGTGCGGCCGACGCGAATCTTGCGCGGCACCAAAGCGCCTCTGTCTCAGACGCAGGAGAAGCCGAGCGACTTGGACTGGGTCATCATCAGGGAGAACTCGGAAGGGTAAGGGAATTGCACTTTGAAACCGTATCTTCTCCGTTTCCATAGTGACAACTTTCCAGAGAATACGCCGGCCAGGGCGGCACGACGCACGATCTCACAAACTATGCGACGGCCACGGAGGTGGCGATTTTCACCTACGTCGGGATCGAGCGCATCATGCGCTTCGCGTTTGAGACGGCGAAGAGCCGGCCGCGCAAGAAGCTGACCATGGTGACCAAGAGCAACGCTCAGCGCCACGGCATGGTGCTGTGGGACAAGGTTTTCTACCAGGTGGCGAAAGATTACCCCGACGTCGAGCACGACAAGATGCTTGTCGACGCCATGACTGTGCGCATGGTGAACAAGCCGGAGAGCATGGACACTATTGTGGCGACCAACCGTGAGTCTCCGGCTGCGCTGCAGTTTCGGTTGCAGTCGCCAATGCTTGTACTGACAGTCTCCAGTCCACGCCGATATTCTGTCCGATCTCGCTGCTGCTCTCGCTGGCAGCATCGGCATCGCACCGTCCTCGAACCTCGACCCGACGCGCTCGTGCCCCAGCATGTTCGAGCCCATCCACGGTAGCGCGCCTGACATCGCGGGCCAGGGCATTGCCAACCCTCTTGGTGCGCTGTGGTCGGCAGCGGAGATGGTCCGGTGGGTCGGCAAGGGCGAGCTGGATGGGACTGCGGACCAGCTCATGGCAGCTATCGAGAACGTCAGCGATGGGGGTGTCCGGACGAGGGACATGGGCGGCAAAGCGACGACCAAGGAGGTCACAGACGCTGTCTGCAAGGAGGTCGAGTCGCTCATCAAGGGCGGCAAGTAGAGGCCAGGCTGTGCAGTACCACCCATTTGCCCACAATCATCGGGCGCCATCTTAACGTCATCTCTCCCTTCGCAACAAGGTATCCACCCCTCAAGATTCCCCATCCTACGCCATCCCAGCGACCAGGCCCTCCCACCCCTCCCCTTCCGCATTCCCAAACGACTTCCCCTCAATAACCCTCGTCCCCCCCATCCACTCCTCCCAAGGCCTCTTCCCAAACTCCCCCAACGGCCACACCGCACAAACCGCCCGCCCCAGCACCAATTGCCTACTCATCGGCCCATACGTATTACTATCAACCGTCCAGCGCCAATTATCGCCCTCGACCCACACATGC
The DNA here is from genome assembly GCA_004216415.1 of Aeminium ludgeri. Classification (NCBI taxonomy): domain Eukaryota; kingdom Fungi; phylum Ascomycota; class Dothideomycetes; order Mycosphaerellales; family Aeminiaceae; genus Aeminium; species Aeminium ludgeri. Next base: position 69,746 of record SGQK01000073.1, on the reverse strand, counting down.
CCCTTCGGCACCACCATGCGCCCCTCATAGCGATCCCACGCCCGGGCCTCAGGCATATCGCGCCCGTCCTTCGCCCAAGGCCTTCTACGCGGGTCCAGCAAAACCGTATCGCCCTCGAGCGCGACGACGCGCTTGATCGCGAGCGCGGCGTCTGGGCGCAGAGGGTTGGTGAAGTGCACCACGTCGCCGCGCTGCAGGTCGCGGGTAGGCTCCCACTTGTTGATTAGGAGGTGCGTTTTGGCGCCTGTTGTGTTGTAGGTGGGCGAGAGGGTTGGCGCCATGGATTCGCCCGAGACGTTGATGTGTTCGAGGATGTGGTCGTTGAAGGTTATGGCGGAGGCGGCGATCCAGAAGGTGAAGCGCGCGGTGAGGCGGAGGAAGTGGGGGAGGCGGGTGAGGCGGGCGAGTGTGGGGTGGGTGGACATTGTGGGGGATGTGGTCGGGATGGAGGTGGTGGTGGTGGTTTGGAGAAGATGCTGGTGTTTGAGGAGGTGCAGTTGATTCTGGGCGTGGAACTCAGTCCGTACTTATACAACGAGGTCTTGACGCCGGCTTGAGCGACCTCCTACCGCTTTGGGCAGGTATTGGACGTCTTACCTTGAATACCTTGCATACATAGGGTAGTGCTCATGAGAAGGGGTGATGAGGTCGGGAGAGCATGCTAATATCATCCAGTGTGAACCGCGGGTGGCTTGAAAGGAGGGGGGCGAAACATCTTCATTGAAACCACAGTGTAGCCCCAGTACCACACATTGTCCCATTATTCGAGGATTTTCAGGAATGGTGAAGTGTGCACATTGTTAGAACATCAACCGCCAGCCGCCACTTTTGTTGCACGCTCGTTCACATCAAGTATCGCCATTCGAAAAATACACGGGAAGACGAAGACGCATTGAACACAAAACTAAGGACTCGATTGAAAAGGACTCGATTGAAAAGCATGCCGTAACATGCGCTAGCTAGACTTAATGCCACGAAGACTCGAGTACGCCAAAAGCAATTGCCGAACCATCCTGAGGTGTCAGGTTGGAGGTATCATCGCGATTTCCTGCGCATCGGTATCAAACGCCCATCCATCCATCCATCCATCCATGTGAACCAGAGCATCGATTTGCCCATTCTCAGTAGCCAGTCTCAAACGCCACACCAAGCAGGTGAGCCACAGGATCGAGCGCGATTCCCTGTCATATCCTTTCCCGATCCATCCACGAGAACACAAGCCGAGCAAAAAAGAAAACCAGCGCCTCATCGTGCACCCAGAGTGGGCATCAAACAAACTTGAAGCGCTCACCTCTCCAGAAACCTACTTGTCGCGTCCACGAGTGCGCTTCTTTGCGATCTCCTGCTTGGAAACACCAGCGCGGACGAAGCACTTTTCGATGGGTTTGCAGAATTTCCTGCCTTTCCTTCCGATGGCAGCTTCGTTGTCGGAAGTGGCAGTGGGTCCAGAAGCGTTGGCTTCACCGCTGGGGCCCGGGGTGTCGACAGCGGTAGTGTCGGCCGTGGACTCCTGAACCGGCGACAACCTGCCGCTCTGCGCATTGGAGTCCGAGGCACTGCCATGACCAGAGACTTTGGCGGATCCACCACGCGGGACCTTGAGGTTGTCGATCGACTGCCAAAACTTGCTCGCCTTTCTGCCGGTCAAAGGCTTGTTGTTCAGAGGCTTGGTGTTCAACGGGTCCGCCCCGATGACTGGAAGAGGGTCTTCGGCGAAGTCTCTGACAAGCGGGATGCTGCCACGGCGCAAGGTGTTGCTGGAGATGTTGCTCGGGTCGGGAGCTTCGAGAGGACCAACGAAAGAGGTCTTGCTCCGGTCGGCAGCTTCGGGGGAACCAGTGAAATGATTCTTGGAAGTGGAATTATACACTGGCGAGACGCTGTCGCGGTGAGCGTAGGCACTGGGAACGCAACCCTGAACGGGAGCTCCAGAAAGGTCGCCAAAGTCCTTGGGACTAGAATCCTGGTCGACGGAACGCTTGACGGGCGAGTTGCCGTACTGCGCGGTGAAACTCGCTGGACTGCCATAATTACCGGACCCGCAGGGACCAGAAGGACCGGGATCCATGTCAAGGAAGTCGAAGTCTTCAAAGACGCGACCCTTGGGCCTCTCCTTGGGACTAGCAGCCCCATATTTGCGCTCGAAACGATTGCGGCTCTGCTTGCCCTGCGACGTGTCGGCGGTCATGGATCGAGGATGCTTCAGCATTGTAGTGGGATCCTTAGCGGTGGATGCAGACGGGGCGACGAACAGATCCTGGTCTTGCTCTTGGCCGGGAACGTCCTGATAGGAACCCATCGATTTCGACTTCGCTGTGGGCACGCTGTCCCAAGCATTCTGTCCGCTCAACTGCTGCAGGGCGGAGAGATGGGAGCCGGCATTGTAGCGCTGGTCTTTTTTAGCCTCTTCCTCTGTCACGATGGCTTCAGGCGCAGCTTTGTGGTGCACCGGCATGGGGGGAAAGGAAGGCTTGTGTCCAGACTGCTTGGGCTTGGTGCGGTGAGGCATGGGGCTCGACTGAAAGCCTTGGCCGCGGGAAGACGGCTTGACGCTGTATTGAGTCTGACTCATTGGAGACGGAGCCAGATGAACAGCGGACATGGCAGAGTGAGAAGACGGACCCTCCTGGCCACTGTGAGCCCGAGTGAAGTAGCTGTGAGCCGGCGCGTTCGACGGCGACAGCCTCTCTTGCTGTCTGTTGCGAACGTGCTTGCGCAGATGTGGAGGCGGCAAAGCGCCGTGACCGATGATGTTCTGCTGCCCCGTGCGCGTCGTGCTTGAAGTGCCAGCGAGCTCCTGAGGCTCGGAGGTCGTGTCACGCTGAGAGTCGCCCGCAACTTCGGATTTCTGATCTTCAATTGCCGTGCCACGCTGAGAACTGTCCACAACTTCAAGCCCCTGATTTTCGATGGTCGCATTAGGCTGAGAGTTGTCCACATCTTTCTGCTCCTGATCTTCAAAGGTCGTGCCACGCTGGGGGTCTTCCAAAACTTCGGGCTCCTGATCCTCGATGGTCGTGCCACGCTGAGAGTTGTCCACAATTTCGGGCTCCTGATTCTGGATAGTCTCGTCAGACTGAGAGTCGTCCACATCTTCCGTTGCCTGAAAAGCGTTCACATTTCGCCCATTGTCGCGCGCACCGTCCATTCCGAAGCGGCTCATGTCACGGCCTGGAAAACCGCGCATACGCTGCTGAAACTCCATGAACGCCGGATCATGGACCTCTCGGGGCACTTCGCCGCTCATGACCTGGTCTTTGGAAATGATTGTGATCTTGGGGTTATCATCCTTCCGTCCAACCTTTTTGGCGCCGGTCCATGTGGAGTGTGAAAACTCACAGTCGGTCAGGGTGACGTCCTTGAGGTAGACGTCGGTCCAGGTGATGTTCTCAAACAGTCCTTTCTCAAAGCGGACGTTGATCAGGATGCAGTTGTTGAGCTTCATATTGCATATGGTGGAGCCCATGAAGTGGACACCGTAGTAGAAACCGCCAGTGGCCTTGAATTCATGACAGGGGTCTTTGGGATCAGTTTCGTGAAATTTGACGGGAAAGCGTTCAGTGGTGGAGGGGTTTCCGTGCTCATCGTACTCAACTGTGCGCGTTACGACAAGGGTGCTGCCACCGCGGGCGCCGGAAATGGTGAGGATCTCTTCGTCAGCATCGATGGGGGGCGCCGGGGAGCGGGGAGGCGATGGCCCGTACTGCGTGCTCCTGGAGTGGTCATTGATTACTCGTTCAGTCAAGCGAAAAGGACGTCAGGGGTAGCTTACCCAGACAGACTATCAGTGGCTTGGTAGGAGGCTTCGCTAGCGACGTCCTCGCTGTGCTCATCTTGATTGCCAGCGGCGCGAGCTTCGGCCTCCGCGGCGCGCTGGGCCCGCAGTTGTAAGGTAATCAAGCCAGGCACAGGGACGCCGCCCTCCTCCGCAGCGCCGCGACGCGGCATCTTGGTAGTTGGGTTCGTATGTGTACCTGCAGAAAAATGAGCAAGCTGCTCACGCCCGGGCGAAGTGGTGCCACGGGCAGTGGCAGTGGCAGTGGTTTTTGTTGTTGTTGTCGAAGAAGAGTCGAAGCGCGCGAACGCCGAAGAAGTGAGATATATAAGGTGGGAGGGGGCAGCAGCCAAAACGGAAGGAGCGCCACGTGGTCAGGCTCCCAGGCTCCCACAACAAAACATCACCTCCTTTTCAATCCCATGACAACGACGAAGAATGACGCAATGGATCATTTCAGCTTCAGCTTCAGCTTCAGGTTGGAAACGATTGATACAGTACCTACAATGCCCGCGCCTCTATTACGCTTTTCCAGCCCTCCTCTCCACCTCCGCCGTGATCTTCGCCGCCTCAATCTCCGCCCGCTGCTTCTCCTTCTCCAACTGATCCGGGCGCCTGACGGCGATGTCCTTCGGCCGGAAGTCGCTGAACAGCATCTTCAAGACCTTCTCGATGATCCAACATCCCGCATAGTCGATGACCATCACCGCGGTAAGATTGAGTTTGAAGTCGGCGGTGAATGGCACAAGTTTCAGGTGCTCGTTGATTTCGGGTACGAACTCCGTCGCGCAAGAGAAGGCAATACCCGTGACAAGGACAATGCCCCAGTACATGCCCTTGTTCTCGCGGATGGACTCACGGAAGGGCCGCCCCTGGTAGTTGATAGCGAAGGTCGAGATCTGCTGGATGAGCTGCAGCAGGTAGATGGCGCTGTTCAAGAGCGAAGGAGCGAACTCGCGCTCCAGGTCGATGGAGCGGCGGTCTTCGCGGGGCTCGTGGATGTGCACGTAGTCGGAGATGTAGATGAGGGTGGCAATATGAACGGCGAATTGACCAAGCACGGAGGGAATGATGTACCAGTTCCAGATGTTGTTTTGAGGCCGCTCCTTGGAAAGTTGCTCGACGGGCTGCAAGAGGGTTTCGTTAGCACATGTTGCAAAATCACCAGGGTTGACCGTACTTACCTTCGCGCGCGAAATGCTCAAGAAGCAAACACTCATGAGCATGCCGCTGATCGTCACCTGCCCATCGCCAAACTTGATACCATCCAAGTAGAGCACACTCAAGCTGTAAGCGCTGATCAAACAGTTCAATGCAAGGATCTTGTACATCTGAATCGTTGACACAAGGGTGCATCGACCCTGGCGGATGATGTTGGGAATGGCAACGACGTTGGCCAGCTTGCTCGTAAAGGGCGCAGCCACCGAGGCGTCACCCAGCTTGATGGTGGGCGGCTCGTCGTCGTCCAGTCCGCTGTCCATCATTGAGTCGGAAAGCTTGGCAGCCATTTCATTGGCTTTGGTCTGAGCTGTTTGTTTGCGTTGCTCCGGTGGCGACAGTGCCGCCTGCTGAGCTGGTTGAGCAGGCGCTGTCGGGACAACCGCCCCGTTTGAGGGGAGTCCGGGCATAGGCTCGCCTTTTGCGGCAGCGATCTGCCTCTTCATCTGCATCTCACGTTCCATCGCCTTCTCGTAGTGAGGATTCTTCGGACCAGGCGGGTACAGGTGCGCGACCTGAGCAGGAACAGGCGGCGCAGGCTGATTGAACCGGGTCATCATGGAGACTTGCTGCTCGTAAACCTGCTTCATCTTGGTCTCGCGGAAGTGCTTTGATATCTTTTCGAGATCGTCCTTGGTGCCGTTCAGGAGTGCAACTCCGATTTGGGCCTGCTTCAGCGCGCCAACATCGTTCGTGCCGTCGCCAGCCATGAGGGTCGTGTAGCCTGCCTCTTTGAGGCCAAGGAGGATATCTTCTTTTTGCTTCGGCGAGACGCGGGCGTAGACCCACGCGTGGCGCAGCACCTCAGTGAAAGCCTTTTCGCGATTTACCTTGGCGAGACCGTAACCAGTAACGCAGATGTCCTTTGTCTTGAGGATCTGAGGGTCCAGCGGCTTGGTCGGGTCGACAGGAATGTTGGTCTTGTCGTCCAGACTGCGCCATACCAGCTTCTCTCCACTGTCATCGTGCTCAGGGGCGTCGAGAATCAAAACGTCCCTGTCGACGATGTCAACCTGCCGAGCAACGTGTACAGCCGTCAATGGGTTGTCACCGGTGATCATCACAACGCGGTGGCTGCTCTCATTCAACATGCGGACGGCCTTAATAGCATCATCCTTGAGCGGGCATTGCAATACCAAGAAGCCAGCAAAATGGAGTTCGCACTCAACTTCCTCACGCTTAAGGTTGTTGATCTTGTTCTGCCCGATCTCGTCACCAGTCGAGAGGTACTTGTAAGCCAGAGCCAGCACACGGGCACCGTTCCTGCTGAAGTACTTGAAGGTCTCTTCGTACTTCGGCGGGACGTCGACCATCATCTTGCGGAGAGTCTCAGGGGCGCCCTTGACACCGACGAAAGTATTCTTGACCTTCTTGCCAGTGGCTCGATCAGTGATTGAAGCGGTAGCAACAGAGCTTTGCCTCTTGAGAGCAGACGAGAATTGAAAGCGGCGCTTGATCTGCACTGTGTCTGCGGCGCCCCTGGAAGCCGGAGACATTTTGGCGGAGAGAATGTCGCCTTTGCTAATAGTCCAGCCTAGGGAGTCGAGAGTCGCCTTCTCCATGGGCTCACCGACCACATCACCGTCCTCGAGCTTGACAAGAGCGTGCGCCGTGGCAAGCGTAAGGGTGGTAGACAGGTCGGTCTGGGTGACCTTGACGAGCTGAGCCTGAGCGCCGTCAGGCTCCGACGCCGCGCCGGGCTGTCCGAGGGTGAGACCAGCGATGCCGTCGACCAATAGATCTTCTCCCGTAAGCGTACCGGTTTTGTCAAAGCAAGCAACATCGACGCGTCCAGCGAACGGGATGCGGAAAGGCTCGGTGCAGAAGATCGCAAGCTTGCTCAGCGAAGCCAAGCTCGTGTTGACAGCAAGGTTCAGTTCCATGGGCAGTTCCGGAGGAACGACAGAGGTGATGATGAGAACACAGTCAAGCAGAAGCTTGGACTGCTTCCGGCCAGCCTTGTTGCCCTCTACCCACACGTACCAGGAGGCGGCAATGGCGAACACGCAGAGGAAAAGGATGAAGAGCAGGGCCTCCACGTTGTTCGCGCTCACACGCTCGGTCGAATAGATCATCGTGCGGACGAGAGCACCCTGGTTCGTCTCGAAGCCAGTCTTGATCGTCACAGCCAAAGCACCCTTGTCAGGAGGTGGCGGCACGCCCGAAGCCACTTGCGGGACAGATTCGGGAGCGTCGTCGGAAGCGTTGCCATGTTGAACCTGCAGCACTTTCGTGCCGCCCCAAAGGAAAGCGTTCTTGTCCAGGCCGTCCTGCTCGATGCGCGCGTCTGCGGGGCGAAGCTGGATCGAGTCCTTGAGCACAGGAGTACTCTCGCCCGACAACATTGCCTCGTTGACAATCGCGCTGCCCTCGACCATGATCATGTCGCAAGCCACGCCGCTGTCTTCCTTGGTCCTTGCGACCGAGACCAGGTCTCCCGGCAGGAGCCCGTCGCTCATGATCATCTGCCACTGGTTTTCGCGGAACACGTAGATCTCGTAGGGCTGGATGCTCATGCCGCGAAACTCCTTCAACGTCTTCTGACGCTGCCACACGACAGTGGACTCGAACACAACCAGCATGAATAGGGTGAAAAGCGAATAGTACCAGTACTCGTCGAGCATCCACAGCCCCACGCAGAAGATTTGGAAGACGAAGAAGGGGGCCACGGCGTGCTCCTTGAAAAGCTCCGTGAAACTCGGCACCGGGATGTCGAAAACGTTGCTGCCGTAGTGCCGCGTCACGCGATCGATCTCCGACTCCTTCGTCAGGCCCTTGCTCTGCTGAAATTCCTTGATTTGCGGCTTGGGGTCGTTGTCCATAACAAAGCTGAGAGGCGCGAATGCACTCTTCTCGTCATCCCACAGGAACCGTCTTTTCTGGAACAAGAAGCTCGTGTCCCTCGTCCCGTCCGCACGCTGCTTTCGCTCGATCTCACAGATCTCCGCACTGCCCGCATTTTGCGCCGGGATGACCTTGATCAGGTTCGCGTCCACGACCTTGCTCGCCCCGGAGGTTGTGAAAAGTGCCCTAAGGTTGACGTTCCAGAAGGTCATGAGCCATACCAGGCTCTGGAGCGTGACGATGGCGCCGGAGTAGACGAAGGTCCATTCTTGCAACCCGAAGTACTGGTCATAGCTCTCTTGGGGGAGGTAGTAGGAGAAGAAGACTGGCCAGATGAATGCGAACGGAAGGACGTAGGCGTGGAGGAAGAGAGGGCGAGGGTTGTGGAGGGTCGCGGATTCGATCTGCGCGTTGTCTACTAAGGGAGGTGCCCTGCGGAATTTTAGGGTCAGCGAATCGATCAATGCAGAGGAAGATAACTCAGGTCGCGGTGTTCATACATTTTGGCAGTTGGGAAGGAGTGAGGGTGCGCGATGGCAAAAGTCGTCTGGAAAGCTGTCGAGATTGGGTGGAAGTCTTCGGGCCAGATGCCACCGGGGCATGGATGGAAGCGAGACGGAGTGACGCTTCCCACGTGAGTGCAGTCTGAGGATGCCTCAGGCTCATCTCAAGTACCAGCCGTGATCGGAGCGGCTGAGCCGACACGACCTCACGGCAGAGGAGAAGGGCCGCAATAACCGAAGATCTGAGAGGAGGCGAATGGTGATGGCGTTCTTTCAAATACTGCTCGCCGCCCACGACTCTGGCCGAATCCTCGCCATGGACAACTCGAGCACAGCACGTGCTTGTATGGCTGTCTTTGCTCGACGATGACCCCCAGCCCGCCGGCGAGCCAGGAGAACACCTTCAATCGCCACCACCAGACGTCGGACGCGGGGAATAATGATGCCGACGAGGAAGACACTCTAAAAGACATTTCCGACAGCACACACGATACCCAGACTGCCGGTGCAAATGGATCCAGCGATTCACCCACCGACCTCGAGAAAGGTGACCGCAATCCTCAAAAATCCACGGAGAGAGACGATGCCTTCCTCGTCTCCTTCTCCCCGAACGACCCCGCCAACCCGCGCAACTGGGGAAGCTCCTACAAAGCCTTCCTGACCTTCCTTCTCGGCATGACCGCTCTCGCCGGCTCCCTGGGCAGCTCCATCATCTCCTCCGCCCAGCCCGACATCGCGGCCAAGTTCTCCCTCAGCTCCGAGGTCGTCGTCCTCTGCGTCTCCCTCTACGTCCTGGGCTTCGCTTTCGGGCCCTCCCTGTGGGCGCCTATTAGCGAAACGTATGGCAGGAAGGCTAGCATTCTGCCTGCCATATTCGTTCTGGGTGTCTTTAGCATTGGGACGGCTGTCAGTGATTCCGCGGCGGCGGTGTTCGTCACCAGATTCTTCGCCGGAGTCTTTGGGTCCGCGCCGATCAGCAATGTTTCCGCAGCGTTGGGCGATATGTACGAGCCGAAGACGCGGGGGACGGCGGTTACCTTTTACGCCGTCTGCGTGTGCGGCGGACCGACACTGGGCCCGCTGATTGGATCCGCGCTGACCGTCACTCCGGGCCTGGGATGGAGGTGGACGGAGTACGTCGAGGCCATTTTCGTCTTTTTCATCTTCGCCTGCTGCGCCTTGCTGTTCCCCGAAGTTTACCACCCCGTCCTCTTGAAACGGAAGGCCCAGCGCTTGCGCAAGGAGACGGGCGACCAGCGCTACTGGCATCCGCACGAGGGAGTCAAGATCACGCTGCAAAACATCGTCACCAAGCACCTCAGCCGGCCGCTGCGCATGCTGTTCACCGAGCCCATGGTTTCGGCGATCGCTTTCTACGCGTCCTTCGTGTATGGCATCCTCTACTTGACGCTTGAGGTCTTTCCAATTGTCTACCGCGAAATGCGCGGCTGGGGCCTCGTGACCTCGACCCTCCCGTTCTTGGGGCTCTTCACGGGTATCGTATTTGCCGTTATGATCAACCTGGCAAACCAGCCGTACTACAGCCGCGCTGTCGACAATGCGAAGGGCAAGGCGGTGCCCGAAGCGCGGCTTCCGCCAATGGCTATAGGCGGGTTCCTCTTCGCGATTGGATTATTCTGGTATGTCTCGCAAGCTAAAACTACCCTTCAGTGAAATCAGCTCACAGGTATCAGGTTTGGCTGGACAGCAGATCCCAAATACCACTGGGCTCTCCCAACAGTAGCCGCGGGGTTCATCGGCGCCGGTTTCAACGGTAAGCCTCGCCATCATTGCCACCCAAAACGCGCACCCAGCTGACCACAGTTCGCCACCAGTCATCTTCCAGCAGTGCATCAACTTCCTCGTCGATACTTACGGCCTCTACGCCGCCAGCGCCGTCTCCGCCAACACGGTCCTGCGCTCCTTCCTCGCCGCCGGCCTCCCCATGGCCGGCAAGCCGATGTTCCGCAGCATGGGCGTCGGTCCCGCCGCCTCCCTGCTAGGTGGCGTGGCCTGCTTAGTGCTGCCCGTGCCGTTTCTGTTCTTCAAGTACGGCCTGAAGCTCAGGAAGATGTCGAGATTCGCGCCCGTGGATGAGGATTAATGGCGCGTCACATACACACATTCACACTACAGAGATAGTGGCAAATGACGGTGCTCAGACGAATTTCTTTTACACAGATAGACAATAGAGCAATGAGAATAAGACATGCGCGTTACAGACGCGACTCCGAGCTATCTGTTTCCCCGCGTCATCGCATCGCCTTCTTTTTCACCCAACCTCACCAGGCGACCCATCATCCCCTCTGCTCAATCGAGCGGCATCCTCCCATGCATCTCCCTGTCCCGCCACCCGCTCCTGCCGCCCCCGAACCTGCCACCCCCGGGCCTCCTCCTGTCCCTCTGCTCACATATGAGCGGGTCCTCATCCTCCTCCTCGTCCGGTGCCCAGTAGCCATCAGTATCCTCCTCGTCGTAGGGGGAGCTCCGGCGTGCGCGCGGTGCGTATGCAGGCATCTCTGGATCCACGCTCAAGTAGCTGGGGGAGTCGTAGCCGGCGCTGGGGTAGCTGGCCATGGGGAAGCCCGTATTGACGTAGACTGGCGTACTGGCGCCTGTTGGCATCGGCGCCTGCATGGCGGCGGAAGGGTAGCCGCCGCTCATAGCGGGTTCGTAGTAGCTGGCGAAGCTGGGGTGTTGTTGCTGGGGGCCTATCTGCGCTGCTTGATAGTACGGGTTGTACTGCTGGGGCGTGGGCATTTGTCTGCCCATTCCTGGGTGCATCATCACGGTCGGCTCGCGAGCCATCATGTTTGGAGACATGGGTGGGCCCATGCCTGCGTTCATGCCCGCGGCCATGCCCGGTCCGCCGACAACTGGGCCCATACCTCGGCCCACATTGAGTCTCATTTCTGGCGGCACGTTCATGCCAGGCGTCGCGCCCATGCCCGCTCCCATCCCCATGGAGGGCCTCATGCCCGCTCGGGGAGACGACGGTATCACCAGCTGGCCACCGAAGCCTGCTGGATGGGGCGTAAGTGACTTCTTCTTGTTCTTGTTCTTCTTCTGTGGAGGGAGAATGAGAGGCGCTCGAGACGCACCGTAGCCCATGCCGTACTGTTGCTGCATTCTGCCAGGGCCGCCGTTGTTGAGATAGTTGAACAGTCTTGGGTCCATCATGGCTTAAGTAGTGCGTTGGGGACTGAAGAAGGGGAGGAGCTGTTTGTGAAGTAGACGTTTTCAGTTGCACGAAGATGATCGTGGAGGAAAAAAGCAAAAGACAATGGAAGATGAAGGCAAGGAAACGATCTGCGACGGATAGATGGACACGTATACCCAGCGATTGCCTTACGCCTACTTGCCTGCTGGATCGTCTGACCTGTTGCGACCGCACGTCGCAGACTCTTCCGCTGAGGGTGGCGCGATCTGCTGGAAGCCGGCATTTGTGCTGCGAGACATAAGCAAGCGTGTGGTGGCGCTGCGATGGTGCTCGGATGCGTGCAGTGATGTGCCTCGCGGTCAGACGAGACTGCGAAGCTGCGTGCTGCTTTGCGGGGCATGGGAGTAGAGTGGACGGTAGCAAACACGTCGTGACTCCCACACACTGTGGCGGTGGCAGTCGGATGTAAATATTGGAGGCGAAGGTACAGCACACGGTACCGCCCCGAAGACGACCGTCGCGCCTTTGTGGAGGAAAAGGTAAGGTACCGTATCTCTGGTGCAGTGTCTTACTTACCTCGACGCGCGGATGGCGACGGGAATATTTCCACGCGCGTGATTCGCGTTCTTGGGTGAAGTCGCAAAGTGTGCGCCCCAATTCTTCCTTTCTTCCCTTGGTTGCCTCAGTGAATCCTCTTAATTGAGCTCCTGAGCCTGTTCCGTGAAAACGCGAGGCTTTCATCCCTTTGCCCAGCTGGTGTGGTGATGATGTCGCGACGCGTTCGAGTGGCAACGGTCGGGCAGTGGCGCAGTGTGGAGCTGAGAGCCGTTGACGTGAAGCTGACGATGGGGGCAACAACAGCAACGCAGCACTGAGCCGTCTTAGAAGAATCGGCCGTACTCTAGCAGGTGAAGTAGTCGGAACCATTCGGTCCATACGTCCACGGGTGTTCAAGAAGAAGGTCTGTCGTCACCGACCCATCGAAATCGCCCGCGGTGGTCCGTGACGGTCGCTCGCGAAATTGAAGTCGCTTCACGTCCCGTCGGCACTCGGGAGCTCCCGCTCCCTCCTCCCTCGTCCTGCCGCAAAATTGAGAGACACCACCGCGAGCCCCGACCTTCCTGCCTCCCGCTCCCAGACGACCGCGTCCATTTGACTACGAGACATCACCACCACCACCATCCGTTCATCAATCCCCCCAATTCACCACGAGCTCCGCGACCTCGAGCCCAACTCCCCACCACCTCGCACCTGATCCGCTTCGCTTCGACTCCCGCGACTATCCATTCGTGCCCTCGTTAGCACCATGGCCCCCTCATCTTTCGCTTCGGCCGCCGCGGGCAGCAACCCCAATCAGCGCGACGCGCCTTCGGACTGGTACGTATGGCCTCTTGGTGCCTGGGCGAGAGCGACCTGAACGCGTCAAGCTGCTCGGCCTCTCGGTGGCGCATTGCGACTGCTCTGGACCCCTCCAACTAACGTGGGACTCGACAGGTCACGCAGAACGAACGGCGCAACCCAGACCTTCCGTCGCACCTCCAACACCACTTCCATGAACAACGCCGCGCCCCACGATGGCCCCTCTCTCGCCAACCCCCAACCTCGATACGTCCCTCCCCACCGCAACGGTCCCATCGGCGACACGCGCTACTCAAAAGACCAGCTGCTGGACCTCTACAAAGCTCAGCAAAGCGTGGAGGGGGGGCTGAATGATGGTCTGCAGAACCTCTACGTGGGTGGTTGGCAGCCCGACATGGCGAACGGGGCGGGGACCGCGCCGTGGGGGAGGGCCGACCACAGCAGAGACACCCAGCCGGGGCCTGACTTGTGCTGGGACAGAGACGGCAATGCCGACCCTCTCTCGTTACATAACCTGGACGAAGAGGAGAGGGACGTACGTGTCAATCTTCGCTGAATGCAATGTCCTGTGCGCCGTACTGACTGCCTGTAGATCTTCGCCGGCTCCGTCAACACTCCTTTGAAGCCTCCTACCACCGCGACCAAAGACACTCAGCAGTCGAATGGGGTATCCGGCCGCAAGTTTAGTGTCTCGAACCAGGCTACTACCCCGACGAGCTATGCGCCAATGTCGCCCACCGCCAACCGTGGCACAGGGCGCCGCCGAGACGCGAGCGAATCCTACCCGTTCCCCACAAACCCTCTCGCTTCCCCTACTGGCGGGTTCAACCGCGACGACCAACGCACAGCATCTCCGCCTCCATCTCTTTTGCGCCGCAGGACCGACCTCAAAGACCCTAGCAAAGCGGCCGAATCTGAGGGCGACGATCGCGCGAGCTCCAACCCGTTCGGGTCGCTGAAGCGCAACCAAACGAATCCTCTCAGCGCAGGCTTCGCTGCACCGGCCTCCCCTTGGAACCAGCCCGGGCCTCAGAGTGCTGGTATGTCCCCTATGGGATCCTTTGGCAACTTCGGTCTTGGAGCTCCGCAAGGCACACCCACTGAGAAGCGTGGGGGCCTTGGGGGCGGTAGAGCCGAGAGCAGATTCAAGAATCTGCTCAGCAAGGACAGCGGCGAAGACTTGGGCTCCTCCGTCGAGCGAAAGACTAGCATGGCCAGCTTGCCCAGAGTGAACGAGAACGAGTCTTGGCGTCCCCAGCACGGACAGAATCTTGGTGGCGCTCCACCTGATGAAAAGGAGGAAGAGATGCCCACCGGGAGTGCAGCTCTGGCAGCTGATGCTGACATTAGCCCCCCGCACGCTCGTCAAGGTGGGTTCCGTGGATACGGCACCCCTAGTCGTGGCGAGTCTCGCGATGACTATGGCCTGGGTCAGCTTGGCATGACTGCCGACAACGCGCATGCCTTTGGCCAGGGCTTCTTCCCCGGCCGTGATGCGTTTCAGCAGACGCCCGCGCAACAGCGATCCATGGGCGTTCACGACCCCACCAGTCCCACTGACACAAACCCGTACAAATCTCCTGAGCATGCCGGACGCGACCGCATGGGCGAGGAAGTTGACCCCGCACAATCGGAAATTCCTGGTCTCGGTGGGTACGGTCAGGACCATGGACAGCAATTTGGCAGTCTCGGTGGACTGGGCGCGTTGCCCAACCTCGGCCGCATTGCTGGTGGTCAAGGCTCGGCAGGCGATCGCAGCCAGACCAGCAGCGTAGGTCCGAATCGCGGATTTGCCGGCCTGGGTGGAATGGGTCAATTTGGTGGCCCCTCTGGATCCGCGGCGTGGCCCGGTCATGGCGGCGCCGGTACCCCTGGACGTCAAAGCACTGGACTTTCCAACCCCTTTGGCAGTGGGCTGTTCGGCAACCTTGGTGAAACGCAATCACCTAGCCTGGCGGGGTTGGGAGGTGGCGGGATGTTCAGTCCTCAAGCCGGCGGTCCGCCGGGTGGCAGCAGGATGTCAAGCATGTTTCCAACCGCCATGCAAGATCAGATGCGCCAAGCCGAGCAGGACCGCGATGTCGGCAGTGATACTCCCGGTCTCCAGCCATTCCCCGGCTTGGGCGATTATGGCCGCACTGGTGGTGACCACACGTTTGGGCAAGCCGAGCTGGGCGATCAGCAAAAGCCTGGAGATCACCAGTCTGCTGGGCCATTCGGTGCACCAGGCCAGCAATCACACCAGCTGGCGGCGCAGACTCCTGGGCAAACGCAGCAACCGGGCAGCTCGGCATCCAATCAGCCCCCTCCGCCGCAGCAGCGCACTATGGTTATGCCTGATAGAATGCGCTGGATCTACCGTGACCCGCAAGGGCAAACTCAGGGACCTTGGTCTGGCCTCGAGATGCACGACTGGTACAAGGCGGGCTTTTTCTCGCCCGAGCTGCTGGTCAAGAAGTATGAAGATCCCGACTACGAGCCTCTTGCACAACTCATCCGTCGCATTGGGAACTCTCGCGAGCCATTCTTGGTACCCCAGATCGGCATCCCTCATGGTCCGCCGTCGAGTCAAGGCCCAAGCGCATGGGCTGGGCCTTCTTCTGCCGGATCGAGCACCGCGCCCCAAGGGACTGCCGCCGGAGCTGGAGGTGCGCAGCCACCCTTCGCGTCCAGCTTCCCGTCATTCGGCACCACCCTCACGGCAGACCAGCAGAACGCCTTGGAGCGTAGGAAGCAGGAGGAGCAGTATCTCATGGCCCGCCAGAAGGAACACTTGGCCCAGGCGCAGATCGCGCAGCGTATGCAGCTCCATCCGGGCCAAGCGCCGCAAAGCGGAGTCGCTCCTGGTTCCAGCCAGCTCAACCACCACGGCTCAGCGCAGTCGCTGCACTCTCAGCCTAGCTTCGGTAGCATCACTAGCCCGGGCGCAGGCGCTTACCAGCAGAGCCCAATCCAGGCGCCTCAAGGTCAGAACCCTGGGTTCTTCGATAACTCTTTCCGTGCGCCTGGCCAGGGCGCAGGCTTGGGCGCTGTTGGCTCCGGCGTTGATGAGCTTGGGAACATACGCGAAGAAGAGATTCCAGGCATCATGGACCGTCTTAACCGTGGCGGTGCCGGCCAGTTTGGAGCACCCGGCCAGCCCTTCGCCGGTCAACAGCGCTCTTCTTCCCCGCCTGGGCAGGATCAACAACAACAGCAGCATCAAAAGCAAGTGCAGCAGATGATGCGCGACCGCACCGCCTTGCAGCAAGAGCAGGCTGCGTACGACGCAAAGCAGCAGCAAGCAGACGAGCAACCCGCGTCTAACGAGCGTCTTCAAGACTTCCAGCAATTGCAAGGCCAGGCCCCGACCGGCATTGACGCCCGCTTCCAACCTGCCTTGCACAAGAACGAACAGGCTACAGCCAAAGAATCGCAACAGCCTGCGACCGAAAGCCGCGCTGAAGCCTCGGCGCCCGCGCAGAAGCAGCCTCAGCAAGAGCTCTCTCTGACCGAGCAAGTCCAGAAAGCAGCCTCAGCTAAGCAGTCTCCTGCGCCGCAGCACCCCGGTCTTCCCCAGCCATTCCCGCCCGGGCCTTCTCAGTCGCCTCTGCCCGCGCCCGCCGCCCAGCGGGCTGGCCGTCAAAGCGTCGCGGACCAACTTCAGACTGAGCAGCGCGACCGCTCTCAAACGCCCTCCGTGGACACTCCCAGTGCCCCCGCCCCTTGGGCCAAGGAGCCTACTGAGGCTTCCAAGGGCCCTTCGCTGAAGCAGATCCAGGAGATGGAAGCGAAGAAGGCCGCCGAAGCCGAAGAGGTTGCTTCTGCCGCCCGCCGTGCTGCGTTGCAGCGCGAGATGGAGGCTCAGGCCAACGTAACAGCACCCGCCCCTGGTCTGCCCGCTTCCGCCAGCTGGGCGGCCTCTGGGGGCTCGCCCGCCACGCCCACCGGTGGCGCCGCCTCACCCTGGGCTAAGGCGGCTCCCAAGCCCGCCGGCCCGGCCACCGCGAAGAGCATGGCACAAATTCAGAAGGAAGAGGAGGCCCGGAAGAACCGCGCCGCTGCTGTAGCGAACGCACAAGCTCAGGCCTCTGCCGCCACCGCCACTCCCCAACCTTCTGCTAGCAAGAGCTATGCCAACCTCGCCGGCAAGGTCTCTGCGCCCGCCGCCGGCGTCGCCCAGGGCGCCATGAACAGCGCGTGGACCACCGTCGGCGCCGGAGGCAAGACGAAGACTCCTCTTGCGCCCCCGACACCCGTGGCACGCACAGCGAGCGCTGGCGTGCCGCAGGCGGCCCCCACTGTCAAGAAACCTGCCGTCAAGCCACCTACCCTCCCCAGCGTGGGCCTCAATGCACAGGACGAGTTCAGGAAATGGGCCGTCGGCGAGCTGCGCCCGGACCTCAACAAAGGCATCTCTGGTAAGCCACCCCCTCCCCCTCTCTCCCCCGCTCTAATGAGACCGCACTAACACCCAACCTAGCCGACGACTTTGTCTCGTCCCTCGTCTATCTGCCGGCGGACATTGACATCCTGACCGAAGCCGTGCACGGCGCCTCCTCTACCCTCGACTCGCGCCACTTCGCCGAGGAGTTCATCCGCCGCAAGCGCCTCGCCGACAAGGGTGTCGTCGACACCGTCAAGAGCGCTAGTCCCGCGGGCGGGAAGGGCGAAAGCGGCGCGGGCGGCTGGAGCGAGGTCGCGAAGAAGGGTCCCGTGGGTGCGAGGGGGAGTGAGGAAGTTGGGGGTGCGCAGGCACAGGCGCAGGCCGCGGGCGCGAATGGAAGTTTCAGGGTTGTGGCGGGGAGGAAGAAGGGAGGGAAGAAATGAGAGGCCCGAGAGGCTGAAGGGAGGTTGAGGCGATGTAGGGGTGATGGACGATCATTGAGGACTGACCAAGAGTTGTGATTGGAGCGATTACGAGCGTACGCGAAGGAAGCTAGGACATCGTTGTATGCTTCGTTATGTACACATAACTCCTCTCCACAACTCAAGCGCCCCTTATCGTACTATCATCAACCTTCAATTATTTCTTCTCCGCCTCCAGCGCCGCCGCCCTCTCCTTCCGCACCTTCTCTACCGCCGGCCGCGCATTCACGCGCTCGTGCCACGCCCACGCATGCGGATACTTCTCCTGCCATTCCTTCACAAAACTCTCTTCCATAATGTACGGCGGGATCGCAATCAGCCAGTGCCACGGCATGTACATGAGGTCCACATAGGAGGGGTTGTCGCCCATGCTGCACACACATCAGTATGTCTGCACGAGTGTGATGGAGGCCGCCGGAGCAAAGCTTACAGATACGCTTTCCCAGTGTCTTTAAGGTGCGCGTCCAGCACGCCAATCACGCGCCGGATCTCGTTGCCGTAGCGCTCCAGGCATAACTCGTCCTTTTGCGGGTGGTAGAATTTGAACCACGCGCGCTGGCCGAAATACGGACCTGCGGGCCAAACACCGTCGTCAGCACGACCGCACCCTTAATCGCCCACGCTGCAGTCGTTTTTGGGACCAGCTTCCGCTGCCAACGACTACTTACCCTGCCCACTCATCTGCAGCTCAGCCCAGCATCGCTCGACCCAGCGATCCTCGCGCTTCGCGCTGTGCAGCGCGTTCTTGCCATCGTACACTTCGAGCAGGTACTCGATGATGGCGCCGCTCTCCCAGAGTTTGGCGCCTGTGTTGGGGTCTTCGATTGCGGGGACGCGGCCGTTGGGGTTGATGGACTCGAAGGCGGGTTTCTTCAACGACGGGAAGTCCATGATGACGTTTTCGTAGGGGAGCGAGAGCTCGGTGAGGATTATCGCGACTTTCCAGGGGTTGGGACCCTGTTGGGGCAAGGGTTAGGGTGGGGGATCCCTGGGTTGGAGGGGGAGAGGGCGTGGGAAGGAAGGTGGTTGGAAAGGGAAGGGTGGTTGTCGGGACGTACGCCTGCGTGCGAGTAGAGCTTGATGGGTTTGGCAGCCATTGTGAGGGAGCTTGAGTGAGGTTCTTTTTGTGCTGTTTGGATAAGGACTGCTTGAGATGTGGTAGAGAAAAAGACAGATCGATCAGAGACGACCAGTATTGGTCCTGCTCCTTATAGGTATGCCTACGTGTCCAATGCCATTCCCCGCTTCACCCCATCGTCTAGGCTCACTAATCAACCTACCTCCCGTGTGGACTCAAATGACGTCTGGATTCCAGTGCGGAATTGGTTCGAAACCCCGAGGTCTAGCACGATGTTCCACTTCATCTGATTCACGACGAGTGCCGATCAAAGGTGGGGAAGGAAAGCAAGATGCTTCAGCTGTGCGGTGGTGCTGTACCTTGCAGACATCGAAGAGGTCAGATATTTGTCAAAGGGAGGCTCCTGGCTCTGAGATGCGATCTCGGGCGATGTAGTCCACAGGTTGACAGATCAAAGCAACCTAATTAGCTTCCAAATCAGATGAGGGGGGCGGGGCTTTGATGATGTCAAGCCACATAGCTACCTTAGGTTCTCTGGAAAGTATCGGCAGCCAAAGGCACTTCAGGAGCTATTATTGAGTACTCTGAGCTGAGCGTGTCGTTGATTTTACTGGAACTTTTCTGATTAGAGACTGCTCAGTTAGATCAAACAGATGAAGTTGGAAGATGATGTCGCGCCATACCAAAAGGGAAGGAGCTTCACCACTTGGCACCTGGCCCGTGCGGTGACGTCCCCCGCTTAAATTGCGTCGCGCAGACCAAGCTTGCGATGTGCACTCCCGCGCCGTCAGACCATCCTCAAATAATAATAATAAATCTCTACTGAACCCCTTTAGGAGATCGAACGAATCAAACATGCCTCCGAGAAAGCGTGCGCGAGTCTCTCAAGCCGCATCGCCGACCTCGACATCGCAACCCAAAACCCCCACACCAGCCGCGAGCTCACCGGCCAAACCGACCGAGCAGGTGCAACATGACCCGTGGACAGACGAGGAAGAAATTGGTCTCTTGAAAGGACTCATACACCTCAAACCCACCGGTACATCGACCCTCAAAACAAACCCCACCGCATGTCCAACGCGCCGCGACTGATCAACGGCAATCCAGACTAATGCATCCCGGCAGGCATCCACAAGCACTTCCGCATCCTCGCACTTCATCAATACCTCCTAGACAATCATTACATCCATCCGCGCAGCGCGCATACTCGCCCGCCCGGCATCTGGCAGAAGCTCCGCACCCTTTACAACCTCGAAGCGCTGGACGAACGAGAAGACTCGCGGCAATTGGAGAAAGTCGATATCCCGGCGCAGTATCGCGAGAAGGAAGGAAGTGAGGATCGCAGCGCGAGCGCCACAAGCGCGGATGACTCGGACGTGTACAGCGAGGCTGCAAATCGGGTCGAGAACGCGGACTTTGAAATGCCAGACGAAGAGTTCGCGGGGATGAAGTGGGAGCGGCGGTTGGCTGAGGGGCGGGAAGGCAGCGTCGAAATGCTGCCAGAGCTCAACCTGATGGAGGAGCCACCTGTGAGATTCACACCGAGCTTTGATGTGGGCGGGGGTGAGGAAGGAGGGAAGAAGACGAGGGGAAAAGCACAGCCCGGCGGCACAAGAGGAAAACCTGGTGCGGGGAGGAGGAAGTCAACAAGACAGGTTGAAAGTGTGGCGGAGAGCGAGGAGGAGGACGAGGAGGAGGAGAATAGTGAAGAGCAGGAGGAGGAGGACGAAGGAGACGACGAGAGCCAAGAAAGCACACCTGCTCCGCGAAGCACACGTACAGCGAAGCACGCACGCGGTCGTCCTGCTGGGAGATCGAGGGGCCGCGGCCGAGGCAGAGGCAAGTGAATGTATGGGCTTCACGATTTCGAGCATTGCGCAAGCCCGCGGGACTGCAGGCACTGCGCGGCTCGATTGTTCGCGAGGTTCGACTAGCTCTCCATGGTCCGTCAGTATTACGAGTGGCTACTGTCGTAGGTTCCGGGGGCGCGACTGTTCGTTGGTTCATGATCAATGGCCGAGAACGCGTTTTGCTGGCGCAGTAGTCTGGAGGACTCCAGATCGACATCTTAACACGGGGTGGGCGAAGTTAAACTCAGCAGCTCACACATATTCTCCGAGGACGAAGCACCCGTCCATGGCTCGATGCTCTTCCCGCCTAGCAGCTGAAAAGGCCACGAGGGCGACGCGACTGCCACGCAGGGATGTGCTTTTGCGACAACCCTCGTGTCACTGCAACGTTGGCGCCATCTGATTGACAAGAGACAATGCTCGCCATTCGCGTATGAAAATTTGACTTGGCACCGAACGCCGAGCTACCTGAAATCTGTCTTCCACGCCAAGAACCTAGCCAAGCCCAAGGAAATCTGCTCGGGCATCTTCGACGCCTTCCCACCTTCACAACAGCAACTTGTTCTCCCCATCAACCGCATTGATCAAGGTGTACTGCAACACGAGTGTCAGCAGAATGTCCAAGGTTGTTCGGGAGGATGATGTCGGTGACTTACCTCCATGAATCTTGGCTTGCCAGGGAAAACATCGCCTAGGTCAATCGGGTCAGCTTCTCAAATCTCCACCACTGTGTCTCGAGATCTTCTCACCTATCCAGTTGTCTTCGTTGTTGACTGGACGCAGTCCAAGGGATTCAAGCCCGGCCCACCATTCCATCCACGAGTTCAGATTCTTTGGAATGCGGAAGTCCGCGCCGTCCCCTGGCTTGATCAGCACTTGTCCGGCAGCCCTGTGCGCGCGTGTCTTACCAATGAAATGCAACTCGAGCAGCAATTGCCCAAACGGAAGCGTCGGAGGGGTGCCGTCGGCCGTCGTATCCCTGCTGAAGTGCGAGACCATCGACTCCAAGGCGTCGAACTCGGCACCCTCAATGTCCATCTTGATGATATCGACCCAGGTGTGGTTGTTTGCCTCCATGAGATCCTGGACAGAATACTTCGGCGGGTACTTCGACTCGTCCGTCGTCTTTCCGATCGCGGCGCGATGGAAGTGCGCGCGATCCTTCTGGCTGGGCTTGATCTCCGGGCCCCATTCGTCGACCGAGAAGTCGTAGCCCCAAATCTCGGCATTGGTACGCTTCAACATCTGCGCCTCGAACGACGAATCTGTGCTTACGCCAAACGAGTAGATGACGAGAGGGTTTTCCACAGGTGTCTCTGGGTCCACCGGCGGGCACTCCTGCTCGTAGCGCGACATGCCGCACACGACCTTGCCACCGTCGCCGAGCGTGCCGACGCGCTCTAGGTCGTGAGGGCAGAAGAAGCTTGGCCGCGCGAAGTCCCAAACGTTGTAGGGGTAGATGTAGCCGTCCGGGAACTCGCGATCGGGGCCGACCTCGCTCAGCATCTTCTGCCGGTCGTAGACGGACTGCTTCCAGACCTTCTCGGCCGAGTCGAGCCGGAAGCGTAGGTTGGCTTTGGCTCCAACAGGTTGGTGCTCGGTGCGTCCGACGCGCTCGAGCAGCGGGCCTGTGGTGGCTTGCAAGCGTGAGACCAACGTGAAGACGAGCAGGATGCCTGCCGCAAGTGAGGTGACGAAAATGAGCTTTGGTGGAGGCATGATTGCGGGACTCGAGAACGAGAGATGAAAAGTCGATGGGGCAAGAAACGGGCAGGAAAGCACAGGTAGGCCAGAGCGTGGCACGACTGGATTGGGGAGGTATTTATCTACAGCTCCACGCAGGGGTAATTCGCGTGCCTCGCCGCCCACATTCCCCAAGCTTGACGCGTCGACGCGCAGTGCCGCCAATTGCCCCCATGCGATTTTGACTTTCCATACTGCCATGCCTACCAAAGAGCTAGTATACCAAGTGTACCTAGAGTACGACGACTTCTTGGCTTTTGCTTGCTTGGATGGTGAGATGAAACAGCGATGGCCTTGGCTGGTGGAATAAAACAATTGCCATTGTCTCTGCTCCGTTCAGCCTTCCGCTCACGATTCCTCACACCACTTTACTTTCTCCGCACAATCGTAACGATGATCTTCTACGCTGCCCATTTATCTGTACTTGGACTGTCCCTCGTTGGTGCAACCTACTGCCTTCGACGTTCACAACCCGCGGAACCCCGATCCCAGGGCGAAGAAGTAGCTCAAGAGGAATACGGCCATGACTTGGACAGCGAGATCGATGATGACGCCTTCGTGCAGTTTCAAAATCAATTTCTTTCAGTCTACATACCCGCCGTCGCCGCCGACTGGTTACAGGTTTGTGGAACGTTCACCAGACTTGTTGAGTCTGTCGACTAATCAATGGGACATCACAGGGATCGTTCACCTACAGCTTGTACAAAACGTCCTACAATCTGCCCGAATCGTTCGTCGCCTTCCTGTTCGCCACCGGGTTCCTCAGTGGAGCAATCAGCGCCACGTTTGCTGGAGCCCTCGCCGACAGATACGGAAGAAAGAAGGCGGCGCTATGCTACTGCTTGCTCTACGGCGTGTCGAACCTCTGCATTCTGTTCAACCGACCTTGGTTGTTGATCGTCGGTAGAATTCTCGGAGGCGTAAGCACTACGCTACTGTTCAGTGTCTTCGAGGCGTACATGATTGGCGAATACCATCGACGCGCGCTACATGAGAAACAAGGCTCCGTCAGTGATATGCTGGGATTCATGTCAATGACCAATGGGCTCGTTGCGATCGTTTCGGGGGTGCTAGCGCAGGGTGTCGTGAGGGCCAGCGGATCGCAAAAGGCACCCTTCATATGCAGCACCTTATTCTTGGTTCTGTCGGGTGTGCTTATGAAATTTACATGGGTAACGTCGCCAATCGACATCCTACTTAAGCCCTCGCTAACGATATGATTAGACAGAGAATTATGGTCATTCTCGAGTTACTAAGAACATGCCTCTTTGTGATGGCATCAAAGCGAGCTTGTGTTCTCTTCAAGGTGCGCTCCAACCCGTGCTCCAGCTTGGACAGCTAACCAGTTGACACAACGTACTCCAGATCCTCGTATCCTCGGCATCGCCGTCACGACCACCATCTTTGAAGGCTCGATGTACATCCTGGTATACTTCTGGGCACCCGCCCTGACATCTGCGCGCATCGACACTTACGACTTCAGCAAGCCACCTTTTGGCCTGATATTCGCCAACTTCATGGCCTCCCTGACGTTGGGCTCTCTATCCTTCTCGCTCGTGACGTGGCAAGGCAACTCGGCTCATCTCTCTTCCAACACCCTCCAGCTCGTCCTTGCTACTGCGGCATGCTGTCTCCTCTTCACAATCCACACTGGCAGCGAGCTCTGGCGTTTCTGGGCTTTCACTGTATTTGAGCTTTGCGTTGGCTTGTACATTCCAATCATGGGGTTTCTCAAGAGCTGCTTCGTGCCGGACTCGCAACGAGGCTCTCTTTACGGGCTGATCAGATTTCCTTTGAACGCCGTCATTGTGATCTCGCTGGCCACGGTCACCGAGGGTAAGACAAAGCCCTGAGTTGATGTTGCAGACCGGATGCTGACTGCTTGAATAGGTGATGAGGGCCGTGAGGTCCGCTTCATGTTCTGCGGCGCCTCATTACTATTTTGTGTGTGGCTCGTGAGACAATGCTTCTCTACCAAGTCAACAATTCTCGAATGACGATGGTAAATGTGTTGAGCTTATTGACGTTTTCTTGGACTTTCTTTCCAAGAGTGGGCGGTAGTGCCAACGTGACACGCTTGAAAGTCTCATGGTGCAGTTGCATGTCTCGAGAAATTCACAAATGGTCATGCCGCCTACGTCTTTGACCCTTCTCACCCTCACTTGGAGTTGTCACGAGATTTCAAATGTATGCGAACTAGCAACAGCTGTTGTCACGGTCCTTTTTTCGCTTTACAAAAGCTACTTGACAGCAAGAACAGCCACTATTCTCTTTTCTTTCCCTCATACCGTCTTCTTTAAAATCACACATCGACAGACAAATCCGCGTGATGCATCTCTTTCGCCTCCCTTGTCGAATGAATCCTCCTTAACGGTCGTTCGATATCACTTTCTCTTCATCCCCCTCTATCTAAAAACATAATAATGGGGTATGTATGTCTGAAATCAAGAAGAGGTGCAAAGGCTTACTGACTTGCGATCAGCAACACTGATCAAGTCCCGAATGGTGGTATACCATTGATGGGCATCAGGACCGCCAACGCCCTCGTGGCACCATCTCTCCCCCCGGCGGAACGCGAGCTGAGAACATTACTTGACATTCCCCCGTCACCCCCCTCGTCCTGGTCATCTCTTGCACCTTCTCCCTTTCCTCGCGTTCCTAGTCCAGATACACACCTCGCCACGTCCTCGCTTTGTCCTCTCGATTCGCGAGGAACAAAACAGAGGGACTCGACCTTGGGAAGACCAGGGTCGTGCATTCACCGAGACCACCCCAAGAGCTCCAAGCCACTTGATCCCAGCTCATGGACCAGGAGACAGGGGGTTCATCACTTCACTAACGTCGATCCCTACGTTCATGGCACGAATGCGCCTGCGAACTTAATAAATCGATATTGTCCAAGGGTGTTCGCTCGAAGTGACCATCTCAGGGACTGTGAGCAGTTTGTGCGGGATTTCTTCCAAAAATTAGAGGGATGTGATCTGTTCCACTTGGGCGAGCTCGTCAACAGAACGATCCTGTTTATCGACGACTTTCCCGATTTTGGAACTTTCCCAGGCGTTACTTACCGCATCGCGCTTCGAAAGTGCTGCGTCAGGGCAGAGCAGCTCCGATCGGAAACCAAGGGCGACGTTGCTGCCAACTGCGCTGCGATAAGTGAGTACTGCAGCTCATGGAGTTTCTGGAAGATAGGCTTGGAAGTTGACTTATCAAGCTTCACAAAGCATGGTGAGGAGGCTCGGGACATACTGCCGACTGTCGAAGAGCTGTCTGTATGGCTCTATCGCGGGCCGGAGAATTTTGACTCGAAAATCTTGGGCGCGATGGCAGAGTGGACTGCCGGCCTGCGGACTCTCATCAAGTGCAGCAGCACGACTCTTCAGACAAAATTCCTCGAGGCGCTCAACACATGGTGTCAAGTGCCCCCGGCCATCTGCCTATCCAGTCTTCGCTCCCGACATTCCATTCGCTACTGTTGATGTGGAGGAAGCACTCGCGCATGAGCAATCAAAGGCGCCGTTGTTCGTGGTAATCTACGACTTCCCCAAGCGCGGTTGAATGCAGAGCGCGCCGCAACTTCCGACAAACAGGCGCTCGAGGACATCGATCTGGTCCCCCGTTCCATGATCGAGCTCTCGGGCAGTCTGATCCAAGAATTCGACGTTCAGTGCGGTCCATCAGTGACCATCGACCATGCCAACAACAGACTACCCACCGTTGAACAGCTGCGAGCTGCGCTGGATGCGCCCAACCATAAAGGTAACACCAACCCGCATAAACTGCAGGAACTCGTGGGCCACCTGGAAGCGTTGGGCATTGCGCTGGACGAGGAAAGTCAGAAGCAGCAAGATCTTGTGTCGAGGAGGATCGACGAGCGCCTCTTTCCAGGCATACGCTTACGTCTCCAATGCTCGCAATGACACACTCGTACTCAGTGGAAATCAGAACCACCACAGCACGTCCAGAGCGTTGCAAGACATATCTTACTGTGTTTCATTTCATCTGGAGTCACATGAAGACCGCGAGATGCCTCTTGAAAGTTGGCACTTTATCCAGTGCTTACGGATCCCAAGATCAAAGTCCGCAGAACAGCTCATCATATCCCACGCCCTCGCAATCGAGCCCGAAAACCGGAAATGCATGCAAAGGTAGAGTTGCAAAATTTAGCAAAGTGAATATGCCAAAAAAACAAGCAAGACTATAACTGCGGGTCTATTAGAAATGAGTCGTGAGAAGTGTCCTTGGGGAGCTCCGTGAGACGGGCTAATGTTGCAAGTTGCAAGCGCACCCACTGAATCTCCGCTCTGGTATGTTTTGCAAGTTATTCAATCATTTCATAAGCTATTCGTCCCTCCGTCGACCTCATCATATGTGTCGCTAGCTGACGCTGGCGTCAGCGCAGGGGATCCAGCACAGCAAGACGCGACCTAGTGGATCAGAATAGGCCTGCCAAGCAAGGCGAGGATCCATCACCATCCTCAATTCCTCGGTATCAGTCTTCAGCAGGCCACTCTACAGGTCAACCTTGGGCTCCCGAACCCCGTTGAACTCCTTAGTTAGGGGCCCCCTCTTCACCATCAGCGTCATGACTTCATACAGGACATCGGCAGCTGCCATAGTAGTCAACTCGGCGTTAGTGTCGTAGGCAGGGGCCACTTCGACAATGTCGGACGCGACGAGATTGATGCCTGAATTCCACGTTAGCATCCAACATCCAATCCATCGACGACACCCAAGCCTACCCTCAAGACCTCTAATAATCGTTCTGATCTCTCTCGTTGACCAGCCGCCCGTTTCGGGCGTTCCAGTGCCCGGCGCAAAGGCGGGGTCGATGGAGTCGATGTCGATGCTGAGGTAGACGGGCTGGTCGTGACCAACGCGATCGTGTATCTTCTTAATAATACCCTATCGACAGTCAGATCAATGGAAGAGTGGTGTAGCGATTGGAAGCAATACCTCTGTGCCGATCGTATCGATCTCTCTTGCCTCTGAGATCTCGAATCCGCAATAGCCATCGTTGTCGTAGTCGCTGAAAAGCGTGAAACGGTCAGTATGCGTTTCTGCAACTGTATAGAGTCCACCCTGGTGGAAGTACACGCACCTGAGCCCGCTAAGCGTCGTGCGAATGCCAGCATGGATATTCGTGTCATTCTTCAGCAAGCCTTCCTGGGCAGCGTGCCAAAAGTAGGTGCCATGGCTGTTCAGGAGAAAGTGGAGTTAGCGAGTGCTCGGTTTTGCCCCTATCGAGAGTACAAACTTGATGGAAGCTTGGTGACTCGGCGCCCCTCCAAAAACCTTTGGCCTGTCTTGATTTTAGCAAGTGTTCGGAAGGAAGTTGCGAATGCTTTGAACGAACTGCCACGTGTCGAGGTGTGAGTCAAAGTGCACTACGGTGATGGGGCCGTAGGCCTTGTTCATACTGCGAAGCAGAGGCAAAGTAATGGTGTGATCCCCTCCCATGGTGATCACTCTGGGCAAGGTCCTGCCTGCTCTCGAAATGCCAGGCTCGCTCGCATTGCTGGCGGGCTCACGCATCAAGATGCTATTGTGGCCTTCTTCAATCTGCTGGATGGCCCAGGCATTGTCGTAGCTGGCTGTCGTTAGCACACCTCCGATCTTTGGATCCTGTGGGGCAAATGTCCGAACCTCGTGACCGGTACGTCTCCGCAGCTGGTGTCTGTCAGTCTGGGTTGCTTTGATGATAACTGTATGGTCTAGAATATTCTTACTCTACGATCTTCGCCCAGTCGTGGAACGGATTCGCGGCGAGAGGGACGTTGTAACCGCCGCTGAACCGGACTTTGCGTGAGCCTTTTGCGCCCAATGGATCAGAGCCCTTGTATCCTCCAACATACTAAAGATTGAGACGGCGACTACCCTGCCGGATGCCAGAGGGGCCGAAGCGAGCCCCGGGGCGGTAACTGGTACCAGTGTCGAACGGCGCGCCGAGGAACGCGATGTCATAGCTGACCTCGTCCGTTGCTAAGCATGGAGAGTACTCCAACCTCCCGAAGGTGCTGATGCCGGAGAACACCGAGTCGGCTTGCTTGCCTCCATCTCCGGGCAGCGATTTGTACCATAAGCCCTTGTGCGGACCTTCAATGGGTCCCTGGTCGTGGTCGCCGTGAGAAAAGGCGGTGGCTGCCAGAGCAGCAAGGGGTGCGAGTAGCTTGATCATCTTTGAATTTGTAACTGAGGAAGTGGTTGCAGAACACCTTGATGGCGTCCGGCAAGCGGGACAAGAAGCACTATAAACAAAAGGTGCACGAAGTCTTCGAGCCCACCTCTTTTGCGTGTACAATCGTCCAGCCATTGGACGCGCGGTTACCTCACGCCTACACTCATGCCCTGTTCCTGTCCCGTCTGGCTGCACTCGATCGTTGTTGGGCGACGGCGGGCCTCCGGCGCGGAGAGAGCTCGCGCCACAGCGAAGCAAACGCAAGCGTGGAGATGCAGGGATAGTAAGTGTCATCAGGTCCCAGTTTCGCTGGAACTGTCGATGGGACAGATAGGCAGAGTGGAAATACAATCTTGCCGTTGCCCGCAATCTGGCTCAATGCCTTGACGTAGACTCAGCGTCGCCGTCGCCGACGGCAACAAGAGGAAGCATGACTGAACAATTGATCACTGTCATACTTAGCGAGCAACAGCAATCAGGCGCGCATCGTGCATTTCAATGTAGTCAACAAGTCTTGTCAGACACGCTGCGAGATAACGCGGGGGCGATCAGTGAGGTCAAGAACGCCCTACCGCGTGCGAGGAAGCACCGAGATCACGAGACGTTTGTATCACGTGCGGACCTGTATTGCTCCTTCCGACATGTACCCCACGGCAATGGATCGACAAGAAATAGAGTAGAGCAGTGTGAGTAGAAGGCATTGTCCACTATTAGGGAAGTCTACGGAGTGTGCACGATGAACGAAGAAGGAGTAGGGGACCCAAAGATCCTCCAACACGTGATTCAAGGCCTGAGGCCGCCACAACGTTTGCCAATCAGGGCAAGTAATAGTAAGGTATTCCGCTAGATTCTTCCAGCCGTGGTGTTAATCACGCACATTGCGAATCATCAGGGAAGGGTTACCCTATCCCCCGCCCCGTTCCGCTCGATCGTCTGTATCGAGACGTTTGAAGGCATTGTCCACCTGCTTCTCCCAATTGCTAAATGCAACGATCACCCATTCCAAAATGCCAACAAGGTACAATGCGATGCCTGTTTGTGCATGCCCGTCAGTTCAAAGTGCAGCTTCGACAGACCCATTCTGCACTTACACTGTCCGATCCACAGGCCGGCAAGTCCCCATCCGTTGAAAGCTAAGTAGACTCCTAACGGCAAGGCGCCCATGTAATAGCTGACGAGGTTCACGGCAGCTCCGATATGCTGCCTCCCTTGACCTCGGAGAGCGCCACCGCAAGATCCCTTTTACACGTCAGCATGGCCCCATTCGTTGCCTGGTTTAGTTCTGCTTACATTCAACCCGTCGGCAATTTGAAAAAGAGCGACGTATGGCAACACTTCCGCCGTCAGTCGAACGACGCTTTGCTCGTTGTTGAAAAGCCGAGCAAAATCGTTTCTGCTCGCCATCAATACCGCCAGCACGACTATGCCAAGCATCATCGACAGCCAGGCCGCTACGTTGGCTGATCTTGCAGCTCCCCTCGCCTTTCGCGATCCCAGCAAGTTGCCGACTCTTGCGGAAGTTGCCACGCCTACTCCAAAGGGGATCGTATTCATAATTTGATCGGCCGTCATGATCACAGACTGCGCAGCCAGTGGGATCTTGCCCAAACGCCCTGCAGCTAGTGCGACAATCTCGAACGCCCACCATTCGGTCTGATAGTTGTCAGCTTTGGCGAGGCCTCGAAGCTCGAAAGCAGGTGATTTGTACGCACACCAACGTGGATGACACCGA
The DNA here is from genome assembly GCA_004216415.1 of Aeminium ludgeri. Taxonomy (NCBI): domain Eukaryota; kingdom Fungi; phylum Ascomycota; class Dothideomycetes; order Mycosphaerellales; family Aeminiaceae; genus Aeminium; species Aeminium ludgeri. The sequence continues at coordinate 39,458 of SGQK01000073.1, read as the reverse complement.
GAAACGCGATCTTCGCGAAGCTTCCGATGTTCCGTAGACATCTGCGATCGAAACCGCCCCAGCAGTCACCTCCATCAACATAGCGGGCGTAGAGGACCAGAAGGATGAAACTTAGCCAGTAACAAAGTCCAGTAGCCATTGGCGCGCCCAAAACGCCCCATTTCAAGATGTAGACAAACAGGTAATTGAGCCCGGCATTGATCGGCGAGACCAAGAGAAGCACGTAGGTTCCGGGGCGCATGATTTCCTGAGCTTGGAGGTACTTTTTCATGCACTCAAAGTATACATAGCCCAAGCCTCCAGGCACCAACACACCGAGGAACTGTGCCGACCCCCGCGCGAGAAAGTCATCCTGACCGAGAAGCTTGAAGAATGGCTCAGAGAAGAGCCATAGCACTGCCACAGGGATGTAGAACAGACCGAGGACCAGAAACGCTCGTTGTAGAATGATGCCTAGATCATGTTTGTTCTTCCCTCCGGTGAAAGAAGCACTCGCAATGGTGTCGATAGCCGTCGTCCCACCGAGCGCAATCAGCCAACCACTGGCCATAGCGAACATGTAGCTGAACGCCGCGATAGCCAGCGCCTCGGGGCTGAGCCGGCCGACGATGAGGACGGATATCGTCTGAAGCGAATTTTGCATGGTGTAGGCTAGGATCACGGGGATTGAACCTTCAAACAGAATCCTGAATTCTCCTGCCACCAGTCGGATTCTCCACGACTTGCCATCTTCGATATCGTGAATATCTCCTTCTGTGGGGTCTGACCGGGCATCGGTGGCTTGTGGAAGGAGAGGGCTCGACTCGTTCGGCTCACTCTGCGAGTGTTTGATGTCGTCGTCGTTGCGAAGCAATGGCGGAATCCATGAGCGGATGCCCGATCGGTTCTGACGTCTGTCGCTCTCCATGTCCGTGGTGTCAAGGTAGAACGTCCAGACAATGCTGTGTCCTACAGACAGCAGCGTCGCAATCTTTTGGTCTCCAGGGACCCATTTTTTGCGATTGATGCCTTTCGCTCCAATGCATTCTCGACGCTAGAAAAGGGGTCTGGCCTTACGAAATGAGATCAAGACAACATAAGGACTTGACTAAGGAACTTTTGGCGGAGCCACACATTATTCGCCAAAGATTACTGGTCATGTATGCTGCAGAGGACCAGAAGGCGCAAGCCACAATACCCATCCCGCGACACATGCAGAAGAAGATGGCGAGGGGGCTCTTATCGCCCCCTTGCCCGCTCCCCCGAGGCGGTGACTAACGAAGCTCCAAAGCCATCAGGCAGAAGAACTCATCGTGACTGATAAGGGGGGACTCCGGATGAGTGTGTGCAGTAGTCCGGTGTTTGGGGTTGCAGCAGTGCAGATGCGCGGAAAATCTGCTGGAGAATCTCGAGAGAGCGTGCCTCAGTTGAAGTGGCAGGTTGCGCACAGACCAGAGACCGGAGCAGGAAAAAGTCTGCCGCTCAGTCAGCGGTCGGACCGGACGAAAAGCGACAGTATATTTTGAATACTTTTCAGCGCGCTAGGACCGCTGGATTTACGAGAAGTATACAATATGCTTCCACCTGGGCACCCGTGTCTCAACGCAAGAGCCAATGCTGAACTCCACGCACAGCCTTCTGTCGACATCAACTTGCACGTCGAGCGCTTCTTATAGACTCTCGAAACGGCAAAAACAGCAGCTTCGGTGAGATCTGGACCGCCTCAGGTCTGTCAGCGGCGTCTTTCGGGTTCACAGTACATGTAGAGCCACAATGTCCCCACCAAGAACCCAAACCTCGTGAAGTCTGATGCGCTGGTGCTGAGTGCTAAGGCAGGCACGGAGTCGAGGGACTGCAGCGATGCCGATGTGCATACTTACGCCAACGAACCGGGAAAGAATAATGACATCGACGTCCAACTCATGCATCAGTCGCGCTTGGTGAGGAGATTCTTGAGCCGCGACATCTTAGTCCAAGAAACATGACCAGGTGACAGAGTACGAAAGCGGCCAATCATCCTGTCAATTCATGATCCCAGATCGTGCACTCCTGCAGCCACCCCGACGCCCACACACGGCTGGGGAAGCGAGCTGATAAGGCCTATCTCCTTCACTGGTCGTGCTGGGGTCGATCTGACAGGCATTCAGTGCGGAGAGCCATTGGCGCAATGTCGAGATCTTATCTCGCCGCCACCTTCCTTGCATGTCGGGAGCTGCAGTGCAGAAGCGCAGGCTAGGCCATTATCTTGTGCAGGTTGGAAGTGACAAAAGCTTTCACTTCATCATCAGGTCGGCAATCAACTATTGCATTCACGAGCTGCTCGTGGGAAGGTGGCGCTCTTGAGCCCGTCGTTCGCGGCCGCGCCTGGTTTGAACGGAGTAGATACTGGTCACCTCCGACTGCAGCTGTGCATTCGCTCAAGACCGCAATCTGATCGAAGACAAACCCGCTCTTCATGCATTGCCTGCCAATCGCTCTGTAAAGCAGCTTAAGACGCCGCAGTCAGGCTTCCCACAACCTTCATCATCAATTTCGATCTTGAGAATCTATTTCGCATTTCGTCCACTGCATTGGAACCCAGACCCATGAGTGATTCAAAGAAGGGTAGCGTCTCGCCAGGCGAGAAGCAAGAGCCGGTTGAGGAAGGCCAGGTCTTTACAGCAGATTCGTTGATGCACTCGATTGATCGGACAACCAGCAAAGTCTCAAAAGATGGAACAATCGTGAACGCCTCTGGCCACCGAGATCAGCTCCAGAGACAGTATGGGCTGTGGAGTATCTGCGGCCTCGCTCTTACGATTAACTCAGCGTGGATAGCATTTGGGGGCTCGCTCAATATATCAGTTTGTACGCGACAATGCCAGAAGTCGACCGTGGCCTTCACATGTTGACTTGTTCCAGTGAATGGTGGCCCTGCTGGGGTCATCTATGAGTTCATCGTCGCGGCCATGTTCTATTCTTTCATTGCCGCTTCAATAGCGGAGTTGGCGTCCAGCATGCCTTCAAGCGGCGGAGTATATCACTGGAGCTCGTGCACGGCTGGCCCGACGTATGGCCGCGTCATTGGATTCTTCACAGGCTCCTTGAACTTCTTCGGGTGGATCTTCGACCTCGCAAGCATTACCGCCATCCCGGCCAACGTCGTTGTGCAGATGTACGCGACCCTCCACGACGACTTCGTCATCGAGCCCTGGCACGTTTACGTCGCGTTCTTGCTCATCACATGGCTGGCCACGGCATTCGTTATCCTTTGTAACAGCTGGATCTCCAAGCTGCAGTACCCCGGGCTGGTCTTAATTTTGGGGGGAGGTCTCGTCACTGTGATTGTCTGTGCGGCGATGCCCGACACCCACGCAACCAGCCAGTCCGTCTGGGCATCTTTCAGCGAGAACAACCGCACCGGCTGGTCTGATGGCATCGCGTTCTTGACTGGCGTCTTGAACGGTGCCTTCGCCTTGGGTACACCGGACGCGATTAGCCACATGGCCGAGGAGCTACCAAATCCGTCGGTCGACCTCCCAAAAGCGGTGGCAGCGCAGATAGGACTGGGCTTCCTCACTGTGTTCGTATACTCGATGTCCATTCTATACGCCGTGAGCGACCTCGAAGCAGTCACCGCAAGCGACGGCGCTTTCCCACTGGCCGAGTTGTACAGCCAGGCGACAGGCTCCGCCGGGGGGACTTTCGGACTGCTCTTCATCCTGCTCCTATCCATCCTACTCTGCGTGGTGGGGACAATGACGATGGTAGGACGTCTCTGGTGGGCACTGGCCCGTGATAACGCAACGCCGTTCCCCAGCCTATTCAGCAAAGTCAACGAGGACTTGTCGTGTCCGATTGCCGCAACGATTCTGTGCGCAGTCTTATCCAGCACCTTTGGAGCCATCCAGTTGGGATCCTCAACCGCGTTCTCTAGCCTGGTCGGGAGCTTTATTATACTCACGACTGCGAGCTACTTCCTGGCCATATTTCCTCACCTTCTCTCAGGCCGGAAGCTGGTACCTCGCGGTTGGTTCTGGATGAGCAAGGCCGGCTTCGCTGTCAACGGGATCACCTGCGTCCTCATTGTTCTTTTCAACATCTTCTTCTGCTTTCCCGCTGTTTTCCCTGTCGGATCGGTAAGCCCAAATTCCAATTCCAGACTTACGATGATTCTTCTGACAGTCGCCAGGTCTCGGCGATGAACTGGAATTCAGTGATCCTGGCCGGCATCGTTGTCCTCACAACGCTCTGGTGGTTTGTTCATGGGGTGCGAAAATATCCGGGACCAAAAATCGTGTTTATTTACACCGATTGACGGTTGAACGAATGTTTCGCTTGTGTTGGAAATATACTACCTAGACCTGAGATCTTACCCTTCGATTCAGATGTCTTTTTCCACAAAGGGCATTGGTTGTCTGTTGGTCGAAGAATGTGATCTTTGAAGGTCGCTCCAAGCTGGCAGATGGCTCCAGCATTTCAGTGTCGGCATTATCGATCGCTTTCCAGTGACCAATCCATCGTACACAGTTGTAGAAGAATACAGACGCCACCTAGGCAACGCTTTATGTAGGTTGGGATTCACCATTCAGACAGCGGCTTATGTGTTTTGGGCCTTCGTGGAGGCAGCAAAGGACTCACATGAAGAGCACCTGGTAGACAACATGTGTAGTCGCGTCAGAACCACGGGCACCCGACCAGAAAGAAGGGCATTGTCTTTTCATAGCTGTTCTGCGTACGCAAGCTGTCCTGAGGGAGCACGAGGCCAATGTTAGCCTTTCAATCGCTGATCGCCCAGAGTCGCAAACTCAAAAGCCTTCCACCCCTGCTACTCGTTAGCCCCATCCTCTTTCTACCTCTCCAGTGCCCAACCTACCCTTATTTGCCACCTCTCACTCCCTCAAGCCCTCGGCCGCATGCTCTCCAACTACCCCATCCAGGATCCTCCCTCCCTCTCCCCTACTCCCCCGACAACTTCTTAGTAATCTCTGCGGTCAACTCGTCACTAGTGGCGACTTTCACCTCGTCGTCGACCAGGATGACGTATCCGCCGAAGAGGTTTTGCATCATTTCTTCGGGGTATTTGGCGCTCTCGGCGTGGAAGGCGTCAAAGGTGCTGACGACGATGGCCGTGGGGGGAAGCGGAGGGTCGTAGGTCGCTGTTGGGGCGGGCGCGGACATTTTTGGTTTTGGAGTTTGGAGGATTTTTCGTTGGAAGGATCAATTGATGCTTTGGACGGGGTTTGTTTTTGGTTGAGTTGAGTGTGTTGTGGAAGTGAGAAGTGAGAAGTGAGATGAGACGGCGTGTTATGCATGGGCTTCAGCTTGGTGGGGCGGAATTCATCACGACGTTTCTTTTCCGCACAGAGGTTCCTAGCGAGGAAACACTGTCGTTGGACCCGCGTGGCATTGTGCGTGGAGGACAAGACGTATATAATCACCTACGTCCTCGCGTCCTCCCTCCCTCTCCCCCTCCTCTCCCGTCTAAAACACCCAAACTCCCCCTTCGTCCCTTCCCTCAAACGCTTCAGCACCCCCCGCATCTCCGGCAACTCTCCCTGCAATCTCGCTCGCGCATCGTTGTCCGTCCGCTCGTCCAGCGCCAAGTAGATCTGGCTCTGTGTTTCGCCCGCCTTGTCGGTGGTGAACGTGTTCAACGTCTGCGCGAGGAACTCCACGTCGAGCGTCGCTTGCATAAGCGCGGGCAGCGAGTAGCGCGGGCGAGATTTGAATGCCGCTAGCAGCGCGAGTGATGTCTGCTCCAGCAGGTACGAGAGCAGCTGCGATGTGAGCGGGGATGCGGTGGTCGAAACCTCACTGTGAACGAGCACGAGCGTGAGGAGGACGTCGTAAATGTACGGTTTTGCGTCGACGGGGCGGGGTGTCGAGGGTTCCCACGCGGGACTGGCAATGCCGGCCTGGATGATGGCTGTGGCGGCGTCGACGGTAGGGCGGACGTAGGACTGGAAGAGCCGGGCGTCGATCTGGCCGAGGACGTCGCGGATGGGTTTGCTTTCGTCCGTGAGCTTGACGGAGAAGGAGGATTCAAAGGTTGAGATGAGGTGTGGAATGGCTTCGGAGCGAAGGTGGGAGAGGTTGGAGAGGGTCATGAGCATGCGAACATTCTGTTAAACTATTAGCTTAAGGGCATCATGTAGCTTGTTGTATGATGTGCTTACCCGGTCGTTCCCGTCCACATGGTCCTCGTCTCCTCCGACTGCTCCGCTCGCTATCGTTACGCCGTCTGGGTCGCTTTCTTCTTCCTTCCTGGTCTTCTCTGCGTTCTCCACCATTCCCGAGAATGCTTTGTACAAGCTTGTCACGAAAGACCCCCTCGCAGCTTGCAGCAGCTTCGGCGGTGGCGGGACCACAATCCCCTCACTCCCCCTCGCCTCAGACGACTCACTGATATACGCGATGCGCTGCACATTATGTAAAACGCTTTCCTCGAACGCACAAAATGTCGAAGGCATCGTAGTCAGATCCTTGCGATCAGGGTTCCGGATCCAGGTTTCGAGATGTTTGCAGCGCTCAGCGTCGGTATTCCAGGCGGCGCAAACGGCTTGGATACACCGCTCGCGGACGGCGGAAAGCAGCGTTTTGAGGCCCTCGGTCGTGCGCGTGTGCTTCACTACGCTCAGTGCTGACATTTCGCTCGCAGCTGTACCTATCAGAGTAATCAGGCGGTTGAGGTAGACAGAGCCGCTGATTGAATTTGCTTGCGGCGGCCAGAAAGCGAACTTCTCCCAGGGGTCTCCGCGTTTAGGCGATGGGGGAGGTGCGTTGCTTGGATCAAAATTGAACGACCGCTTGACGGTCGGTGTCGTCAACGAGTGGCTAGTATCGGGGTCGACGGGCGTGGGAGGAATCGGCGAGTAGAGATCGCTGAGATCCTCCACTGGTGAATCCACAAAGAATTCATAGATACTGTCACGCATGAGCTGAACGAGCTCGACCGCTCCGGATCGCAGGTTCTGCACGTCGTCGGGTTCGAGTTCAAGATGTTCCAGCCCGGACGCGAAAACTGCCGTAGGGAAAGCCTTTTGCGCCTTGTTGTCGCTGAATGACTGTGTGATATTCCAGTATTCAACGATGTCCGCGAGCAAGCCATGCTTGAGAGAGACTAAGCCGTTCAAGGAGGCATATACCTTCTCCCAGAACGCAACGACTGCAGGCGTGTCGACGTCCTTGCTGATTTCCTTATTCGGCTTGAGATTGCCTGTCTCGCCGACGGAGCGCAGATATCTCGCCAGAGCTTTTGAGTCGACGTTCTCGTTCGCGGCAAGCTTCCGCCTCTGTATCTCGATTTCGATCCGCGACCGCTCAAACGAGCGGGCTACTCTGTCTCTGAGGTACAGACAGCGACTGTTCAACCAGACGCAGATAGGATTATCGTCTACTCCGAGCTGGAGCAGCACTGCAATGAGCTCCATGTGCTCCTCCTTATCCGCCTGGTCTGGGACCGCCGCGGGTTTCTTACCATTCGAAGTCCTCAGCTTGCGCCAAATGTCGCGCTTGAAACGCTCCATCTGTTGCGATACATCATGCCACATCTTCGCAGTCACTAATATCTGCTGCGCATCTGCGTCGCCAAGCTGCGAGACTTCGTTGGCTTGAGCAATGTCGGCGATGTTTCGAGCTTCGCCATTGAATTTCTTGGCTTGTTTGAATAAATCTACGATGCTGTCGTAGTCATTTTTGCGAACCGCTTCCTGCATGTTCCCGCCCAGGCGGAAGATGTCTTTGTGGTGTTCGAGGATGCCGAGCACAGCTTTCGCTGTCTCTTCCTTGTTCCTGCCACCCAATGCTGGACCCCACACTTCCTCTGCTTTGATCGCAACTTCAAGCAACGGGCCTTTGATTCCCGCAACTCCGTACTCAGATTCCTTCGTCAACGCATTCTTTTTACGATCGCTCGGCAAAGGCTTGTTGCTGGGGCTGAAAGGTCCACTCGTGCTTCGGAAGTGGCTCTGGCCACGACTTATTTGCCTCGAGTGCGATCTCCGGCCACCGCCTGACTGCGGTTGTTGCGACTCAGGTTCCTCGCCCTGCGTGCGCATCTCCGTGTATACATTGTCGATGGTGGCCTTTGCCCGTACGAACTTTTCGAAATTGGATTCCACCAAGACCTTCAACGATGCGGACTTCTGCTCAATGCTGTAGCTCAGATGGTCGAGACCGCGAATCAAGTCCTGGGTCGTCGCTTCCCGGTGCACCTGCGACAGGAACAAGGCGGGCGAGAAGGACGTGGAGCTGAGCATGAAGCGGTTGCGCAATTTCAGATTGTCTTCCACCCCTAGCCCCCTCTTCTTCAGCTCCGAAGCAACGCTGGGCGCCATTCCGAGAGGATCTGGCTCATCTTTCTGGACCAATGACTCGGAATCGGTGGTGGCCGAGCGGATGGAGGCATGGCGGTCGATGTGACGGTATTTGGACACGCTCGAGCGAGAGTGGAGGGAGTTCTTCGAGGCATGCCGATTGACACTGCGATTCTTGCGCTGCTGCTGTTGCTGCTGTTCCTCTTCCTCGTCGTCCTCGGAGGACTCGTCGTCCTCTCGTGGCCAGACGTCGGGGTAGAGCGAGGGGATCTTGTAGACGTTGAGCAGGTCGCGCTCGCGGTCGGCGGAAACGGGCATCGCGGTGGTGGCCGGTGGTAGTGCGGTGGTGTGGGCACGATACAGTATACTGCCGCCGGCGCCGGAGAACGGGACGCGAGAGTCGAGCGCGGTCACGGGAATACCGGGTCAACGGCCGAAGAGAGCAGGAGCAGCTCGGTAGGACGCAGGCCAAGCGCGACTTGCACGTGAAAGCGGCTGCACGGGCCGCATGGCAGCACGCGGCGCTGGCGACACCGGCTGGGCAGACCCGCTCCCGCAGCTGCACCATCGCCCGGCAGCAGCTGTCGGCTTGGATCGGAAGAGCTTTTGCTTTTCCAGACCCGACCAACCTTCGTCTGCTCTTCCTTGAACACCTGCAGCTCCAGTCGACGCGCCCCCACGAAGCCCGACACCCCTCCTCGACACCGAGACCCGACCCCATATCCCCTCCAAAATGCTGGCCGGTCGCTGTTTGGCGGCGCCAGCTCGGCAGGTGGTCAGGAGCGTTCCGCGACAGCAGTTCTGGAGACCCTCATTCGTCCAGGTCAGATAAGATTGGAAGGCTCATGAAGGGAGAGCAATGGCTAAAACATGGAGTACTAGACTGTCGCACGCTGCTACTCCACCACGCCCGAGGAGAACAAGGTCGCCAAGTTCAAGGGCCAGAAGGACACCGATGTGAGCAAGGCGCAAAAACGGGACGGGGGATGGTCGAGTTCAAGAGACTGACAGCGCAAAGGGCAAATACACGGTCACGTTAATAGAGGGCGACGGCATTGGGTGCGTGCAATGCTTCCTACAGCTCTTGGCCGCCTTTACCAGATGCTAATGCCAAGATCGCAGGCCCGAGATCGCTCAGTCCGTCAAGGACATCTTCTCCGCCGCCAGCGCGCCCATTAAGTGGGAGCCTGTCGATGTGACCCCTCAGATTGTGGACGGCAAGAGCAAGATCCCCGACGAGGCCATCACCTCGATCAACAAGAACTACATTGCGCTGAAGGGCCCCCTCGCGACTCCCGTCGGCAAGGGCCACGTCTCGCTCAACCTGACTCTCCGTCGCACATTCAACCTCTTCGCCAATCTGCGCCCCTGCAAGTCCATTCAGGGCTACAAGACGCCCTACGACAACGTCGACACCGTTTTGATCCGTGAGAATACCGAGGGCGAGTACTCCGGCATCGAGCACGTGGTGGTCGACGGCGTCGTGCAGAGCATCAAGCTCATCACCCGTGAGGCCTGCGAGCGCGTCCTGCGCTTTGCCTTTCAGTACGCGCAGGATGTCGGCAAGCCTAAGGTCCGCGTAGTGCACAAGGCCACCATCATGAAGATGTCGGACGGCCTGTTCCTCAAGATCGCCCACGACATCGCCAAGGAGTTCCCCAACGTCGAGTTTGACTCGGAGCTTCTCGACAACTCTTGCCTGAAGATCGTCACCGATCCCCAACCCTATAACGACAAGGTGCTGGTCATGCCCAACCTGTACGGCGACATTCTGTCGGACATGTGCGCCGGTCTGATCGGTGGCCTGGGTCTGACGCCTTCGGGCAACATTGGCGATGAGTGTTCCATCTTCGAGGCCGTCCACGGTTCAGCGCCCGACATTGCGGGCAAGGGGCTGGCCAACCCGACGGCGCTGTTGCTGTCGAGTATCATGATGTTGCAGCACATGGGTCTGAGCGAGCACGCCCAAAAGATTGAGAAGGCGATCTTCAAGACGCTCGCCGAGGGCAAGGTGAGTGCTATCGTGTGATGAAAGATTTGAGAGCACAAGAAGCTAACCACTCGAGTAGACCATCACCGGAGACCTGGGCGGTACCTCCAAGACACACGAGTACGCGAACGCTGTGATTAAGAACTTGTAAGAGAGGAGAGGACCGAGCGAGGTCGAATAGGAGTGTTGTAGATGTCGATACCACTGCATTAGCCTCGATTTCGCTTTTCATGTGGCAGTAGAGGCGCTTGTAAATGACACCGAGTTGGATGCAATTACTTCACGTCACGCTTTCTTTCACATTCGCAAGACTTTACATTTCTGTTTGTGTCTGGCTGATCAGGTATTTGCTGGCTTCGGCAAGGCCGGTCATTCAGAAGACAGGGGATTTCTGCCTGTGCTCGCACTAGATCCCAACAAGATCGATTCCGCTGGTCACCGCCATTACACCATAGCCTAAGTTGCATGCTCATCAATATGGAACTGTCCGGCGCTTCGTCGTCGTCCACGCAGGTCTAGACGAGTTCCGGCCTCAATTGAAGGCCCTCGGTGCCCTGTGCAGCGTGCCCCACTACTGCCACCTCATCCCCCACTTTCTTGTGAGCGGTCAGGAAACACCCCTGCGCAGCGGCCATTCCTCCCCTTCAACAATTCGGTATAAACAGACCTCGCTCCAAACATTCAACACCTGTCCTATTGGAACCTCCTCCCAACCCACCTCCATCTCCCAGACCCACCCCCCCCCTGCCGCTCCACCATGGCCGCGCAACCCCCTCCTCCGGCCCCAGCCCCGGGCGAGACCTACTTCGACAAGCTGGAGCACCCCTTTTACAGAGTCGTCGCGGGCATCCAGAATGTCGGCGGCCAGGAGACCAAGATCCCCACCGAGGAATTCCTCAACGCCGCCAAAGAGCTGACGGGGCTCTTCGACCTGCTGGGCAGCGCCGCCTTCACCCCTGTCAAGAGCGACATGACTGGCAACATTACCGTACGCGATTCACAAGACCACCCTTAGCATCTCAAGAGGGGATTTAATGGAAGAGAGAACAAGAACCCTGCTAATGACGATCTCCACGCTACAGAAAGTCTCCACCCGTTTCACTGAAACCAACAAATCCGACGCGACCCTCCAAGACCTCGTCACGAACGAGCTGGCGCAGAAAAAGCACACGGCGGTCGAAGGCTTGCTCTGGCTCACACGTGGCCTCGACTTCACGGCGCAAGCGCTGCGCCACAACCTCTCGCACCCGACTGAGGAGCTCAGCACGTCATTCCGCGACGCCTACGGCAAGACGCTCAAGCAGTACCACTCGTTCATGATCAAGCCGATTTTCAGCGCGGCCATGAGCGCGACACCGTACCGGAAGGACTTTGAGAAGAAGCTCGCGGGCGGGCAGGAGCCTGTGGGGGAGTTTGGCGCGAAGCTGAGGGAGCAGTTGGAGCAGTGGGTTGCGGCCTTGGAGCGGGTGGTGGCGATTATCAACGAGTTTTTGGCGAGGAAGGAGAACCAGTGGAAGTAGATGCGGCGCTGGACTTCGCCGGCCGTGTTGAGTAAACTCAGCCCTATACACACCATCACAATGCCGACTCCCAACGTGCATCTCATGTCCTCCATGCCTCTCTAGATGCACGCGCGATTCTCGGACTCTTTTGCCCTGTACGACACCCTTCCAGCACTACCTCCTATTTCCCACCCCCATTCTTCTCCCAATCCAGCCAACTCCCCCTGTACTCCCCAACCTTCCCATACCCCACCTGCCGCGCAATCTCCGCCGCAGCATTACTCCGGACCCCACTCTTGCAGTAAAACACCACCTCCTGCTCCGCGCTCGGCTTCGCGAAGCCAAACCTGTCCTCGAACTCGTCTGCCGGCAGCAGCAGCGCGTCTGGTGCGGATTTGACCGGGATATTGACCGCGGTGGGCAGAGCGCCGGCGGCGAATTCGGAGGGTTCACGCACGTCGATGACGAGGCGGTCGGGAGAGGGAGTGGCGGTGAGGGTCTTCATGGCTTCATAATCGTACTGGGTGGATTTTTGGGGGGGCGTGGAGTGCCAGCGGAGGGGCGTGAGAGTGGGTTGAAGAGCGCGGTGGGCGAGGGGTTGTGGCCGGCTGATGGGTTGAGCAAAGCCGCGGCGGGTGGGTGTAGTGGTGCTTTGGCGGGTGAGACTACGCGCGAGGGCGGTGGCTGTGCGTGTGGTCGACATTGTGGATGGTGGTGTTGGGTGAGAAGAGTGAAGATGTCTTGACTTTCAACGTTCGTCTTGTCCTTCGAGGTCGCTTCGCTGCCTAGGTAGCATCGAAGCTCGGGGCGTGATTACGTCATCGCGCCCCTACGCGTCTGCTGCCACTTTACGCGACTTCGACGGACAGGAGCGACCGTCAGAAGGCCTGACACTTCAACATGCACTGAACAATACGGCAAAGATGGCCACCATCAAGGCCATCGAGGGCGGTTCCGTACATCAGATCCAGTCCGGGCAGGTCATCGTCGACCTCTGCTCCGTCGTCAAAGAGCTCGTCGAGAACAGTCTGGACGCTGGAGCCACATCCATCGAGATTCGCTTCAAGAACCAAGGCTTAGACAGCATTGAAGTGCAAGACAACGGGAAGGGTATTGCTCCGGAGGACTTTGAGACCATTGCTTTAAAACATTACACTTCGAAGCTATCCAACTATGAGGACCTCACCTCGCTGGACACCTTTGGCTTTCGTGGCGAGGCGCTGTCTTCGCTGTGTGCACTGTCAAAATTCCACATTGTGACTGCCCGATCGGAAGATGGTGCCGTCGGCAAGAAGCTCGACTTCGAAGTGTCGGGTAAGTTGAAGGGCACCTCAGTGTCGGCGGCCCCAAGAGGCACGACTGTCGCGGTCGAGAATCTGTTTTGCAACCTCCCCGTCCGACGCAAAGAGCTCGAAAAGAACATCAAACGCGAGTATGGCAAAGTCATATCTTATTTATACGCCTACGCCTGCATCAGCGTGGGCGTGCGTTTCGCGGTCAGCAACACCATGCCCAAGGCTAAGAAGGTCTCCGTTTTCTCGACAAAGTCCAACACGACGACCAAAGAGAACATCACGAATGTATTTGGCGCGAAGACCCTGATCGCGCTGGTGAAATTGGATCTGCACCTGGCAATGGAACCCACGAAAGGCCCCAGCACGCAGGGTGCTCGCAACTGGTCCACGCAAGCTTTAGACCGCTCCATGGAAGTCCTTGTTCAAGGCCACATATCCAAGCCCGTCTTCGGGGAGGGACGGCAGGCGCCAGACCGTCAAATGTTCTTCGTCAACTCCCGGCCTTGTCAGCTGCCTCAGGTTGCGAAAGCCTTCAATGAGGTGTACAAGACTTTCAATGTCTCGCAATCGCCCTTCATCTTCGCCAACTTAATCATGGATACAAACGCTTACGATGTGAACGTGTCACCGGATAAGCGGACGATTATGCTGCACGATCAGACGGCTCTGCTGGATAACTTGAAAGCCTCATTGACTGAGATGTTTGAGCACACCGATCACACGGTCCCTCAGTCGCAGCTCTCAGATCGAAAGCTGCCAAGCTACAAGCCTTTGACTGTGCCGCGCAGAATATCTACACAAGTTAGGACGCGAATCGCCGAACACGGATCGGAGGAAGGTTCTGATAGCGAAGAACAGCCACAGACGCAGACGAATGATGTTGACGTCCGCCGAAATGGCTCTGCGAACGGGGCCGTGCCAAGTCTCATTCAAAATTGGGCTGAGCGGGATGCTGAAGAGCGCTCGGACGCAAAGGCTCCGAGCAGCAAAGCAGCGCCTCTGTCGAAAGACAACTCCAAGCTTGCAAGATCGTTGGAGCAGATTTCAGCTCTAGAAGGGGACAACTGCGTCGCACCGAATGAAGCGGCCGAATCTGCTATTAGCGAAGGGGACGGAAACATTAGTGCATGGCTCGGCGTTGAGCATAATGAACCCATTAGGGAGCTGGAGGTGAGCAAAGGGCCGAACAGGTCAGCAGCAAAGGACCATGAACTAGATCCATTGAGTACAACGTACGGTGACCTCTTCTCACATAAACCTCCACAAGTGTCGAAACGAGTCCAAGACTTCAACGACCTGATGGACGGAAGGCAAGCTCGAGACGACGAACCAGACGACGCTGCTCGTCATCTATCACCAGGAGCGCCAGAGCCAGAAATCCCTTCTGTCGGACCCTCCTCGCAGAAATCCACACCAGGACCCGTCCAGAATGCTTTTGACCGCATGCGGCCACAGCGAACGCCAATGCAGACTGCTGAGATCACGGTCGGCGACCAGACGACGACGACCGTCATTGGTAGTACGCCTTCGACGTACAAGAGGCGAAGAATCCATCAACCGGCAAATAGCCAGACTATCGCGAGGTTTGGTGGCAGTCCTCTCCTAGCACGAGGATTGAGTCGATTTGCTGCGCCGGGGACGCAGGTGAATGTCGATTCCAATTGCCGACCTGAGCGTGACGAGCAAGAGCCTGAGTCTAGCGACGAAGAATCTCCAAACGCTTCTGATGAAGAGGAAGAGTCAGTGGATGACCCGAGAGAGGATGCCGAGGAGAAGAATGTTGGCGACATGGATGAAAAGATGGACGTCGATACCGACGAGAGTCCCTCACAAACTCTTGACGAGCTTGTACCGGCACCTACAAAAGACGATGAGTCAGACGCAGACTACGTGGATGAGGAAGAAAAGAGAATTCGCGAGGATGAAAAGGTTGCACGCCTGATTCAGGAAGCTGAAATGTCTGCAGCTCAGCCTACGGAAAACAACCTAAAACGAGCTTCGCAAGCTCTCAAAAATGACGGCAGTCGCAAAGCATCAACGTTGCAGCTGACCAAATACCTCCATACATCTGTTCAAGAGATTGACCAGCAGATTGCAGACATCAATGCCGGTCTCGCTGCAAGTGCAGGGAATTATGATGACCCAAGTGCCAGCAATACGTTGGTGAAAGACGAAATTGACGACAACGCAGCCGAGAGTCGCCTCTCTCTCACAGTCAGCAAGGCTGACTTCGAACGCATGCAAGTCATCGGCCAATTCAACCTCGGCTTTATCCTCGCAGTGCGGCCTGCGAGTAAAGACGGCGACGAAGACGAGTTATTCATCATCGACCAGCACGCCGCAGATGAGAAGTTCAACTATGAGCGCCTCCGCCGCACCATCACATTACAAGCTCAGCGCCTGGCCCGCCCCAAACCCCTCGATCTCACCGCCATCGAAGAAGAAATCATCATCAACCACGCCACGGCCCTCAAAGCCAACGGTTTCGAAATCGAACCCGCCCCTACATCCGACGACGACGAGTCCTCCACCAACCCCGACCCCGCTCCACGCCAATCTCGCCTCCTCACTCTTCCTCTCACAGGCGAGAAAACATTCGACCTCAGCGACCTCGAAGAACTCCTGCACCTCCTCTCCGAACACTCCGCAGGCAGCATGGAGATCCCGCGACCCAAGAAGGTGCAAAGCTTGCTGGCGATGCGTGCCTGTCGGAGCAGTATCATGGTCGGGAAGACGTTGACCACGGCGCAGATGACGAAGGTGGTGAGGCACATGGGCGAGATGGAGAAGCCGTGGAATTGCCCGCATGGGCGGCCGACTATGAGGCATTTGGCGGGCTTGGGGAGCTGGAGTGGGTGGAATGAAGGCGATGGGTGGGAGGACCAGGAGGGTAAAGGGGAGGGGCGACGAACTGACTGGAAGGGTTGGCTCGAGGGAAGGACATGAGGATTCTTTAGGGTGGATTGCCTGATCATTATCGGATGCGCTGGCCTGGCGGACTGTCCGATGCCATTGCTGAGGCATGGTGTGTCCGCGTATGATGCAGAATGCGCGTGTGAGTCCAATCATGGGCTCTCTTGGCCTTCGCCATCACGGCTGCGGCGGCCCGCGAAGATGACATCTCTTCCACCAAATGACGCTGCTTGTACGATGATGACCGATGAAAGCAGAATGTTTCGAGTGGCAGATGAGCCGATCGAGCTGACCAGGCGAAGCGATCCTCCAACTGCCGTTTTGGTTAGGCTGCATATCCATGTCACTCATCGTTTTGTGCCCAGAATGACCTTGATCAAGAGGTGTTTAGCAGTGCAAGTACTAGAGGCGTCAAAACTTCACCAGGAAACTTAGCCTCTGAGACGTAGCTGACGCATGTCATTCCGGAGCCGCCGTGGAAGGCGCGAGAAACCACGCCATGGTTGCCGATCAGTGGGTTCCAGGGATGGTTTGAAGGATGAGCAGGCTCCCAGGGTTGTGACTTGATAGGATTGAAGGGATGTGAGGAATGCTTTTGTACCATTCCTCGAGCAAGGCGTGTCATTGGTACGGGTTGTCTCCAACAAATCCTGCCTGCCACAACCCCTTTTGCTCTTTGGTCTTGATCTGCAGCCCTTTCAAAAGACTATAAATCATCTTCAGCGTGGGCACAGCAACGCCCAGCCTCTCCGCTTCCCTCACAGGCTCCCCGACAATCGACTCCATCTCCATAAAATTACCCTAGAGACCCCTGGTTAGCAACAACACTCCCTGTATCCGCCCTCATGCGGCTGGAAAGCCAACTCACCTTCGCAGCATCCTGGCCCATACTCGGCAAAAACTCCACCTCGACCGGATCCAACCGCACCATCTCCATCTCCACGCCCTCAGGCAACACCACCCCCGCCGCCGCCGCCACAGCCATCACCTCGCGCATCGCCGGCAGCACCAGCTCGTCAATCACGAAACCCGTCATCCGCATCCGCACCACGCCCATGCCCAGCACTGCCGCAATCGAGTTGAACGCCGCGTTGTACACCAGCTTGCGCCAGCGGTTGAACGACACGTCGTCGTCGTAGCGGCCGTCGACGGCGCCGCAGGCGTTGTAGGCGGCGACGAATGCGCGGGCGGCGGTTTCGGCGTGTGAGGTGGGGACTCGGAGGTTGGGGAAGGGGCCGATATGCAGAGTGTCGGGGGTGGTGTGCTGGATGTGACCTGGCGGGGACTCGGTGGCGCTGATGATTGAGACGCCGGAAAGGATTGGATTGTCCGGGAAGGCGGCGAGAAAGGGTTTCTCGATGTTAAGGCCGTTTTGGAGGAGGATGATTGTGGTTTTGCTAGGGGTAATGGCGGGGGCGACGATGGAAACGGTCGTGGGGGGAATGTCGGGGAGGCTTTTAGTGGCGACGAGGATGTAGTCGAAGGGTTCGAGGGCTTCGGCGATCACGTTGGGGATGTGGTGGAGAATGCGAGAAGGGCGGAAATTGATGATATTGTGGCCGTGCTGGAGGGAGTCGATGTTGAAGCCTTTGGCTCGGACTTGGTCGTAGTTGGAGCGTAGAACGGAGGTCACTGAGGCCTTGCCGCCTGTTTCGAGGGCGTAGGAGGCCATCGTGCCCACTCCTCCGCTACCAATGAGGAGAATGCGGAGCTTCTTCTCTCCGCTCATTGTTGGCAGCTTCTACTGGTCCTGTTCCGGAGTGAAGAAAAAGTAAGGTGAGTGTAGCCGATGCGAATGGGGAGGAGTCTGGAGGAGAGCTTGTCACTTCCACTCGTGTTCAGAAGACGGCTTCCTTATCATTACTTCTCTTGATCATGTTACAAGTGCAATTGGAGTCGCAAGGAGCTTCCTGTTTCGTAACTAGTGCGCTGCTCGTTGGCTCCTTATGTGAACGCTTGGTGGCCCTGTGAATATTTTATCTCGTTCAGCCGCGATTCATCGATGGCGAATTTGGAGCCGCCGAGTCCTCGCTGCCCTTGAATTTCAAAGAGCAAGCCTCACAAGCATACAAGGGTATTTGGTCCATCTCCCCAATGATGCAATGTACCACGATGCAGGTTCCGCGAATGCTCGCCGATGCGAACAAAAAAACGACATGGTCGTTTGTTGTTTGAACGCACAGCACAACAGCAGTCGTAACCTCGGCGCTGTCGGCGAGAGTTCTTTGAGGACCCACACAACTTAGCGACCCCCCCGAGCTCTCCCACCTTCGGCTTCGAACGGGTCGACGAGACACTGCTGCTCTCTTGTACACTCTCGCTACTCCCACGATTCCACAATATTGCTTCAACTCAGCCAAAATGCCTCAAGGAAGCTGCGTCTGCGGTGAATACACCTACAGCCTTGTGGAAAACCCGTCATCCCTCGTGAGTGTGCCTCATATCGACCCGCAAGATGAAGACTAATATCACATGTCAGATCCTATGTCATTGCAAACCATGTCAGAAGCTCGCCGGGCCGAACGGGTCTGTTAATGCTGCTGTTCCCGTCGATCAGGTATGGTCCTTGAAGTCCAGGCTCTCGAGGCTGCTAGCTGATCTCTCTTTCGCAGTACAAACGTCTCACGGGCAACGTCAAAAAGTACATCAGGAAGGGCATCTCGGGCAAGGATGTCCAGTACGAGGAATGTGCTACCTGCGGCTGCGTGATGGTCGTCGAGCCGGAGGCCATGTCAGGGATGTACATCGTTAAGCCTGGCACGCTGGATGATGTCGAGGTTTTGAACGCCGCAAAGCCGGCCATGGAGATCTTCACCAAGGACAGGCCTGCGTGCTTCACGGCGCTGCCTGGCGTCGCTCAGAAGGAAGTTTCGTGAGCTGGTCGCAAAGGGAGAGAGCATGGGGAGGATGTAGACATGCGAAAAGAAACGTGCGCCTCCGTACCATCAAGGTCTTTCCGGTCCGTGGCTTCATGTTGGGCTTGGGAGATCCAAGTACGCTAACACAAGAGGACCTCTGTTCCTCTGAAGACGTCGCTTTCGTTCCTGGAATCTGTGATGAAGGACGAAAACCGTTCCATAGCAAGTCCCTCATACCTCTCACTCCCAGAAGCGCGGTCATCCTCCCGCCGCAATGTTTCAGGGAACGGGAGGACACAATTGGGGTGGAAGCGAGTGTGGCTGGTGACTGTCTTGGCATGCGCTTATCGCAGTTATCGCGCCGGTGCGCCACAACACGGGCCGCGTCTCGCGTGTCCGCGCTTCAACCTCACCTGCAGGCGACTCATCATGGAAAAGTGAGTCTGATCTGAACGCTTTCGTTTGCCCGCCCGACTGTTTTTTTTCTTCGCCTTTTCGAGGCTGTTGGGATGTAGCGTGAAGCGTGCTATTCACCGCAGCATCGCGCCACCCTTCACGTCATGAGAGACGCGCAGGCTGCATTGTTGCCACCCACCCTGCATGTCGTTTGCGAACTTCCCTGTTCCGCGACTGTAAGAGCGCCTTCGCGCGACCACAGCCTGCAGAATAACTGTGCTTGACGACGTGGATGTTGTGTGGACAACCTAATTACGATGGATTATCGCGCGCTGTTGGATCCCAAGGGGGCGGCCAAAGAGAAGGCCAAGAAACGGCCACAAAACCTAGGTATGTCAGTCGCTTTTGCTTGTACTTCACTTGTTGTCTCACTGTTGTATGTCATGGCTTCATCGCAGCTGCATTGCAGATTGGGTAGGATCTTCGCATCACATGTAGTTGCGCCAGAGCCCCATATGAGCTGCTTTATTCACCACCTCGCTCTACCTCCTTCTTCCAAAAATACCAACTCGCCTTCATCGCATCCACCACGCTGCGGCAGGACCCTCGATATTCATCCATCGAGAAGATCTATTTGCGCTTAACGAGCGTACAGATCGTTACGATATGCCAACCGGCGCACGTTCAACCAGACTGACGTTCGCAGGTCCACAACAGAATCGCAAACCACTTCCTCCGCAGAAGGACAGGATGTCGTCAGGCCCCACTATCGATCCCAAGGCGCTTCTCAACCCCAAAGCAGGAAGCGTCCCCCGGCCGCAACCTGACCCGCCACCGATCGACAATCCGATCTCATCTTCGACCACGGAAGACCCTGAAGCAATCGAAGGCCAGATGGGCCAAGGCTCCATCCTTGAGCGTATGCATGGCGTCACCAATCGCGAAGCACCCCCGTCGAAGAAGCGCAAGGCGAATCCGGAAGACCAGAATGATCAGAACGGGAACCCACGAAACGCCTTCTCCGGCGGCGGGAATGGGGGAATACTGGGCGAATACATGAAGTCTGAGCGGGACAAGGGTGCCTCAGACGCAGGACCGATTGACTTGACCAACGATGACGACGATGAGGTTGTGATTCTGTCCGAGAAGAAAGGGGAGGAGACCAAGGAAGTTTGCTTGGGAAAGCTTGTCGCAAACGCAAACGCCTTTCGCGTCCCATCGGTACCCAAAAACCAGGCTGGGAAGACCACCAATGAGTACTGGCCTCAGACACGGGTCGCAATTCGTCGATCAAAGGCCTCAAACCACATCATCGAATTGTTCGATAGAGTGGCCGGAAGCAACAACACGGGTCAAAAGTTCGGAGTCCTGGAAGTCAAAGTTGCGTCTGCTCTTTGCCCCCTCCTTGATGGCAGCGATGTCAGCAAGATGAGGGTAAGAGCATACGTGCAAGCACACAAGAGAGGGCCTGGGGAGCATCCGGGCGCCCGCGTGTCTAAGATGGTTCCTATCGCACTTGTTCTATATGCGCCCAAACGCCTTGCGGATGGCATCGGCAGGATGCTCTCGCAGAAACAGATCTTCCTGAGCGAGCCCGGCGGGGTCCCGGTCGATTCAAACACGGAAATCTTCAACCCACACGCACCCAGGCAACTCGGCTCGATGAGGAAAGATCTTCGCAAACCACAAAGCTCGCAGCAGCCCACCTACGGCGTGAGCCGCACTGCGGAGGAGATGTTGAGGGAGGCGTCTAGCATGTTTGACAGCCTGGTCAAGAACGAGGACATTCCTGAAGCGGAGGCTGACGCGAGCATCGTCGTCACCCCCCTGATGTCGCATCAGAAGAAGGCGCTACGCTTTTTGATTGACCACGAGCGGGCGGATGACAACGACGACGACGAGTCCAAGTTCTCACTGTGGAAACCGCGGGTAAATGCGAAGAATCGCCAGGTCTACTACAACGTCATCACCAATCACGAAGTTGTCGCGAAGCCGGAGCCAGTTCGAGGAGGTAAGCTGAAGCTTTTTGCGACGGATTCCGACGTTAGCTAACATTGCTGCGCAGGCATTTTGGCCGACATGATGGGTCTCGGAAAAACCTTAAGCATTCTCGCGCTCATCACCAGCTCACTCAAAGATGCTGATGAGTTTGGCAGCAAGGACCATCCGCAAGACATCGAGCGAGTCCGACGCAACACCAAGGGCACCCTGATCGTGTGCCCCAAGTCGGTTATGTCGAACTGGTCGGAGCAGATCGCTACTCATATCAAGCTCAACCGATTCAAGGTCTACGGGTATTACGGCACAAACCGTACGCAAGATATCGACGAGCTCGCAAGCTACGACATTGTTCTGGTTTCGTACCAGACTGCTGCGATTGAGTTCAGCGACAGCACGGGCAAGCGCGGTGCTTTGGCTTCGCTCAATTGGTTCCGCATCGTGCTGGATGAAGCTCATCAGATTCGCACTCAGAACACCAACGGTTCGAAGGCGTGTTGCGCATTGTCGGCACAGAGGCGCTGGGCTGTCACTGGCACACCGGTGCAGAACAAGCTTGACGATTTGGGCGCCCTCATCAAGTTCCTGCGCATCAAACCCTTCGACCAGGGCCAGAATTGGGCTCAGCACATTTTGGCTCCCTTCAAGAACGCTGATCAGAACGTGCTGAAGCATTTGCGCTTGCTGGTCGACGGCATCACTCTTCGACGCATGAAAGACGGTATTGGCCTCAAAGGCAGGCTCGAGAGCAACGTCCGCCTGGACTTTTCTCCAGACGAGCACCTCATCTACAGCCAATTCTCGAAGCAGTCGAACTTGCAGCTGCGCATGATGACGAAAGACGGAACTCGTCTCAAGGGCAAGTCGTACGCGCACGTTCTGAAAGCTTTGGGTCGTCTGCGGGCCATTTCCGCCCACGGTCGCGAGATGCTGCACGAGGATGACCTGAAAGAGCTGGAGGGCTTGACTGAGAGCACTGCCATCGATCTCGGTGACGAGCCTGACGAGGAGTCACCGGATTCCTTTATCAAGGAGAAACAGGCCTACGAAGCTCTCCACATGATGAGCGAGAGTGAAGTTGACATGTGCGCTCTGTGCTCCAAAAAGATCGGCGATAAGAAGGCGGACCCTGAGACAGTCGCTACTGATAGCGACGACACGGGCAACTCGGACGAGTCCACGGATTTAGAGGATGAGGATGACACCATGGGCTATCTGACTCCTTGCTACCATTTGCTCTGCCCGCCCTGCAAAGACAACTACATCAGCCAAGCCCAGCCAGAAGCACGCGTCGACGGCTACCACCGCTGCGCAGTATGCGAGCAGTACGTGCGCCTAGGCGTCTTCGAGCTCCACCGCGCCGGTCTCCGCAGCATGCTGGAAGCCCGCGAGAACGCCACCAAGCGCAGCGGACGCGACCGCTGGGACGAGAGCACCTACAGCGGCCCGCACACGAAAGTTAAGGCCTTGCTGGACGATCTGAAGCAGTCCACCGAGGAATCCGCCGCGAACCCCTACGAAGATCCCATCCGCTCCGTCGTCTTCAGCGGCTGGACCACCTACCTCGACCTCATCGAATATGCCCTCGACCAGCACGGCATCGGCTTCGTGCGCTTGGACGGCAAAATGAGCGTTAAAGCCCGTAGTGCAGCGCTCGACACGTTCCGCACCGACCCCGCCGTCACCGTCCTCATCGTCAGCATCAAAGCTGGCGGGCAGGGCCTGAACTTCACCGCCGCAAGCAAGGTATACATGATGGAGCCGCAATTCAACCCGGGCGTCGAACAGCAGGCGATTGACCGCGTACACCGCTTGGGTCAGAAGCGGGACGTGGATATCAAACACTACATCATGCGCGATAGCGTGGAGGAGAAGATTTTGCTGCTGCAGCAGAAGAAGAACCAGCTCGCTGCGCTGAGTCTGGAGAAGAAGATGGGACGGGAAGAAGAGGCGAAGCAGCGGATGGAGGAGTTGAAGGATCTTTTCAAGTGACGAGGGGAAGTTTGACACGATTGGGTTGAGCAGCGCTTGACGTCGCGGCTGCAACTTGTCGCTACGTTTCTTGCTCCCTCGGCCACTCAGATGACCGGAAGATCCCCCGAAGAGGTGCAAGCCCGCCTCAGAAAAAGTCTGCCCGTTCCTCGCCACAAATTTCGCCGTTCGCGTTGGTGCTCCTGGCGTTGGTGCTCATGGTGCTCGGGAGGCTATACATATGCCTCCTAGCTATTGGCGGGAGTAATGCCGTCTGCGAGGTTAGGGCTTCGACGACTTTGCGTATGAGGCTTCAAGTGCCCGGAGAGAACACAGTTCATAGCATGACATATCACAGTATACTCATTCCTGTCTCCCATGTCAGCGTCCACCATCCCGGCAGCTAGGGGTTCAGTTCAATTTTCATGCCTGAGGCAGGCATTGGCCGCCTCGCGTCAATGGCAGGTCTGCCGAAAGTCTTGGCGCGGAGAAAGCGCGCCTCAGCTCTCGTTGCGACACGTCCCACCTCATGCGCGCACTCCAGACGCCATTCGCTACATCCTCGAACCCATTCTCGGACGGTCAGGCATCGAAAGCTTCCACGCGCATTTCCATCCGGACGCCTGCCGAATCGCGCAACTTAATCGCGATCCCGCCGCGCCGCCGAAACAGTAATCGCCCAGGAAACAGGCACTATGGAAGGAGGATTCGCGGACGAGGACAAGAAGGCGCCGGGCGAGGCCTCCGACCAAATGATACAGGCCGAGAACGAGGCGGCAGAGGCGCAAGAAGAACAAGATCAGGCGCAAGACGCGACAATGGACGACGACATGGACGCGAAACAGTCAGGCCAGGATGCAGACCAGCAGCAACCCCAATCCGACAACCCAATCGACGCGCCCGAAGCGCCCCTTCCCGAAAACGACGACGATGAAATGCAACGCGACGATGAAGAGATGCCGGACACGAAGGAGGGCACGCCTGCGGTGGGCGATGCGGCCTCTGGCGCCGCCGGCGCAGCTCTGGGCGCGGCTACGCCCAAGCCCGCGATCGAGCAGTCAGCGCGCGCGCATCTCATCGACCAAAACCACGCCATCATTCTCCCCTCATACAGCGCGTGGTTTGACATGCACAACATCCACAACCTCGAGCGCAAGGCGCTGCCGGAATTCTTCAATAACCGCAACCGCAGCAAGACCCCCGCGGTGTACAAGGACTATCGCGACTTCATGGTGAACACGTACCGCTTGAACCCGGCGGAGTACCTCACCGTGACAGCGTGCCGGAGAAATCTGGCGGGAGACGTGTGCGCGATCATGAGGGTGCATGCGTTCCTGGAGCAGTGGGGGCTGATTAACTACCAAGTGAGTCATCTCGCTCCTAGAGGCTGGAGGGTATGGTATGCTTACGTGTTCGCAGATTGACCCAGACACTCGCCCTTCAAATATTGGTCCTCCTTTCACCGGTCACTTCCGCGTTACAGCAGACACTCCTCGCGGGCTCCAGCCACACCAACCAGCGCCGAACAGCACCATCACCGCCGGGAAACCCCATGCTGGAACAGATCGCATCGCCAATGCTGGAAAAGCGGACTTGAACCTCGAGGTGAGGCGCAACATTTACGACGACAAAGGCAAGGACGTCACGCCAAACAAGGCAGACGACCCGAACGGCGAGGCCGCGAAGGGCCTGGAAGAGAGCTTGAAGCAAGAAGGCAAGCAGTACTGGTGCTACTCATGTGGCAAGGACTGCACCCGTGTGCGGTACCACAACTCGAAGAACCCACCATCAAACGCCACCACGCCCAAGCCTACCAAGGAACAACGCTACGACCTCTGCAGCTTATGTTTCCAGGAAGCCCGATTCCCTGCTTCGACTACCTCGGCGGATTACACAAAGCTCGAGAACGAGCGGTATCAGAGCATCGGAGACAAGGATCTGCCTTGGTCTGACTCGGAGCTCTTGCTTCTTCTCGAGGGACTCGAGATGTTTGATGACAACTGGGAGTCTGTGGCAGACCATGTCGGCTCGCGCACACGTGAAGAATGTGTGACCAGATTCTTGCAACTGGAAATCGAAGACAAATACTTGGAGGATGCGCCCTCAGCGAACGGCGGTGCAGCTGGTGGTGTCGCCGCACAAGATCTGGCGTACCTTTCCGGTGGTCGTCTGCCCTTCAGCCAATTTGACAACCCCGTCATGAGCGTCATGGGCTTCCTCGCCGGACTCGCTGGCCCCGCAACAACTGCAAAAGCTGCCGGCAAGAGCGTCGAAGAAATGCGCAAAGCCTTGCGCTCACGGATCGAGCGCGAAGCCACGCCTGGTGCGGAGAAAGAGAAGGACTCGTCCGCCGCCTCTGCCGTCGACAAGGACTCCTCAGCACAGGCAGGGCCCTCTTCTTCTGACGTCAAGGGCGAGCGCGGTGAAAGCATGGACGTCGACTCGACCACTTCCCTCGCCACCCGTGACCCCGCTCTCCAAAACCAGCAGCAACGACCCTCCAACGACCTTCCCACTACCGCTCTCAGCCTGACCGCCGCACGCGCCGCGGCACTCTCTTCCCACACTGAGCGCCAGCTCACCGCACAACTCTCCGCAGCCGTCAACCTGCAACTCAGCAAGCTGGAGCTGAAGATGCAGCAATTCTCGGAACTCGAGGCGATGCAGCAGGCGGAGCGGCGAGAAATCGAGCGTGCGCGCCAAGCGCTGTTCCTCGACCGATTGGCTTTCCGGCGCAGGGTTCGGGAAGTCGAGGAGAGCATGGGCGGTATGAAGCTCGGGGGCAAGAGCACTAGCGGGCAGGGTATGGGCATGGAGAAGGCGGGCGCGGAGGGCGCGGATGGGCTGGAGCCTTTTGGCGAGGGGATGGAGGGGTTTATGAGGCATGAGATTTGAGGATAGGGCTTTGTCGTGGCCAGGATGGCGTGGGGTGTTCCCGCTTTGGGGGGATGGGTTTTCTTTCCATTTCATCGAAAGACACGCAGGTAAAGGCTTGATCGGCTGCGAGGATGTGATAGTTAGGCGTCTCTGTACCATCAGCTGTCTTCGTTCACACGTCGCGCTTTTTCGTCTCTAGCCCGCTCGCCGGCATTCCCAAAGTGCTGACCACCTCTCGACATCCAACTTGCTAGGTGAAACGCGCTCCTCAGTGCCACTGCAGCCCCCACATGGTGTCGCGCGGAGTTCACGAGGCCCTTGGCTCTACTTCCTTGGTGCGGGTAGCCACAGCGTTGACGTGTCTTCGCGTTCGCTGGGAAGCTTCATATCTAATAGGTGTTTGGGCAGCTCACGCACGCTTGTGGCCACTAGGAGCGTCGCATTACACACAGTGCTGCTAGAGCACGTAGCCTTTCATCAGGTCGTGGCGCAGGCGACAAGCTCGAATTCGAGCGAAGCGAAAAGAGTACTGGCATGAGTGAATGCCCTGTGAACAGTGGGATGGAAGGACGAAGCTATGTGCTCAGACGGACCCATTGGACATGACTGACCTTGACCAGACGTACAGAACGGACGTACAAAACTTGCTTCCTCTAGATGCGGACCTTACGTTGCTTGGTCTAACGCGGCCTACAAGACCTTCAAGAAGTCCCCTGCTTCTTCAACTTCCCTCAAAGCCTTGATCGTTCTTTCCTCGTATTCTCTGTGAACCCTCTCTTTCGTCTGCTCCGCCACCTGCACTTGCGGAGGCTGCGCATTGGCCGTGATCGGCTCAAGGAATGCCGTAACTTCTCCATCTCCATTTGCTGTCGCTATTTCGAGAGGCGTGTCACCTAGTGAATTCCGCATCAAAGGATAGATCCTCGCTCGACCAGGAGCCTCGCGACATCGACCTTCCCGACCGCAGCCGCTTTGTGCAGAGCCGTGCCGATACGAAGATGACACTGCAAGCGGAACGAGAAATCGTGGTTGGCGAATTCCACCTGGTCAACCGGCGTGCCTTTCTCGAGAACGTAGCGGATGACGTCCAGTTAGTCCGGAAGCTCACGTGTGACGGCAAAGTGGAGAGGTTGGCCAGAGATGTTGGAAGCGCCATGGGCGTACAACAGCTCGATGACCGGGAAGGGTGATCCTTCGACTGCTACCGAGAGCGGAGTGTAGTCGTAGCCTGGGCGAAAGTTGGGATCCGCGCCATGGGCAAAAATCAGCGCGTCAGGCGCTCATCGTGGATGGCGAGACTGGTGATATCAGTGAGTCGTACCAAGCGACAAAAGAAAACTCACGCCAAAGCCGGAGGTTGCGATATGTTCTCGATCTTGTTGATGTCCCAGCCCTGGTCCAGGAACATCTGCAGCATCGTGGTGTCTTCGTGATCGACGACAACATGGACATGTTCCCTTCTGATGCTCAGACCGCGGCTGGGAAGAAACTCAACCACGGCGGCATGCTTGTTCTGGAGAGCTGCTAGCAGGCATGCTGGTAGTCCATTGCTGCTGAAACTATCCATAGGAAGGCGGCTGGACCCATCTGCTTCCAGTCGTGCACTGAAGTCACCATCAACTTGAGCGAGTTCATCAGACGAGCTTATGGCTGGCTTTGGTAAGATCGCCGTTAGAGCAAGCCTCTCTCAGATCGTCGTGCAAATGACTGCAGTCAGGTCGTCGCGGCCCTGAAGCAAGTGGTGTTCCCCAATCTGCACAAAATCAGTGACGGCCTTGATAATCCACTGCAGTTTCAACCGATTCCAATCGTTTCGTAAGTCGAGTACGTACAGTAACCCATCGCTTGGTCGCATGACGTTCTTGAGAAACGACCCTGGCAGAAGTAACCACCCATGGTTCCGACAAGAGATCACCGAAGCCCATTATGACCGTTGAGCCCATCTTCAGATAACAAACGATCGAAGCGAAGTAGTTTGCCGTTTTTGTTGCCGTTGCGCGGAGGAGTCATGATGCAGAGCCACGATCCTTCGCAGGAAAAGGCAGACCACAAGATGCAGGATGAACGCGTGGAAAATGGCTCTTGAGCAGGTCAAGTGACTCGCACACAAGTCAACGCAAACACACGCGTGCCTCATAATGGCTTGCACTGTTTGCCATGATCAGCCGAAGGGGCCGCCCTGTGGCCGTGGAGGGGCTCATAAAGAGGCAAGAGGCTGCTCTAACATTGTCAGCACCACAGCACCGCCAGCGCCACAATACCATCCACCTCCACTGCCCCGGTCAGCACCAATCTTTTTGACCACCACACGACAACGACCCAAAAAGATCCCATAGACCAACAACGATGTCGGACGCTCCTACCTAGATCGATTGGAGCGCGCATGTCTTCAACCTCTCGAGTGGCAAGACTTTGAGCTTAGAACCCGACACGGGCACGTGTCGCTTTCTGGTTGGATCCGGCCACTTCGATTGCCTCATATCAGAGCACCTGACTAGTGCGACCGTTATCGTCGTCGTTGGCCGCGAGAGCGTCATTATGGCCAACATTTCGTCTAGCACTCTGCAGGAGCTGAAGTACCTGCCAGAGCTGAAAAGCGATCTTGAATAGGTCCTTCAATTGATCCCAGACATGTTTGAAGAGGCGCACATCTACATCATCGCGGCAAATTATGGGGCCAATGACACGGAGCTGAGGAAAAAACATCGCCGTCTCATCAAAAACTTCCAAAAATCCCTGAACACGAGGTTTCCGCGACCCGCAACCGACTCCCAACCACGTGTGAGATCAATCAAAAGGTACTTTGACAATGGCTGGGTCGCGATGGTCCCAACGAAGAAGGGCATTGCGCCCGATGATGACGAGTGGCCAGCCGTGATCGTCAACGGCGAAGAATTGCCTCAGCCGGCGACACAGAAATTTGGTGCATACGAGGTTTCCCAGCCGGATATCGATCCGCAGGCATACGACGTCGACAACCCGCCTTTGACTGAGCGTTCGCCATAGCCTCCAGTTGTAATTGTGCGGTCCTAGGGCGATGCGGAGTGGGTTTTCTGTTTGTTTGAGAGGTCTCTGTTTTTTTCTGTTTTTGAGATACTGTACCTGCGAGATGGATGGTGAGAAATTAGCCTTACGGTGCTCTTCAAGCGATGTTGTTGTTTCTTGTGGATTTTTCTCGAGCCTCATGGGATATCGGTGCGGCTCTGATTGTTTGGGTTATTCCTTAATGTTTGACCTTCCGCAAAGCTCGGAGCGTCGTGAAGCTCAAATTCCTTGATTGAAATTTTACTCTGCAAACCATTCTCAGTCTGAAAGGGACTTATTTCGTGTAGTGTTTAAGGTCTGGCCGTACGGAAGAGGTGACGTCCCCGCCAAGCCACGGAAATAGACAACAATGACGCTGCATCTTGTATCTACCCCAGCTCGAGCCAAGACCGACAGCTCTTATCGCGCAGGTGACATTGATGGTCCCGAGCTGCCGAGCTCTCCACGCGACACTTCCTACACCTCACCCTCGAACACCGACTCGAAGCCAGTTGGCTGCCCACCGACACCGTCATTCCTATTGCAGTATGACCATCTTGTAACATAAATCCCACAACCCGACCAACCTTCTTTGTACCTACACCCTCCCACAATGACAATGACCATGCCCGCCACCCCAACCCTGCCACCGCTCCTTGCCCTCCCCTCCGAACTCCGCAACCATATCTACGGATACATCTTCACCCCGGATCCCGGCAACCAACCCACCTCCCACACCACCACCCCCTCAACAGCCACCAAAACTCGCTCCCCACTCTCCACCCTCCTCACCTCCCGCCAAATCCACACCGAAGCCCACCTCCTCGCCCTCCACCACACGACCTTCCACCTATCCACGACCACAACCTCCCCGCCCTGCTTCGCGCGCCTCGCCTCCCGCCTCACCCACCCCCAGCTCACCGCACTCCGCCACCTCCACGTCCACGCCCGCACCGCCGACCTCCGCGCCCTGAACGAGCAATGGCGCGGCCTCCCCTTCGGCCACCCGGACCTGCGCCTTTCCACCCTCACCATCACGCCCGCGCGCGCCGACGCGAGCGCCAGCTTCTACGCCGAAGTCGCCGATCTGAGCCAGAGTCACACGCTGGCGTACATCTTGGCCGAGACGCTGAAGCGGCTGCGCGGGGTGGGGTGCGTGGAGGTGCGGAATGAGGGGTGTTTTGGCTTGCTGGTGTGGCGGGTGGTGTATAGGAGTTTGGTGCATAGGCTTTGGCGGTGGGGCGGCGCGTGGTGTGGGGTGCGGTTTGAGTGTGCGGGGGAGGGGGAGGGGGATGTGGAGGGAGGATGGTTTAGGGTTTGGTTGGCGGAGGGAGGGGAGGAGGGACCGGTGGGGGCGAGGGAGTGTGGGGAGGAGGTCATGCGGTTGTTGGGGGATAAAGGGGGGGAGCTGCTGGGTGGGCGGAGTCCGGATGGGCTTTGAGGGATTGCAAGGGCGTTGGGAGGGCTTGGGTCTTTGGGGTTGGTTCTGGTGTTGTTGTTGTTCTTGTTGTGTGTCCGTTATACCCTTTCTGCACAGCTTGTTATTAAATCCAGACCTGTACGAACCCCATGAAATACCTTACAACACGCTCTTATCACTCTCAACTCCCGTGCGCATCTCTCGCTTATCTCTTCCTCCCCGCCCCCCTAACCAACATGCCGACCCCGACCGCCGCCGCCGCAGCCAAACTCCCCACAATCGCAACACCCACCATCCCTTCCCTCGCGACGCGATCGTCAATCAGCTGCCGCAGACTCTGCGCCTGCAAGTTCCCGCCCTCCAGCTCCAGCAGGTTGTCGTTGTAGCGCCGCGCCTCGGCGTAGTTGCCCAGCTTGTAGTGACCCAGCGCCAGGTAGTAGAGGCATTCGCGGCGGCGGTCGGGGGAGGCGCGAAAGATGTCGGAGAGAAGGGTCACGCCTTCTTGTTGCTCGGGGCGGGAGTGGGATTTTATGAGGCCCTGCGTGGCCGTTAGATCAGGATCAGGGGGATCAAGGGCGCGCAGGCCGAGAGAGAGGGCTGGTTACCCAGGCATAGTTGAATTTGGTCTGCAGCGAAACGTATTCGCCTTCTTTCTCGTACTGCGCGCGCAGGACTTGGAGCTCGGCGGGTTTCAGAGGCCTGGAATTCGGAGGGAGAAGCGAGTGTCAGCTGAGCGCAGCGCAAGAGGTCTTCGTGGATCCCTGAAAGATGCTAAGAACGTACGAGTCGGCATCGGCGGCGTCTGTTGGGGGGGCCAAGAGAAGGTTAGCGATTTGCACAGTTACAGGTGTCAAGGTCCAGGGCGAGGCTTCGTCTCGTCGAAGGTAGGGGTTGGGGGACTCACATGGCAGGTGTTCGCTCCCCATGGTTGAATGTTGCTGGACGTTCGAGAAGCAGATGCGCGGAGGACAGTCGTGGTGTTGGAAGAAGCAAGTCGCCGAAGAAGATGGGCGCCTTCAGGAAGGACTCACATGTCGAAGCAGGTCGGCCAGCGAGACGTCATCTGGGGTGGTGAGCCGTCTAGGCCGTGATTCGTTCGGGAACGGCCGACGCTAGCTGGCGTACTCTGACTTGCAAAGCTGCCAAACATGCGTTTCCCTATGATTTTGCCAAGGAATTGAGAACAACTTACGAAGTTCGCAACAGTTTCTGCCTGATTTCAAGTTGAGAATTAGGCACTCCACTCTAGGACCCGCCCTCGGACAGGGAGCAAAGTCGCCCACTTCCCACCGCGGCATGCCGAGCCACTGGACCGTCGTGTTCGTCACGTCGTGTTTTCTCGGCCGCTACGTATCTCTCGAGTCACCCCGCCCACTCCGTTGACGATTGCTTACATTAGCGACCTGTCGATAGCATTGATTCTGTCTTCCTTTTGCACTCTGCGATCCACCCCACCTTTACGCCCTACGACAAGGACGGGAGGAACACCGTGAGTCACGGCGCCATCGATAGATAGATTGCTTTGTCCCACTCCCTTCTTTCATGTCATCTTCAACGATCAATTCCACATTTCTCTACTGAACCATTGGCCTTTTGCCAACGTTGCCCTCTCACTAGTCTCTCACCAATTCTCCATCGTCTTCAAAATGACTGCATCTCCACCCCCAATGGCAGAAAACACGCCCATTGAGTGCGGCCGTGAGGCTGCCAAAGAATTCGAGTTCGCCGAGGGATACACCAATTTGAACCACGGTCAGTCGCTGGAACGTCAACTCCCATCTCCCAACCCGCATACTAACAACCCACTCAGGCTCTTTCGGCGCCGCCCCAAGGGCCGTCCGCGTCGTCCAACGCGCCTACCAAGACCGCTCCTACGCCGCCCCGGACCCCTTCATCCGCTACGAATACCCTCCCCTCCTCGACGCCTCGCGCGCCGCCATCGCCAAATACGTCAACGCACCCCCCTCCACATGCGTCTTCGTCCCCAACGCCACAACCGGCGTCAACACCATCCTCCGCAACCTCACCTGGCAACCGGGCGACGTCATCATCCTCCTCTCGACCATCTACGGCGCCTGCGAAAAAACCGCCCTCTACCTCGCCGAAACCACCCCCGTCACCCTCCACAAAATCCCCTACACCTACCCCCTCTCCGACACCGCCCTCACCACCCTCTTCACCAACACCATCGACCACCTCCGCGCCCACAACCTCACCCCAAAACTAGCCCTCTTCGATACCCTCGCCTCCGTCCCAGGCGTCGCCCAACCCCACCAAACCCTCACCACCCTCTGCGCCCAGCACTCCATCCTCTCCCTCATCGACGCCGCCCACACCCTCGGCCACCACGCCCTCGACCTCTCAACCCTCAACCCAGACTTCCTCGTCTCCAACGCCCACAAATGGCTCCACGTCCCGCGCTCCTGCGCCCTGCTCTACGTCCCCGCCCGCAACCAACACCTGATGCGGTCGACCCTCCCCACGAGCCACAGTTTCCGCCCGCTCCCATCCGCGGGGCCCGGGCCACCGGACCCGCTCCCCCCGCCCGCCGCCGGCAAGGGCAAATTCGAATCCGACTACGACTTCGTCGCCACGCTCGACAACACGCCCTTCCTGTGTGTGCCGGCTGCGCTCGCCTGGCGCGCGCGGCTGACGTACGGCGCGCTGCGCGGCGAGGAAGCCGTGTTCGCCTATCTGCGCACGCTGGCGCGTGAGGGCGGGAGGGCGATGGCGGCCGCGCTGGGGACGGAGGTGCTGGAGAATGAGGAGGGGACGTTGGGGGCGTGTGGGATGAGTAATGTGCGGTTGCCGTTGGGGGTGGGGGAGGTTTGTGGCGGCGAGGGGGAGGTGCAGCGGGTGGTGCAGTTTGTCATGCGGCAAATGTTTGAGCGGGAGGGGGTTTTTGTCATGTGTGTGTTTTATGGCGGGGCGTGGTGGGTGAGGGTTAGTGCGCAGGTTTATTTGACGCTTGAGGATTTTGAACGGGCGGGGAGGGGGTTGGTAGGCGTTTGTGAGAGGGTAAGGAAGGGGGAGTGGAAGTCTTGAGTGCTGAGGAGTGAAAGCTGGACGCACTGGAGGAATTAGATGGAGGGGTTAGATGGATATTAATGGTCGAATTAGACTGCTTGGAGTCGGGTATAATAGTATAGCATCTCTCACGCGCGCTCCTTCCTGCGTCGTTCTCCACGCAAGATTGAGAGCCGTATCCAATAAGGGAAGCTACCCCTGCGCTCGTTCCTCTCGTCCTTGGTCATTGCGCCGCCTCATCCCCCTGCGCATCAGCCTCGTCCACCCTCGCCCTTTTCCCCGCCGGCTCCTCGCTACCAGCGCCATCACCGTCAACCTCATCCACCCCCCTTTTCCGTCCCGTTTCCCCCTCCAGAATCCCCACCCTCGCCTCCAGCTCCGTCACCCTCTCCGCCGCCCGCCCCGCCTCCCCACACCAGCGCTCGACCTCCTCACGCCTCGCCCGGTCCTCGCGCTGATAGGCCTGTTCACCGCTCTCGAGCTCCGCCACGCGGCTGCGGAAGAGGTCGTTGATGACCTCTAGCTCCGAGACGCGGGTGCGCAGGTTCTGGTTCTGGGTCGCGAGGGGCTCGGCGTCATGGTGTGGTGAGGGTGCGTGCGTTGCGTTTGAGGGCTGGTGTGGGGGGTGAGCGTGGTGGTGGGGCGCGTGAGAGCCGTTGGCGGAAGTGGCGGAAGGGGATGGGTTGCGGAGGCCGAAGGCGGGGGAGGCGAAGGTGTCGTGGGGGAGGTTGACGGTGTCGAAGATGTGTTGCGGGGCGATGTTGGGGTTCGAGGGGTGCTGACTTGGGGTGTTGGAGCGGGAGATGGCGGAGGGCGGGCTGAGGGGGCGGTGATGTGACGGGTCTGCTGGGGGGGGGGCATGTGGAGGAAGGGGGTGGTGGTGGGACGGCGGCGGCGGTGGTGCGGTGCCGCTCATGTCCGCATGGGGGGGCGCGTATCCGGGGCCGGGGTGGGGAGTGGGTTGCTGCTGGCCATCGCTGCTGTCGCGCTTCTTGGGCTGCGAGGTTTTGACGCGGTTGCGGGACTTGATCACGTCGGTCTTGAGGGAGATGGGACGCGGGCGGCCGTGCAGTTTCAGGAAGAGGCCGCAGGCGTTGCAGAGGACGGAGCCGGATTCGTCACGTCGCCAGAGCGGCGTGGTGGAAGTGCCGCAGTTCTGGCAGATGGGCTGGACGAAAGTCAGCGGTTGGTCAAGCGAGGGAAGTCGGGGCCATTATCGATTGCTGTATCGATTGGCGTCCTGATAACGGGCGGGCTGGGGAAACTCCATGGACTTACCGGGCCGTTTTGCTGCCCTCCGGCGGTCGCGGCGGGCGCGTACTGTTGAGCGTTCATGCCGGCGCTGGTCGGTGTGGTCGAGCGTGGGCTGGAAACAATAATAAGTCTGGTCAGTTGTTCCGTGTTGGAGGGCGACGCGGTGGAGGCGGAATGGGAGGGACGACGCGGAGGCGCTGGGGCGCTGATAAGGACGGTCTTGGCGACACCTGCCGACCGGCGGGGCGCCATTCACGCCCGCTGCTGTCTCCCACATGGCGTCGACCTGGGACTTCAACGCACCGCTCCACGCCCGCCTCATGCTACTTGGTACTGGGGGGATGTCTTCCACACTCCACCCGATTGTATCGACGTACCTGTCGCCATGCCTCGTGGCCGCCGGGGCGCTGGCCGCCAGCGACGCGAGCGCCGACAACGCGGGCAGTTGCTGCTGTTGACCCTGATCTGACGACTCTTCTCGCGTCGTTGCCGGGGGAGAGGGCTTCTTTGCTTCGCTGGGCGCTGGCGGGGGAGAGGGCTTCTTTGCTTCGCTGGGCGCTGGCGGGGGAAGAGGGGACCTCCGCGACGTGTCGCGATGCTCCTGAGGGGAGGCGTCGGAGCTTCGAGGTGGGGGGTCGGCGAAGATGGACGGCGGGGCCTGGAGGCGCGGACTCGCGGCGACGGCGTGTTGAAGCATCGAGTCGGTCGATTCGTCTAATGGCTCGATTGTGGACCGAAGAAGAGGTTGCGGGGGGGGGGAGGGTTGCGAAGTTGGGTGGAGGAGGACTCGGCTGGATCAATTGATCAACTATGAATTGGCGGACGTGGGACGCGTTGCGAGGGGATGAACGAGAGTCGGAGTGCAGCTGATAACGAGTGCAGCTTTTCAAAGCGCAACAAATGCAGGTCAATAAGGAAGCAATGGACAGGCCGGAAAGCACTTGGGACAAGACTGACTGCCCGGGGGCGCCGATAAAAAAGCAGGCGCACTGATAGGGGCTTCCACCTGGCGATAACGGTTCATCCCTTGTCTGCTCCCGCCTCGCCAATCATTCCGTGCCGATGCAACCTCTTGATCGGCATTCTCTATGTACTTCAGTATTTCTCGTTTCTGCATGGATGCGAATAGCATGATCAAGCAATCGAGTTTCTACTGGTTCCTCAGACCGCCCGCTCTTCTCTGCTTCATCCTCTTCACGACAGACGCGCGCGCACGTGAAGATCGGACGGTCAGCAACAACGTCCGGCTCGGCACTGGCTCCTTTCTCGGATCCTCTGCCGTGCCGAGCTCGGTCGGGGCCGCCCCGCTGCCCGTCCCGATAGCGTGAGCCTTCCCCGTTCCGACTGGCCGGTCCCCAATGTGTCCCCCCGAAAGTTGAACGACGATCGGACGACATTCAAGGAACCTCCATCCTCGACATGTGAGGACCCCCATCCATCTTCTCCGTTTCCCCGTGACGCTCTTTACCTTCGACACGCCCATTGCATTCGAGTCTAGCAATCCACTTGAGCAGCTTCCTACCACCCATCCACCCACATCCGCCATGCCTCGCAACCGCCCCCCGACCTCAGGCTACGCCCGCATCGCCCAAGCCGAAGAGGAGGAAGAAGAAGAGCAACTCGACTCCGACATTGACCAGGACGACCCCTTCCAGTCCGATCTCCACACCATCTCCTCCCCCACCTCCGCCTCCCACTACGCCCCCATCCAGCCCCGCCGCAAAGAGTCCATGCGCGTCCCCTCGGGCCCCTCCTCGCCCCACCGCCGTCCGTCCAACCGCCGCCGCCGCACCAACAGCGGCGTCGACGTCAAAGCCATCAACGCCCGCCTGGAAAAATGGGCTGACGAGATCAAAGAGCGCTTCACGCGCCGCCGTGTCAAGGGCAAGAGCGCGCGCGAGGAGACGCTTGAGATCCACCACACCGTCTTCCAGGCCCCCGACGGCATGCGGCCCGCGAGTAAGCAGGGGCTGGAAGCCGATTACGACGACTCGGAGCAGCGCCTCACGGACATGGAGTTCGACGACATCGTCGAGAGTGTGCGGACGGCCATCGAGCTTGGCATGCACCCAAAGCTCATCTCACAAGGGAGTAGTGGCAGCTATTTCGCGCGAAATAGTGGTGGCAAGGTGGTTGGTGTGTTCAAACCGAAAGATGAGGAGCCGTATGCGAGTAAGAATCCCAAGTGGACCAAATGGATTCACCGGAATCTGCTACCTTTCGCCTTTGGACGAGCGTGCCTGATTCCGAATTTGTCCTACGTCTCCGAGGCGGCAGCATATGTGCTGGACGTGCAGCTGCGGACAAACCTCGTTCCGTACACAGGCGTGGTCAGTCTGAGCAGCAAGAGCTTTTTCTACGACTTCTGGGATCGCCGGGCATATCATAAAAAGGACAAAATCCTACCGGAGAAGCTGGGCTCGTTTCAGGTGTTTTTGAAAGGGTTCAAGGGCGCGACGGAGTTTTTCAGAGAGCATCCCTGGCCGGACCAGGTAAACAGCGGTTTCAGAGACGCCCCTGGTGGGAAGAGAAGGAAGCGTGGTGGCTGGGATCAGACCTGCAGGCCAGGGAGCACGCCCGCCGGAGGGGAGGACGACACGGATGATGAGGGAACGGGTTTGAACAACGGGAGAGAGCCGAGTCGGGCTCGGCACGAATTCTGGAGTGAAGAGCTGCAGCAGAGCTTCCGGGAGGAGCTTGAGAAGCTGGTAATCCTCGACTACATAATGCGAAATACAGATAGAGGCACGGATAATTGGATGATACGGATCGACAAGGATAAGAATCAGGCGACAATCGTGCTGGACTTGCCGCAGTGGAAGCGGAAGTTTCCTTCGAATGGCAAACCGCCCTCCGACGACCCGGCCGCCTACCGTCGCCGCGACGAGAGCATGACCGCCACCCCACCGCCCACCGACCCTTCGGTCCCTCGAGTCGGCGCCATCGACAACTCCCTCTCCTGGCCCTGGAAGCACCCGGACGCCTGGCGCAGCTACCCTTTCGGCTGGCTCTTCCTCCCTGTCTCACTCATCGGCCGCCCCTTCACCGAGCGTACGCGGTCCCACTTCCTCCCCCTCCTCACCTCCCGCGACTGGTGGCGCGACACGCAGATCCGTCTGCGCCGCACCTTTGAGCTCGACGCCGATTTCAAGGAGCGCATGTTCGCCCGCCAGATGGCCGTCATGAAGGGCCAGGCCTGGAACGTCGTCGAGACGCTCAAACAGCCCGACCACGGCCCGCTCGAGCTCACCCGCCGCGCCCGCGTCTGCGTCTGGGACGACATCGTGGACATCCCCGTCGCAGTCCCCCTCACGCGTCCCAGCGAGGAAATGCGACGCGCCGCCAACGCCAACGCCAACGCCACCTCCACAACCACCACCACTTCCACCACCGCCGCACGACCGGCCCAGAAGGCGCGAAAATCCGCTCACATATCCGCCGAGCACGAAGAAATGGACATCTCCGCCGCACACGCCTCAGCCCCACCTCTCCGCGCCAACGCCTCCCCCTCCGCAAGCGCCACAATGGCCGACCTCCTGGGCCCCGCCTCGCCCTCCCACCCCCCAAGCGCAAACCCTTTCAACCATCCCCGCGACCGCGAAACCTCCACCTCTGACCTCGCCGAAACCGCCGAAGAAGACACCCCCACCCCCGACCCCGAGACAGACCGTCAACAACACACCACCGCCTCCCGCCCCTCCGCTCTCCGCTCCCGCACAAACCTCTCCACCGCCGCCCCCACGCCCCGCCGCCCCCCGCGCGTCTCCCTCGACGCCCCCGCCCGCACGCGCGGCTCCCACGCCGCCCACCCGCGCCGTTCCAGCTTCGCGACGTCGCGCGGGCACGCGGGGTACGGGGGCGGGTTCGCGGATGAAGATGGTGAGGAGGGCGATGGCGATCTCGGCTATGCGGCTGCGGAGGGGAGGGCGGGCGTCACCCGCAAGGTTGTGGTCGAAAGGTTGGAGGTGCTGACGGATCGGGGGCCGGTGTTCAGTTGGTGTTAGTGTGGTTGGTGTTGGGGCGGGAGAGGTGGGTTGGAGGCGGGTTGGGTTGGGATGGGTTGGATGCGGTTCGGGTTGGGTTGAGTTGGGTTCGGATGCCGGATTGGATTCGGGGGAAGGGGGGCGGATTGCGTACCGCGTAGATGCTGCGGGGGCGGCGGAGCTCGGGGTGCATGTCATGATGGTATGGAGCGCTCTGTTG
The DNA here is from genome assembly GCA_004216415.1 of Aeminium ludgeri. Taxonomy (NCBI): domain Eukaryota; kingdom Fungi; phylum Ascomycota; class Dothideomycetes; order Mycosphaerellales; family Aeminiaceae; genus Aeminium; species Aeminium ludgeri. The sequence goes on along the minus strand of SGQK01000073.1, from coordinate 454 downwards.
TACTAGTAGAAAGGAGGACGGTGGGATGCATCCCACTGTGCCAGCATTCCTGGCCTCCTTTTTCCAACACGTATCCCTCGTCAGCTCCAGCCCCTCGGCCAGTCGTCAGGCTGTCCAAAGTCTCGTGAGAAAGGCGGAACAAAGTGCTGTGTAAAATATGCTTGCGCAAATCATACTCTAGATATATAACCCATAATGCATGCAGACGCGAGACTGAAAGATCAACAGAAGTTGCCGCTCCACCATCCCACCCATTGCCCTTCATCAACCGTCCCTGGGTATCACTCGGCCCCCTGACCCCTTACCCTTTACCCTTTACCCTTTACCCAGCCCCACCTGACCCAGACCGCCATGTGCCTCTCCCATCCGACCCATCTGACCTGTTCGATCCTGAAACCAACCACCGGCCACCCACCACCCACCACCCCTCCTCTCCGTCTCATCCTCTCCCCTC
>SGQK01000072.1:0-112274 GCA_004216415.1 Aeminium ludgeri | reverse complement strand
CCAACACCTCCAAATCCACCATAGCCCCCCAATACACCCCATCCACCCCACCCGCCCCAAGCATGACCGAAAACCATCCCTACACCCCTCCCCGTCCCTCAACCACCACTGCAGTCTCCAGCCTCCGATGTGTCGACGCCCGCCTCGCCTCGGCCTCCCAGCCCTGCAGGCGCATTAGCTGTGTACCCGGCGCATCAGACGTCGGGCCAGCGCAGCAGCGTCGACCTGACACGACCGCGCGCGACAATCCGCCCCATCGGCATGCACCCGCGCATCGGGCTCCTCGAACGGACAAAGCCATTGTGTCTGTCGTGCTCACACGGCGGCGGCACGCTTTTCCCACTCGCTGCGGCGACGGCGAAGAGAACGCATATGCAGAGGCATCTCGCGCCTCCGGATAGACAGAGCCTCGCGTCCAACCACCCGACGCGCCCTCGCCCGCGACGCCCCCGGGCCCTCCCGCACACGCTCTGGTCAACTTGCCGTGCCCGTCGCCACCGTCCACAGTACAGAATCTAACGGTACGTAAAGGTAGTGCTCCGTCGCCCTGCCGCCCTGTCACCCCTCCGCACAACGAACCTGAGCGCTGCTCGCTCGACCAGGTATCTCCGACTGGGAACGCCGCGCCCGCCCACGTGGCGAGACGCGGCGCACAGGCGCCCGGGTTGCTGCTACGGTGCATGTGCGACGGAAACCCGGGCGTGCGAGGCGTGGAAGGTGTCGGGGACCGGGTTTTTGCGCTTTCCCGATGCGGGCTGGGGGCGTGGTGGTACGGTTGCACACACGTGGGCGCGAGAAGGGGCGCGGGGCGCGGGGATGGGAGGTCCGGATTGGCGATCGTGGGGGTGGGCAAATTGTCTATGGTTGCGAGAAGGACTGGCGTGAGGCTGGCTGCGCTTCTCTTCGCTTCGTTGGGACGGTGGCGCGGCGGCTGCCACGTGGATCGCCGTCGCAGGTGTCTCAGAGGGGCCTTGAATGTGGCGGTAACGACGCTCGTCGCGAGAACGGTGATGTAAGGGGTGCGTGGCGTGTCTCAGGGGGAGAAAGACTTGCTAATGCGTCATGAGATCAATGGGGCGCGAAGATGGCTTCGTCTCCGCTCGCTTTATCCGGACGTTGGCGCGTGGGCATGGTGGCTGCAACGAGGATGGATGGCCGCCGCCACAGATGTCTCATTGAGCGGGGCGGTATCGAGGCCTGACGCGCAGAACGTGGCGAGCGACTCGCATGTGTGGCTGCCACGAGGGTCTAAGGCGCGAAGCATGGACGAGTTAGGGCTACGACAGCCGGTGGCGCTCGCGGCGCAGTCTGGCCTGGTTCGAATCCACGCGATGCGCATACGGCTGGCTCGAGGTGTAGGGCGGCGAGGTTAAAGCGCTTCGAGACATTGGCGTTGCTGCATCGCAAATCTGACGACGGTGGCTGCCACGAGATCGTCCCTTGCGGAGCTGAGATGAGTTCGCCAGATGGGTTCGCCAATGCATCGCGGAGGCGGGCAAGGGACGCTTCGCTTTCCTCGTCTGGCGTGCGGCGTGCGGCGTTGCGTGATGTGGCTGCCACGAGCTCAGTAATCCAGCGTCCCAGAGGTTAACCTAACCCGGATGCGGGCTAGGAAGTATGGCGTAGATGGCTGCCACGCGGTCGTCCCTTGCGGATTGAGACGAGTTTGCCAATCCAGCACGAATGCAGGCAAGGGACGTCTCGCTTTACCTCGATGGCGTGTGGCGTGGCTGATATAGCTACCCCGAGGTCGTCAATCCCTTGCGGCTCGGAGTGTAATCGGCTGGTGACGCGAGGGGAGCCCACTGCAGCGTGCTCGTTGATCTGGCATTCAGTAGAGATGAGCTCGGCAATTCAGCTTCTCAGGAGTATACCTAGTCCGGGTGTAGGCGAGGGGGTAGGTATGGCGTGGATGGCTGCCACGAGGTCGTCCATCCCTTGCGGGACCGCAATGACGCGTGCGAGGATCGCCTCGCGGTCCTTGGAGTGTGATGATCGGCCGGGTCGCGAGGGAACCGACCGACTGCCACGCGCTCGTGTGATCTGGTATTCCAAATGGATGAGGGGTGAATGTAACAGAACGCGAGGTGCGTGAAAGGCCCGGCGCGAGGTCTGGTTTGGAGGGCCGCTTGGCGAGACTCTCGGGGTGGCGGAGGACGCGTCGATCGTGGGAGCCATGTGAATGCGGACTTCCAGCAGGATTTGTTTCCTCGGTCGTGAGAGGAGATTCGGGGCGCCTAGAAGGAGCTACCTATGTATTGTGAGTCTGGACACGCGCTCCTCGTCTGTCGAACCCACCTGCTCCTCCCTCATCCGGTGCGGAATCTGGCTCATCCAGATCGAGCCTACCGACCCGGTAATTGCACGGCTTGAGATGACCTACCTGCCGCCGGGCCATCCGACCAAACACGGTCTCTTCGATAGCGATACGCCTCACTCACCTTCAAGCTCGCATGGGAAACTCTCAGCTCGTGAACGTCTGCCGATAACTCGCGTGTCTATGGTATCGTCCCCCTCTACACCCGCCTTGCCCATAGCTCCCAGCAGCAAGCAGCCGCAGCCGCAACCACCGCCCAGCAACACCCACCCCCTACTTCGTCTCAAATGCCGCAACCCTCCTAACCGCCTGCTGCTCATCCTCGGGGCACTTGAGCTCCTCCAAAAACCCCGTCTCCAAATCGTAAAGTACGCCATGCACCTGCAGACCACGCTCCTGCACGGCATCGATGACCGTCGGCATACGCCTCAAATTCTCCACGCCATTCTTAACATTCAGCTTCGCCATCAACGTCCCACGCTCCGCCCCCTCGACCCGATCCAACTCCTCCGCGTGCTTCTCGCGCAGCACACGCATGGGCTGCAGCCACAAGTCCAGCACGCCGAGCTTGGCGTTGTTGAGCGTGGCCGCGACGCCGCCGCAGCTCGTGTGGCCGCAGACGACCACGTGCTTGACTTTGATGTGTTTGACGGCGAATTCGACGACGCTGAGCAGGCTCAAGTCGGTCGGGTTGATGACGTTGGCGATGTTGCGGTGCGTGAAGACGTCGCCGGGTTTGAGGCCGAGGATGGTCGTTTCGGGTTTGCGAGCGTCGGAGCAGCCTAGCCAGAGGATTTGCGGGGATTGCCCTTTGGCGAGGTTGGGGAGGAATTCCGGGTCGTTTTTCGCCGTGTCGGTCGCCCAGCGGTGGTTGTATTCGAGGCACAGCTTGAAGGCATCTTCGTCTGCGGGTTGGACGCGTGGGGGGTCAGCGGCGGTGGGCGTCGAGGGCGCGCGGAGGGGGCGTGTGGTGTGCAGGGAACGCGTGGGGAGGAATGCTGCGCGCTGGAGGTGGAGGTTGATGGAGGTGGTGGTAGGTGGGCTCTTGCGAGCGAAGAGGGCGGCTGCGCGACGCAGCGTGAGGGGGTGCATTGTAGGCGAGCGGCGATGCAGCAGGGGTGGGGAAGTCGGGAGGAGGGAAGAGAACATGACTCCGTCACCTACCAGGTCCCGCCCGTGCGGCCATCTTGCAGCAGATCTCTGTTCACGCTGGGGGACGTGGGGGAAGGAATGTTCGGCGGCGGACTCGTGGATTGAGGGAGAGAGAGGGAGATGGCGTGCTTTGTTGCGGAAGTGGAAGAGGGGTGAGGTGGTGGTGTTGAGGTTGAGGGGTATGGCTGCTACCTCTACTTATCTAGCACCTCACCCGTCGGTGGATGCGCATTGCTTTGGTGACGAGCGAGTTCAACCTTCGAAACCCCCCCCCCCCCCCTCCCCCCCGCCCACCGCCTCCGCGCGCCGTCATCCAAGGTTCTCGGCTACGGCCTTGCATGCCATCGCCCGAAGTCTTCGTGCTTACCTCCCTTACATGCATACCCGCTGCGCTGCCGCTTCAGTCCGCAGAGCCGTGAGCGAACGAGAGGCGTCGTTGTCCTCGCCGCCCAGCGTCGAAGTGGGACCGCATCGTCAATGGCGAGGCTCAGAGGTTTCACGTCGACGACCGATAGGAAATGCTACAGCCTGGAGGAGGGCTGAAGGCACACACGCAACTCTGCGGTGATCATGGGCAGACGTACCACCCCTTGGCGCGCGCAACCCCCGACCTTGTCCCCTTGTTTCTTCAGGACAAGCTCCGCTGCTGCGCTTGATCAATTCGTCGACCGGCTTCTGGGTGCTTGACGAAGCCACGTCCCGCCCGAAACTTCCCGACAACCTCGTAGCTAAGGTGACAATCACTGCGCGTCTGATCTCCAGGCAGCCAGAATGATGGCCGTCGAGGCCGTCTCTGAAACTGAGCTGACGCGGTAGACCTTGCAGCAAGTCTTGTGCCCAAGACTCGAACAAAAGCAAGTGATAAAAACGAATACCACTGTATCATCGCACATAAGTCGAAGCACGACATACCCGAGATACAGTAGTTCCCTAGCCCAGGGGCCCCCAATCACCTGCCCTGCATTACCCCCATGGGACGCACGTCGCTTTCACGGTGCAGCGAATGCCGTGGTCGCTCGTCCACGAATCTCGGACAGTGCTCGTCTGCCTGTGAGGCCCAGCGCGCCGCGGCGCCGCCGTTGAGGTGCACGTCTGGCTGACGGCTTCGGCCACGCGTTGTTGAGGGCGAGAAGGCGATAATGCAGGACAAAGAACGAGATGATAAGCGAATGCTCGCGCTCGGAGTATTTCCGTGGTTTTGAGGTCGCCAACACTTCCTCGCGGACACGGGGGATGAATTGGGTTGTGGCGGGAGGGAATAATGCGGCAAAGAAAATGTTCACCATGTCTGGCTGTGCGATAAGAGACATGTCAATTCACGCATACAAAATCCAATTCGGGCTGCGCGCCATGAAAGCCCTCCGTCGTTCCGTGAGTTCCGCTGGAACACAGAGGACACTCGGCGTCAAACGTGATGCCATCACGACATCCAACTGAGCGCATGACCGCCGGGTGCGAACCAAGACCTTGTCTGTGCTTTGCTTTGGGCCACGATTCGAAGACTCGGCTTGGCATCATTTTAACGTGTTCCTGCCGCAATCGGACGGGCGCAGTCGCAAAAAGCACACAAGAGTCTTGGCGCTCCGAGGACGGCGCCGCGAATTCCCTGCGCACATCATCATCCTTCTTCTGCTGCCCGCCGTGTGCCCCTCCTCCCCCTCCCTCGCCCTGGTTGTGCTGAACATCATCACCGGTTGCGACCTGGTCGGGCCGCGACAACAGACGCGGAAATCTGGTCCGCGCGACGGAGAATCTTTGACGAACACACGGCGCGGTCGAACAACAAAGAAGACGGTTTTTCGGTGGGTGTGGCCGAGTGTAGGGCCGGATCTTCCGTCGTCCGGACAGCCTCTCCACGCGCGCCCCACCCCGTTCGCCGGTTGGACCGGGCAGTGCGCCGTGGACGGGCTCAGCGGGGGGAGTGTGGAGCCCAGAAGGCTCCTCAATCCACGCGACCAGCTTGCGCGCCGCCGCCGCCGCCGCCGCCGCCATGGACGATGGATGGTTGCCCGCTCCTCCACAGCTAAAGGTAGCGCCTCGTCATCCTCACGTGTCTCCCCAGGCACACAGGGTCTGCTGCCCGCCGTCTGGCGGAATTCCGCTTCGAGCTTGGTCGTCGATTGGGACTACTGCTCAACACCCTCAAAAAGTTTTCAGCCGGGTGGTAGGTCGGTTTGCTTCTTTTCGCTGCTTCTCGCGCCCTCTGACTACCTATCGATCTCCTCCCCACTCGTCTCGACTCCCTCCCTCCGTTTGCGCTGCACTGTGCTCTTCCGCTCGACATGACTCCCAACCCCTCGGGCATACAGCGCCCCACGCTGTCCTCCCAGCCCACCAGGAGCGCACATCCCGACCTCTCCGTGCCTGTCCGCAAGATGACCATCGACGACGCCGAGATGGCCGCCCATTTGGGCCACGACCCCATGGGTGAGCGGACACCAATGGGCGACCCCCCCGAGAGCGTCATGAGGGATGCCGGGACTTCCACTCTCGAGGCCACCCAGACGGGGGAAGAGCAGGACGTGCACGCTTCCCGGCGACCGGGCATGCCGCGCTTCACGTCTAGCAAGGAGAACGTGCTCGCGCAATTCTTCATTGGCAGCATCGACCAGGGAACCACCAGCACCCGCTTCATCGTCTTTGACGGCACCGGCACCCCCGTCACCAGCCATCAGCACGAGTTCAAGCAGTACTACCCCGAGAGTGGCTGGCACGAGCATGACCCCTACGAGTTGGTCGCCAGTGTCGAAAACTGCATCACCAAGTGTATGGAGACGTTCAGACACCTGGGCTACTACACCCGCGACATCAAGGCCATTGGCCTCACCAACCAGCGAGAGACGACGCTGGTGTGGGATTGGGAGACGGGAGAGCCGCTGTACAACGCAATCGCATGGCCCGACACTCGCACCAAAGGTCTGGTGCGCGACTTGAAGCAGAAAGAGAAGGACTTGGGCATGAACTTGAAGGACATCACGGGCCTGCCGCTCTCGACCTATCCCTCGTCCGTCAAGCTCGTGTGGCTGCTGAGGCATGCGCCCCGGGTCAAAGAGGCATACGACGCGGGCAGGTTGGCCTTCGGCACGGTCGACACTTGGTTGATGTTCAACTTGAATGGGCAGAACAAGGACTACTTCGTCACCGACAGCAGCAACGTAAGTACTTGGCGAGGCTCGGCGATGAGCTCGGGGACAAGCTGATTGTGGACCAGGCCTCGCGAACCATGTTCATGAACCTTCACACCCGGAAGTACGACCCGAGACTGCTCGAATTCTTCGAGCTGGACCCCGAGAAGCTGCACCTGCCGCGCATTGTGCCTTCCGCCGACCCGGTGGCATACGGGCACGTTGTGGACGGCCCACTGAACGACAAGCGCATTGCGGGCTGTCTCGGAGACCAATCTGCCGCGCTGGTGGGGCAGGTAAGTGGGAAGCACCCTCATGACGACGGACCGAGCTAACGCAGTTGTTTCTCACCATTCAGCAAGGCTTCACTCCCGGTTCGGCGAAAAACACCTACGGCACAGGGTGTTTCTTGCTCTACAACGTGGGCGAAAAGCCCGTAGTATCCAAGCACGGCCTCCTCGCAACAATCGCCTACGACTTCGGCATGGGCCGCGCCCCCGTCTACGCGCTCGAAGGATCCGTCGCCGTGGCCGGCTCGGGCGTCAAATTCCTCATGAACAACATGGGCTTCATCACGCACTCGGAAAAAATCTCCGAACTCGCCGGCACCGTCGAAGACAACGGCGGCTGCGTCTTCGTCACCGCCTTCTCGGGCCTCTTCGCCCCCTACTGGATCGACGACGCCAAGGGCACCATCTTCGGCATCACGCAGCACACCCAACGCGGCCACATCGCCCGCGCCACGCTCGAAGCCGTCTGCTTCCAGACCAAAGCCATCCTCGACGCCATGGAAATGGACTCCGGGCACAAACTCGCCGGCCTCGCCGTCGACGGCGGCATGAGCAACTCCCACCTCTGCATGCAGACGCAGGCGAATGTCATCGGCATCCCCGTCGACCGCCCCGCCATGCGCGAGACGACTGCGCTCGGCGCCGCGATCGCTGCCGGCTTCGCGGTCGGAATCTGGAAGGAGTTGAGCGAGTTGCAGTCGATTAATCAGAAGGATCGCATGAAGTTCCGGCCGCAGGTCGATGCTGAGGCCAGTGGGAAGATGTTTCACAAGTGGTCGCGCGCGGTGGAAATGTGTCGGGGCTGGCTCGACCCGGATGAGTATGCTGAGGAGCTTTGAGCAGCGTAGGTTCCGCGCATCCTTCCTGGTTCTTCTTCTCGCGATAAGAGTTTGCCGCGTGCTGGTTGCGGTTGTTGTTGTCGTTGTCGTTTCTCCGATCGTGCGTGCCCGTGGCGGGTGCACGGTATGTCCGTTCTTCACGGCGGCGATGATGGTGGCATGGGGTTGCATAGACTGGGGCGGGCGGGGGCAGGGGGGGGCGAATCGACGGACTTTCTTCTTCTTCTTCTTCTTCCCGTGGGCGTGGTGGTGTTTTTTTTTTTTTTTTTGATTCCTTTTTTTCTTTGTATGTAGAGTGGGTGGGGGGAGCGAAGGCGTCTTCGAATTCTTTATTCCTTCCGCGCGGACGACGACGAATGGCATGCAATTGATCTCTTGTTTTACGCTGTTTTTTGCCTCTTCTCTTTTGGCTCGATGTCGCTTGCTGGCCAGTCGCGGACGTTTTATTTGCTATTTCGTTCTGCCTCTGTCCCAAGCGGGATGAGGTGACGTCCAGCTCGCCGGACGGTGGCTGGGGAAGGTCCGTCTCCCTCCCGCCCGTGTGCTCCTTCCTTTGCTGGGTCCCGTTTGTACCTCGCCTCATATTGCTTCGACTGACCGCCGCTTCGCAGACGTCAAACCCCCGCTTCCGGCGCCTCCTGCTGGCATTGACGATGTACGCGCCGTACTTCGCCCCTGGAAGTTACCCGATTCGCAAGCTCTTCTCAATCTGCACCCGATTTTGATGTCGTCGAAGGGGGTACTGCTTGTGCGCTTGTGGCGTCGGGATTCCGGATCGGTAAAGGCGAAGATGACTGAGGCACGCGCCGCTAATCGCGCTCTTCCTCGTTCTGGTGCTGTCGGTTGTTACCATTGGGGGATTGCTCGAGTCGTGCGCCGCACCGCACTGCCGATGGGTCCGCCCCGTTCTGTCCGATCTCATCCTGGTCGTTCAAACTCGAGACCGACGCCTCGAGGGTGCATCATGGGACCTGGTGATCGCGACAACACTAATCACCGAACGAGTACCTGCGAGCGTTGTGGATTTGCCTCGTGGCCCATTGGGCAGCTCGTGGTACTGAGGATAGCGGCAACCCATTTCGGCATCTGCGAGCATTGCGCCAATGCGACTTACTTTGAGAACACGCAACACCGGGCCGCGGTCTTCCTAACTCCGTCTGTAGAACCGCGAATCACGCAGAGGAAGTCTCCTCTGCGCCGCAAACTCGCAAGCAAGGCATCCGAGAGCGATGGGGCTTCCTGCCAGCGGTCAGCTGCTCATGCCAGCACTGGCATATCTGAGCGATCGCACTTCTTGGCCCTCGACGCCGCAAGCCATCAACACCTAACCCTCGCGACCTACTCACGTGCGCAGTCTGATCTGCGGCCGCTCCGACGCTGGCACCCAGGGCCGCTTGACTACTGACGCCGCGGCGTCGAACATGCTTGTAGGCCACGCGGCACAACACGTTGACGGAACTGCAGACGCAGTGCTGGCTCGTCATTCGCGGAGTGCCGAATGGGGCAGTCGCGTCGATCGGGGGCCGCGCCTGCGAACGTCGGTATCTTTGCTCTTTGTCGCTCTTGGCGAGCGCTACCCCAGTCGATCGGCAGCGGTGGGCGTGTCGGTGGTGTCGTGCTCGCTGGGTCGATGCGCTTGAGCTTGCACTCTGGCTTGCACTCTGGCTCGTCTGGCTTGCACTACAGGCCTTGTCGATGTGCTTGGACATCGACATCTTGGTTTGCAGAGATCTGCAAGGGTCCTGCGCAAGAAGGCAATGCAGCTCTTGCGGAGGAACTATGTGCTCCGTGTCTCGATCACCGATGTCTTTGGCAGTCGGGCACGTGCCTGGTTCTTGAACTCGAGAAATGCCCGGAGAATGTGTATTCCCGCAAAGAAGCTGTGCCTCACCTTCTGGCGTCTCCGCCAGTCCCATGTTTGCGACAGGATGTGGGCCGTGTTGTTATCCGGCTCTTTGAGCTTGCCTGCTTGCTTCGATTAGCCGGAGCAGACGCCCCCCACAACTCTCCGGGGCGACATCATTCTTTTCCCTAGGCCCTTCACGTGTTCGGTGCGGCTTAATCCAGGGAAAGGAAGTGGAGGCGCCGACCCCGGCATGCTTTCGTGTGCGGAGAGCGGCATGCCTGCAGCACAACGTCTGCGGCCCCGATCCTCTGTCGGCACGCCGCCCGGCGCCGACATCTGCACACCGCTTCGCGCTCGAGCAAGTCCGTCTTCACGCCTCGTAAAGGGGAGTTGCCTGGCCAGAGCTCGGAAGCAACACAGTGGGTAGGGCTGTTCACCCCTGTCGCTAGGGCCATTCTGCGGTGTGAGTGTCCGATGCCAAGCATACCATGGGAGACGTTGCTTTGCGGTTCTCATCAGGCTTGGGGGCTGCCCTTACGATCCCTCCCGTCGTATCGCGTCTCTCATCGCGTAGAGACATTCTCCTTCCTGATCCTGCTCAAGCGATCGCTTGCATAACGGCAGGGACTTCTGGGGCCGCGACGCGAACCTCGGTCTTGGCCTCAGATACCTCTGCCTTGCTTCTTGAAAGTACCAAAACTCGGTGACGACGGACATTTAATTCGGTTGTCCCCTTCGCTGTTCGCCGAGGAAAACCGATGCCCTGGCGTCGGACCCGCTAACTTGTCGGTAGACAGGATCCAGCCTTCGGATTGGTGCCATGGACACGGTTGCTGCGGCTAGGGAGATCGGGAGGGGGCGGTGGCTGCGTGAGCGTTTCGAGAACATGGACGTTGAACCTGCACGCATAGTGCTGGAAGATAATCACATGCTTTCAACACTACTACTGTACAAAGCTACTTGGTCGCGCATCTCACCATTCGGAAAAGCAAGAAGACTGAGAGTTACATCGATCCCTCGGCAAACGGAATAACGCCTCTCTTGAACACTAATCAACCCACAACGAATGACAATTCCCCGAAGCCTTCCTCGCCGCCTATTCGTCCGGCCGACACATTTCACAGCCAGGTCAATAGACCCTGTTTACACACCTGCCTAACACATCCGTCCGACCCCACACGATCCTGCACCGATAGGCCGAAGACGGAAAAGGCGACCCTCGCTCCAGGCCTGGCATGACAAGACCACACACGGCCGAGGAAATGGACGATTCTGGCGCCGGGTAGTACAGGATCATTCCAACCCTCGAATATTTGCGCCCTTCCAGACACTTCGGGCCGCCCTTTGTGCCTCTCTCCAGATCTCGGACCGGTCTCATCCGCGTCACCTTGACATGGCCATTGTTTGCTGAGCCACCTAGCGGACCCTTCTATATTGCTGGTCAACCAGTACAGCGTCGGGGGCGTCTTTCAGCGTCCCTCCCACCTTCCTTCGAGAAACCAGTCTCGCCGTTTCGGACCCCACAACCGACTCCCCGCGCCTCTTTTCGACAGCAAGCTTTACAATGTGCGAGTACACGCAGGTCGAATACGCCTGTGGGCACCGACGATACACCGTGCGGGCATGGTGTAGGCGATCCCTTCCCGTTCCCCGCCGCCGCAACCCGAGACTGACAGCTCCCCAGGTCTCAAGTACCAAGAAACCCACAAACGCTGCCCCGCGCGCGTCGTCGCGTATGAATGGCGTCTCGAGGAGAAATGCGGTCAGTCCTCAGCACAGCAGTGCTTTCCCCCACTAGTCGCAGGCACCATCTAACACCCCACCAGGCGATTGCAAAGACAAAGACCGCTCCCCCGTGCACCAAAGACCTTCCACATCCGCCGGCGGGACCGGCTCCAGCAGCGCCAACACCGCACGCGGGCAGGACACCCCATTGCGCTGAGCGCGCGCTCTAGACGAGAGCAAGAGCCACCAGCGCCGGCCGCAGGCGGCCTCGAAGCGCAGCCGAAGAGAGATGGACCCGGGGACCCGATTCCAGTCATGCATGACCTGCACTTCTCTGCCCGGCTAGACGCAGACGGCAGCAGCGACAGCAGCAGCGGCGCGCCGTAGCACACCGCCCAAGCCGGCAGAGGCAGGGCCCCAAATCCGATTTCTCCCGTTCCAGAAGCGTGCGATCTCCCACCGTCCCACACTCTCACCAACGGCGTCTCCCCGTTCGAGCACTCGCGCGCGCGCCGCCGATGGCGACGAGCGCGCCTTGCGCGGCTGCTTGCAGAATGCCGCGACGCGGACGGGCGCGCCTGCAGGTGTCCGCGGGCTGTCGCACGACGAGTCGCATCCGACGTGTCGACACGGGCGGCGGTAGCAGCGGGAGTGTTTCAGCCGCGCGCGAGGGCGTGAGATCTACCGGGGTTTTTGGGACGGACGTGGGACGGGTGCCGGCTGTGACGATTGTTGGGACGAAGGGAGTGCGCTCGTGGTCCTGATTTGGGCCGAGGGGAGGGGGGGGGGTGACGGGTTCTCGGGACGCCTTGGGGGTCGGGGTTGGGAGTGCGGTGTGGGCTCGTTCGGCCTAGCCGGTGAGGGACTGGGGGCAGTTGCTAGGGATGCCTGCTCCATCGGCGGAGGGGGGTGGATGGGGATGTTGCCGATGCAAGGACACAGCTGGCCGATTCGAGGCCGAAGATGAAGGATGGGGGGGAGTATGACAAGAGGGATTTGAGATCTTGGACGCCCTGAGATCACGTTCGTGCTACGTGACAGCCTACTGTGGCGAAAGCGCGGGTGCGCGGGAGGCGTCAGACGTGTTCGTTGCGGCTCCGTGACGAGCTGTGGGAGGCTTGAGCAATGCGGGTTTGCAACATCCCGCGAGGCCTTACTCATTCGTCAGACCCGGTCATTGATCATTTGCGTGACTCAGTTGCACTCGCATTTGTTGCCATCCGTCTCCATCGGCACACATTCGTCCCCCACATTGTCGTCGCCACCTCAACGACGCCCGCCATCTCTCCCCGCCGCCCTCTTCTCGCCAGGAAACAAACCCCACCCCTCAGCTTGCATACCGTGTCACTTCCACCCTCTTCTCTCCACCCACCAGGCCCGTCCCTCCCCCCGATCCCGCACGCCCCATTCTGGCTGTACGCAGCCTCTGCTGATGCTCGCCCGCACCGTCTCGCGCAGGGGAAGATGCGAGCTGGGCGTCAAAGAGACGTCACCCAAAAGTTCGGGCAAGGAAGCGATTTCAAGGCTTTGGCGCATGCGGGCAGGGAGGTCGGTGGAGGATGCGCTGATTCGGGGGGCGGCCGTGGAGGTTGAATGATGGCGTTCTCTTGAGGCACGGGCGAGAGTGCTCACGTCCGCCTCAGCAGACATTGCCCACGTGCAGGCGCAGATTGCGCTTGACGTTTAGCGAGGACTATGAGAGCTGAACCGCGACGCCGATCGTGAACCTGAAGTACACGTCGACGGGGCCCGGGCATCTCGGGATTGGCGCAATCTTGAGAAGGCAGTCTTGGACGTTCCCTCTCACGTGCCTCTAGTGAGTCTCGGAGATCGGTAGCGGAAGGCATTGCTCCGATTTTGCAACATTGACAGGGCGACGAGCACCGAGCATCTCGGATAATACGGCCTTGGAAACGAAATCGAATGCAGACTGCGGCTCTTCGCCTTCGAGGTGCACGCCGATGCCGAGGGGGTTGTCTTTGAAACCCTGCTTGAGGGTGAAGCGTTGCAGTTGACGAGCTCTGAGAACGTTGTAGCAGCGAGTGACATTGCCAAACGCGTTCGGGGGGGAAAGATCGACTCACCCCCAAGGTAGTCGCAGATGAGAAGCGGACTATTGTTTGGCAGCTCTTCAATCGCGCGAGGGGATTTGTCGGGGTTTCCGTGGCGTGGCGGCCTGAGTAGCACTTTCAGAGGCCATATTGACTCCGTGGACTCAAGGTGAGGTCTCCTTACCAAACCCGCATGTATTGCATTAGATGGAGCCCTAGAGTGGCCTGCTGGTGTCCCGCGTATGGACCAAGCTGGATGCAGCCGCCACACTGCTACCCGATCCGCTCACTACTGGACAAGCTCAGTACTTAGCAGCTGCATGCACAGGCACATTAGTGTTTAGTTGCTCGTACCCTTGCACCCTCCATCACCAACCTATCAGCACATCTATTAGTGGAAGATGTTTGGATTCTTTCCTATGTTACCCATGTTGACAGACGCAGGCTCCAAAAGAGCATAAGGGAGGGCGACAAGCCATGTGGAGAGTGAGAACGGGTCTTTGAGGCTGAAAGCGCAGACATGCTCGGGTGTGGTCCTTCGGGATTGGTCGCAAGTCGATGTTACGGTACGAGTTCGATTGGGGGTGTTGGATGTTGGGGCGGAGGCAGTAGCGGAGTAGGTGATCGCGGAGCTGTGGTACGGATGGAGCAAACCTGACTAAGATCGTATGGCCCTGGCACCACTGTGGTCTCCTCTACTTAGCCCCGAGCGACAACGCGCTTGAGTACTCAGTAACCACGTCGATCGAGACTTCTGGCCACCGCACGAAAGTGTCGCAGGATGCTTCGCACAGATGCTCGGAATGGAATGAATAAATGGTCTGCGCACTCTTCCTCCTGTGATACGTGATTCATCTTTGTCTTCGTTTGTCAAAATTGTCATCAAGTAGTCCACACTATCTGTACATCAGCTCTTGTACTTGGCGACCAAAAGCTGTCTCACCCTCCTTCGTGGCCTGCATGCGCCTGGATCTCAATATCCATCGCAACACTTCCGGACTCCGCGGAACTCCAGCAGTGTTGCCATTGACTCGTGCACAGGCCAGCGTGATTTCTCGCTTCATCCATCCTTCTAGCCCATAAGGAAGCGTTGATGACACAGGCGTTGCCCTGAGTATTAGCATTCGGGCCAGCCCTCGTTCAGGCAGCTCAGACCACCGCCTCGTCCGAAGTGTTCACAAGCGGTCTGACGCAGCCGTGTCCTCCCGGGTATACCAATGATCCGAATCTTTGACAGCGCTACCGCTCCTTATTGTACATCCCCAGTGCTTTCCACTGATCGACGTAGGCCTTGCCGTCCATCGGGCTGCCCGTGCGGTTCAAGGAAAACTTTCCCTTCGGCGCCTCGATCTGGTTGCTCACGAATGGCGTGAGCTAGCGGTTGTCAGTCAATGCTGCAATCCGACAGGGGACAAATTCCCGTCATACACACTTTAAATTTGGTCAGATCTGGGCAAACGTAGTTCCGCACTTTTTTGTAGTCGAGAACGTAGCCGCCGTACTTGGTATGCCTTCCAAGAGCCCCCGTGCGGTTGCCTTTGTAGTAGTTGTGCGGTCCTTGCTTCGTAGTCAGGGGCAGGCGCCGAATGGCCGTCTGCAGAGCGGTCGTTGGCTGCATGTTGCTTCAATGTGTCGTGAATGGAGACGTAGGACATGACAGCCGTTGAAGCTCTGGGTCGCGGATCAGTCGACGGTGAATGCCAAGGCGCGCGCAGATGCGGAGATCTTCGGGGAAGCCAAGATTTCGAGATCGGACTTTTTGGCGCTGCCAAAATTTATGCTTGCCGAGCTTGCGCAAGCTGCGACGGAAAGCCCACAACTGCAACATGCCGCCACGGGTCGCACGTTCGGGTTTGCAGCCTGCTGCCGGGAAGGCGAAGCAGAAGACCAAGCGCAACAATCGCGCGCAGAACGCCTTCGCTATCGCCGGCGAATCCTCTGGACCTTCGAAGCCCCGCCGCCAGCATCGCCTTGGGGAGATACTCGACGATGATTCAGCGCAAAAGCACAAGAGACGGCGGGCGGCCGAGGATGAAGATGGGGATGATGAGAGCGCGGAGGAGGACGCGCCGGACACCAAAAGGCCTAGAGTGAGCGCCGGCGACGACGACATCGAGGAGGGCAGTGATGAAGAGGGGCATCGGTGGACTATGGGAGGCTTGGCAGACGACGATGACGATAGCGACATCGACAGTGACGAGGCTTTCGGGAGCAGCGACGACGAGAAGTTTGAGGGCTTCTCTTTTAAAGGGTCTTCCTCGCACAAGAAGGTAATGCAGAGCAAAGGGAAGGCTCCGGCGAGGGGTAATGCCAATCTGGATCTGAGTGAAGGCGAAGGTTCAGAAGAAGACGATGGCGAAGTGGAGGATGACTTTGGAGACGAAGGTGTGGATCTGGCGACCATGCTCGACGACGAGGATGAGGAAACGCCTGGCGGCAAACACAGCACAGAGCAACACCAGAGCGAGGAAAGCTCGGACCACGAAGTGGACGACGACTCTGCTTCGGACTCAGCATCGGACGAGTCGGAGGAAGATGACGGCGCGGACGAGGAGCGTGTCGCGCGCATGCGGGATCGCCTCGAAGCGTTGGACGAGGGCAAGCAGATGAAGGGCACAGCAGCTCCAGCCAGCCAGCCGGCTGCGCTTTCTGTAGACGACCTGCTTGCAGATCTCGACCCGTCCGCCAAAAAGCAATTTACCACAGCTCTGAAGACTAGAAGCAAGACTGCACAGCCGACGACCTTGACCGCTCCTCTGCCGAAGCGCCAACAAGATCGTCTCGACCGCCAAGCGGCTTCTGCGAAAGCAAAAGAGCAGCTAGATCGCTGGCGTGACACGGTCATCCGCAACAGACGGGCTGATTTCCGTCAATTCCCGCTCAAGGACCCAGATCAGGGCGAGCCTCTTGGGAAAGACAAGTTCGTCACGGACGGCAAGCCTCAAGGCGAGCTGGAAGAGAACATTAGGAAAATCATGGAGGAGAGCGGCATGGCAACTGGCAAGGCTGGAGATGACGGAGAGGCCGAGGAGGATGCAATCCTGAAAAGCGAAGAGTTGTCGACCAACAAGCTACCCGTAGAAGAAGTCATGCGACGAAGGGCAGAGCTTCGAAAAGCCAGGGAGCTGATGTTTAGAGAGGAGAAGAAGGCGAAGCGCGTTTCGAAGATCAAGTCCAAGGCGTATCGGCGCGTGCATCGCAAGGAGAAGGAGCGGATGGCAGAGAAGGAGAGAGAGCTGCTTGGCGATCAGGAGATGGGCGAGGACGAGAAAGAGCAGGCTGACCGTCACCGAGCCGAGGCACGCATGAGCACGAAGCATGGAGACAGCAAATGGGCCAAGTCTTTGAAGCAGGCTAACCGTGGGGCTTGGGATGAGGGGGCTAGAGAGGCGGTCATGGACCAGGCTCGAAGGGAGGAAGAACTGAGACGGAGAGTGCAAGGAAAGGATGTGGAAGAGGGTAGCGACAGCGGCAGCGACGACGACGACGACGACGATGATGATGGGGATGACGATGCACGCACTGCAAAGCAGTTGTTCCGACTTAAAGAGGATTCGAACACCGGCGAGCAGAAAGGCGTGGGTGGGATGAAATTTATGCGTGATGCGGACGCAAGACGGCGGGTTCGGAACGATGAAGACGTTGACCGGCTACGAAAGGATCTCGCTATCCAAGACGGAGATGAGGACGACGACGTCGTGATGAATGATCAAGGTTTGGGCCGCGCAATTTTCGGACCAAAATCCAAGGAGGGCTCAAAGCTTTTTCGCGAGAAAAAGGCGAAGTCGGAGATGGAGGAAGGTGACGCTTCGTCGGACGATGAGCCACACATCCAAGTTGATGAAGCCGATCAGGAGCCAAATGGGGTGGCAAACACGCCTCGCGGCTCGAAGAAGCAGCCCAATGGCATTCTCAAAGAATTGGGCGACGCAAATGGACCTCTGACGAAGGGCTCGTCGTCGGGCGCGAAGTCTGCAAAGGTCGACGCGTCCCCGGCAGCGGCTTTAGAGTCGTCTTGGCTTTCCGGGTCGACAAAGAAAGTGAAGAAAGGCCAGCGGAGTATGGCGGACAACGATGCTCTGATCAACGTGCAGGCCGAACCCCCCGCCAAGCAAGACGAAACCCAACAACGCAAAGGTGCCGCAAAACCCAAGAGCAGCACCGCGGAGCCAAACGACACGGGCGATGCAGGGAATACCAACGGGTGGACCACCGTCTCGTACAACAACGAGACCGCCGACAACGCCGCCGACTCTGACGACCCCTCCAACCCGGTCCTCACCGCCGCGGAACAGAAAACCGTCTACCACCGCCGCGCCTTCGCCGGGGATGACGTGCAAGCGGCTTTCAAAGCGGAGAAAGACGATCTCATGGCCGACGAAGCGCCACAAGAAACCTCCGCCCACCTCCCCGGCTGGGGCTCCTGGACCGGCACCGGACTGTCCAAGTCCGTGCGCCGCGCCAACAACAAGGCCAAGCATAATCCGCTTTACAAGAACAAGACGGCCGGCACGGAGATGGCGAAGCGAAAGGATAAGAACATGGACAAGGTTATTGTGAGCGAGAAGAAGGATCGCAAGGCGGGGAAGTACTTGGCGGACTCATTGCCATTTGGGGTGGGCGGAAAGGAGGAGTATGAGCGCGGGTTGAGAGGGCCCGTGGGGCCCGAGTGGACTACCAAGGAGGTGTTCCAGCGCGGGACCAAGCCGAGGGTTGTGGTGAAGCCGGGTACGGTGGTCGAGCCGGTGGCGAAACCGCAGGTTTGAGGCGCTTGCGGGACTGTATAGATTCATCTACGTCTGAAGAACATGCCAACCTCTCAAAACATGAGCCACGAAATCATTCAGGCCAGTGTCATTCCGCCACCAGCACACGTGTAATCAGTCGTTGTCAAAAAGCGCGCAGTTGGAAATTTTTATTCGCCAATCTCAAGAACGTTAGCAGCGGGTATCGTGCTATAATACAACAAAAAATGCTATGGTACAAAGACCCCCCATGCCTCATGCCAGGAAAGCGTGGCATCGTGTCTTCGCTGCGAAACATTCAACCCCCATGTTTGACCTTTCAACGCGCCCCTGACCAACTCCAACATAGGTTTTCTGTCGACCCAAACAAGCTAAAGGCTGCTGCGGTGCCTGGCTCCCGCGGCTCTCATTCATAGAGGATTTCCTCGTCGTCGTCCCCGTCATCACCTTCCACAAAGCCAGGCGCGTCGGCCTCTCCATCATCTAGGACCCCGTCGTCAACAGCCCCGTCCGGCTTCTCTTCATCTTGATCCGCTGCCGAAAGCGCCACGTCCGCCAATTTGCTCCGCGTTCGCCTCAGCGTCCCGCCGCCGCTGGCCGCAGTCTGCGGGCTGCGGGTGCGGGCTGCTGTAGAGCGTCGGGCGGGCGTACCGTGATTGCTTCTGCCCCCGCCACGCCTCATTGGGCGGCCTGGGCGGCGTTTGGAGGTGCTCGCCTGGCCGGGGATGGCGGGAAAGATTTCAAAGCGGGTGGGTGGGATGGAGTCGATTGGGGTGTGTTGCTGGGAAGAGGAACTTGCGTAGCTGTTGGTTTTGGGTGTGGCTGCCGTCGTGCCGTTGGGAGTCTTGCGGGGAGAGTGGCGGTTGGGCGAGGCGGCGGGTTTGTCGAGGAATGAAGGTTGTGGGGTCAGGGTCAGCGGAGGGGGAGTGTGGCTCTTCCCTGGGAGTGAGGCGCCGTTGGGCTGGGATTCTAACGGCTCGGTGGTTTCTTTGGTATTGGCCGGGTCATCTTCGCTCTCGGCAATGGCATCTCTAGTCGCTTTCATGGCTTGCTGCACCCCTTCCTCAGGCTCTGAAGGGAGTGGCACTGCCTCTTCGCGGGGCGCGACGGTCTGCAGGGGCTGATTGGCTTCTTCGCCCAGAGCGAAAAGGTTTGTTGGCCGACCCATGACGTATGGTGTCCAGCGCAGCATCTCAGGCTCGAGCATGAACTTTGTTTTGTCGGCATGTTTCTTGATGTAGCTCCTCATGTAATCATAGTCCAGCCGGAACGCGTAGGTGCGTGTAACCGGATCCCTGACGAGGAAACGGAGCGCCTCGAGCGTGGAGATTATGTCGTCAGGAGTCATGCCTGTCTCCTTCGCGATTTGAGCGATTGAGATCCGTGGTTTGTTCTCCATCTCCTGAGCTTCCTGGTCTTTGTATCGCAGAAGCAGGCTGCAAAGGACGCTGCGCCAGTATGAACGGTACGAGACCAAGCCCATGTCGGAAAGCGGCTTCTCAGGGGACCCGGTCCTACCTTCGACCTTCGTCAGGAGATACGAAAATTCGATGAGAACCCTTCCAAAGCCGCGACGCATGTGCACAGGGAGCACCAGAATGCAGGAGACGTTGTTTCCCGGACTACTCAGGGCAAAGTCCATTGGAGCGACTTCTCCCTCAGCCTCCGAGCCGGCGTTTGCTTGAGAATCTGGCCCCTCGGGCTGCTGGGAAGTCACGGGCGGAGGGGCTCCACACCCGCGCTTCTCTTTGGAAAAATACCCAACAAAATGACACCCAAACTCGTCATTCTCGGTCATGATGTAGAACAAGAACGGCTCGACGTCATAGTATAATGTCTTGGATCCGAGAAATAGTTTGGCCAGCAAGCAGAGATTCTGGCAGTAGAGTGGGTTTCGACGCCCGTCAACTTCGAAGAATGAGAGCGTGGTCGGGGCACCAGTATCTGGATTCTGCGTCACGTTGCTGCGGTAGATCTCGTCGCCTGGTGGGTGCTTGGCGGAGCACTTGAGCTTGTGTCGCCACGCGACGTAGTCCGAGCTCATGTACTTGAGACAAAACTCGCAAAGGTACAAGTGCTTGTTGCGGCTGTACTCTTCAGGATAGGGTGCCGCATGCCACGTGTCGATCTCGTAGCGCCCGAAGTTGATGCATTTGATCTTACTTGGCTGGCCTGACGCTTTTGATCGTGCAGATGTCTCTCCGTTGGCTTGCGCCATCTTCTCTTTCCACTCCTGCTCTGCTTTCTCGCGAGCTTGATGGAATGCCTGGCGGTCGGCTTCTTGCGGATATGTGCGCCCGGTGTCGGCTTCGGCCTCGTTGAGAATCCCCCCGTACGGCTTTCCCCTGCTCTCGTCTATCTCGCGGTCGGGGAAAGCGTAGAACGGATTGCTGTACATTGTGGTCTGTACTGCAGGAAAGTGTTGCGGCTCCTCAGCCTCAGCGGTTGCAGCACGCCGATTATTTCTTTGCCTTCGCTGGCGGTCACGTTCTCGACGTTTTTGCTTTTTGAGGACGTTTCGCTCGACCTCGTCCCACTGCGCGACCGTGATCGGTATCGAAACAATGACACTCCGTGGCTCATCGGTGCGTGAAACTATCCTTGCACCTTTGTTGCGCTTGAGGTGTCGTTGCGGTCGCCCGGAGCGCGACTTAGGGGAGCGCACTTCCTCCTGTTCGTCCTGCTCCATGGTGCCGTCCAGTCCGGTGGTTACAGCGGGGACTTCATTCTCGGCAGCAATAGCCAGCTCGTCGGCTTCCTCGTCAATCACGGCGATGTTGTTCGCGTCCGCATCCGCATGTGAATCTGGCTCCGATCCTGTTCGTTGACGCTTGCGGATGAGTGGCCTTATTGGCTCGTCCGCATCATCAGATGGAGTCTTACGCTTTCTAAGTGCACGCGATCCATCCATGGGGTCTTCATCTAGTATCAGTGTGTTGAAAACGGAGTGCGAGTCCGGTTTGATGCCGCCTCGGGCCGATGGGAGAAGATCGCGTGCCATTCGGGGCGCTGACGAGCGCCGCCGAGAAAGCGTGTCGGGCACATTCTTGTTGTCAGCCTCAAGGCCATTGTCGACACAGTCCTTGCAGCGCCAGTGGAGTGCATCTGCGGGATGTTGTCAGGCCAGGTGCTGCATTGCGGGGGATAAAGTACTGGTCTTGGCAGGCAGTACAACGTACCTTCATCGGACGCTAGCGAGGCTTCATCTCTGGCACATTGTCGGTGCGCTGCAGGAACGGAAGTCAGCGCGTGGACCCTGGAAATCATTCCAGCTGTCGCTTCTCCACTTCTTCCTTCCGAATTCCGGTCTCTCTTCCTGAATCGTTGGCTGGCGACTTCCGCTTTTTTGACTTTCGAACTTGAAGGCTCCCATGCCCATGATTGCCGCAGCACTTGGTTCTCTCATTGCATACTCTCCAAAAAGAATGTACACTTACCGTTGTCTCCACACACACAACACGCAAGGTACTCCTCATACTCCTCGCCAGGATCGTGCTCTTCGTCCTGTCCGCAGAATCTGAGGAACGTCAGCTTTGCTCTGCGGACGCTGGCAAAACACGGTACTCACATGCAACGGCTGCCGACAGCATGGCCCGTTTCCGTCTCTTCGCCCGCATCGTCGTCGGCCTCCCAGTCTTCCTCTGCCGACTTCGAGTCTTCGTCAGACTCATCGCCTCCGTCATCATCCCCAGACTCAGAGTCGTCAGCCCTCACGGCCTTTTGCTTGCCCTTGGATCTCGATCTTGTTTTCACGGCGCCAACCATTTCGGCGTCCTCATAATCCTCGAATTCCGCGACTTCAGCATCCGCGTCGGAGCCGTCATCGTGGCCATCGCTGCCAGAATGTTCCGCGAGGCTTCCCCTCCCGTCGTCGCTCATCTCCTGTGCTTTTTCGTCGGCTCTTTCGCCTTCCTCGTGCTCCATCTTCCTCCGGATTGCTGCCTGATACCGCACCCCACTTCCGCGCAGCCTGGAGGGCGTGGTTGCGGGGCGGTTGAACAGGACGGCAGCCAGAGTCCTCGCCCCGGCTGCTACCTAGCAGCCCCTCGATAGTTCCTTGTGATGATCTTCAAACATGTGTGGCCGTCCGCGACAAGTCCCCCCCTTGTGCCTGGCCGGTCCGTGGCCTGGTCCGTATCAAGATCTGGGGCGGCGCGTCTTTTCGCGGGTTCTGCACGCGTTTTTGTGATCGCAAAGGCTTAGGGAGAGTGCTCAAAGCCTTCTGATTCGGAGACAGTGAAGCGATGGTGGTTTGCGGGCGCTGGGTCAACTGAAGTTGGTGACTAAGCCGTTGGTTCAGATGGCGCTGGATCGCTTGCGCTGAGGCGGAATGGCGCCAACCTCAGGCCGGCCGTGTTGTGATGATTGCTGCGTTGGACGGACTGATGGTTGATCCGATGCGACTCGATGGGAGTGAGACTCGCGGGTCGTCGTGCTGCTCCCGCCCTTGATCCCTCAGGGCAACGTGGGAGGTCGCGCGCTCGGGCCCCCCTCCCGCTCTCCACGCCAAGCATTGGTCGGCGACGGGACCAGCCGTCGCCGCCTGGCAGTGCCGTTCATTCACGTCCGTCGCGTCCTCCGCTGCATCCAAACTAGCACGCTTTCTTTTGTCAAGACGGACCTCACTTTCATTGTTCTCGCGGCGGGCTTCCTCTACCGGACCTTCAATCTCGACACATGATGGTGTAGAACCTCCATCTCCATCGCACCCACCCCATCGCGCTCTGTCGCGCCTAATTCAAATGGCGCTAGACGTAACTTACCTCTCGACTGCCTATGGCATCCCCGAATCAAACGTCCAGACCCTAATCGACGAGCCTACCGCGGAGCTTGTCAAGGACTTCCTCTCGTCGGTGCTCACTAAGGCGCAAGAGCATGATTCGCTTCAGGCGGATAAACTAAGAGGAGATGTCGAGCTGGAGAACACTGTGCGCACCTCTGAGGCCAAAGTGAAGTCTCAAAAGGCGGCGGCTGCAAAGTATGTTCAGGAAGTCGAGGAGCTGAGGGCAAAGCTGGGAGAGGCGGAAGGGGCTCGCGAATCGCTATCTTCGGAGCTAGAGCAGCTTCGTTCAACTGCTTCTGGCTCGACTGCGGAGACCACGTCTTTGCGCCAGAGGATCAAGACACTCGAAGCCTCCAACCGCGATGCGTTTGCGCTGGTCGAAAGCAAAACCACAGAGAAGGACCGCGTCGCGAATGAACTTTCCGAACAGCATCGCAAGCTTCTGACGCTGCGCCGCGAAGTGGGAGTTCTAGAGGAGCGCAGCCAGTCTCTGGAGAATGCGGCGTCTTCTCAGAAATTCAAGGAGCAGTCTCTGCAACAAGAGATTGAGCTCCTGAAGCGCAACAATGAATGGCACGCGTGTGAGCTGCAGACCAGGAACCAAGAGCACTCCAAATTCCGGAAAGAGCGTAACGCTCGCGTCGCAACTTTACAGCGCGAACTGGAGGATACGACCGCCAATCTCGAGACAGCCAAACGCACCGAGTCGAGTCTCAGACAATCGCTCGACGATCTTCAAGCGAAGACAAACGATGCATTTTCTCGCATCGCGAACTTGCAAGAGGAGGCCGCTAGGAAGGAGCAATCATGGAAGACGGAGCTTGAGGGTAGCAAAAGATTGGCCGAACTGCAGGCGCAGAATGCAGCCACACACAAGGCACGTCTGGAGGAACTGCGGGGCCAGCTTGAGAAGGTCAACGAAGATGCAGCGGAAGAGATCGGCCAGCTGCGCTCCG
Source organism: Aeminium ludgeri (assembly GCA_004216415.1). Classification (NCBI taxonomy): domain Eukaryota; kingdom Fungi; phylum Ascomycota; class Dothideomycetes; order Mycosphaerellales; family Aeminiaceae; genus Aeminium; species Aeminium ludgeri. The sequence continues at coordinate 88,445 of SGQK01000072.1, read as the reverse complement.
AAATCGAGACCGAGCACGCAGACAAGGAACAAGCCGAGAAAAGGGTTGCTGAGCTCGAGCTCACCGTTGAGCGTCTTGAGCAGCAGCAACAGGCGTCACGCCCGAGCACCCCCATGAATAACGGATCGCTTCACATGTCAACTCCTGGCCGCCCGGGATCGCCTTTTGCTGTCGCAGGCTCGTCGCGGAAATCGATGCACGGGAAGGTGATGACAAATACCGAGCTGGTTACCAAGAATTACGAGCTGCAGAAAGAACTCGAAACTGAGCGCAACCGCACCGGAAAGCTATCGACGGCCATGGATGAGATGATCGAGAACATGGAAAATCGTGGGCCAGAACTGCTTGAGATGCGGGCAGAACAAGAACGGCTGGAGGAAGAGGTCCTGAACTTCTCCCGTCTGCTTGACGATGCGAGCTCCGCTCGTGACAACAACTACAAAGAAGCCGTACGCTGGCAGAGCGAGGCGGAATCGCGGGCCCGCGAGGGAGACATTCTGCGACAACAGCTGCGCGACCATTGCGCTCAGATCAAGATGCTTCTTGTGGAGATTCAGAGCCGAGACCAGGGCATTGAGGGCATGTCAGGTACTGAGCGCTACGAGCTTGAACGCGCTGCCCGGGGCGAACTGGACGATGAAATGCAGCAGGAGTCCGACACCAATCAATTGATATCGCAGCGACTCGTCATTTTTCGCGATGTCAATGATCTCCAGGAAAAGAACGAGTCCTTGCTCAGACTCACCCGCGTGTTGGGCGAGCAAATGGAAGGGGAAGAGGCGCGCAAGCAGAATGCGCAGTCCGCCGCCAATGCCCAGGAAGCGGAAGAGCTCCGTGCGCAAGTTGCCAGATACAAAGACGAGTTGCAATCCACCGCGACCCAGATCGACAGCTACATCAAGGAGCGCGACATGTTCCGTCGCATGCTGCAGCATCGTGGCCAGCTCGCGCCGGATGCCAACATGCAGTCAATGTTCGGGCAGAGCATTGCACCAGCCACCCCACAGCACAACGGAGCCGAGGCCGTTCCCCAGACACCCCGCTCCAAGGATACAGAAGATCTGAATAAGGTGTTGAGAGAGCAGCAAAAGTTCTTCGATCAGTTTAGAAATGAATCTGTGGAAGACAGGAAAACTCTCAAGAACCAAGTCGACGCACTAGCCAGAGAGAAAGGTGCGCTCCAATCGGATCTTGCGCACTGGAAGTCGCAGAAAACGCTTGCCGACGAGCGGTATCAATTGTTGCAGTCGACTCTCAACGCTGTTCGCGGCGAGAATTCGGAATTGCAGAAGCGTTCGCAGCAGTTGGCAGAGAACGCTGCAAGGCAAGATTTGCGCACCCAGCAAGTTGCCGAAGAGCTTGTCGAAGCACGCTCCATGGCCGATTCTCTTCGCAACGAGAATGCAAACGTCAAAGCCGAGAAGGACCTCTGGAAACGAATTGAAAACCGTCTGACAGAGGACAACAAGGGCCTACTCGACGAGCGCAGCAGACTCAACAAGCACGTCGCAGATCTGCAGAACCTCCAAAACGAGCGCGAACTGGCCGATTCCGAGGCGAGACGCAAGCTGCACGCGCGAGGTGAAACTCTGGAGTCGGAGCTTACCGAGACGCGGAAGAAACTTGATCAAGAACTCGAAGACAACCGCAAGGCTGCTCTGCGTCGCGAATACGAAGAGGGCCAGAGCCGCACACGCATCGATGACCTGGTGAAGTCTCTCGGCAACACTCGGGAAGAGCTCGCCTCAGTCAAGACCACCAGGGACCAATTGCAGTCTAGGGTGGACGAGATGAAGATCGAGTTGCGCTCGGCTGAAGAGAAGGCCGCTGCTCTTCAACCACGCCCGACGCCTCGCGCTGAGCCACAAGGCGAGGGCGAAGAAGAGGAACTGTCCACTGAGCAGCGTCTCTCCGTCCAGGCTACCGACCTTCGCCGCGATCTGGAATTGTCTCAGAACGAGCTGGAGGCCGCGAGGCAGCAAGTTGAGCAGTACCGCTCAATTGCCCAGGGCGCCGAGGAAGAGCTTGCCAGCTTCAACGAAACGAGTGGGATGTACAAAGAAGAAACAGACCGCCATATCGAAGAGAAGGACGCCCATGCTCGGGAGTTGCAGCAGCGGGTCGATGATCTGCTCGCAGAGCTTACAACTACCAACAACGAGATTTCTGAGCTTCGTGGCAAGCACGAAGACTCTTCGCGCGCTTTGGACGAGCAAAAAGCCAACTTTCAAATGGAAATGTCGCGCCTCAACGACGATGCCGATCGCCGCGGCGAAGAGAAGCGAGCTCTCCAGGAAGACCTCAACTATCAGGCTGAGATTGCGCGACAGGCTCAGCAGTCGTACGAAAACGAGCTCGTCAAGCATGCCGAGGCTGCGAAGAACCTGCAGAACGCACGCCAGGAGCACAACGACTTGCGCATCAAAGTCGCTGGGATCCAAGCCGACGCTGACGCAGCGAGAGGTAGCCTTGAGAGCGGTACAGAAAGCTGGGCGGAGCAGCGGGAGCAGTTTGAGGCGGAACTCGGTGAGGTCCAAAAGAGGCGACAGGACGCCGAAGACCAGAATCGATTGTTGCACCAGCAAATGGAGTCATTCTCGTCCGAGCTCAGTGCGCTGCGGGCTGGACGATCTGCAGCCGCTGGCGAGGGCGCCGAAAGATCAGGCTCCCCTTCGTCGGGCGATGATAACATGCAGGAAGTCGTCAAGTATTTGCGCCGCGAGAAAGAAATCGTGGACGTGCAATACGAACTCTCTGTGCAAGAGGCCAAGCGACTGCAACAGCAGCTCGACTACGTCACTGGACAGCTTGAGGATGCCCGTCAGACCCTGGCGGAGCAGCGCCGGCAGACTGCCGACAAGAGCACTTCCGAGGGCAGCCACAGCAAAATGATGGAAACCTTGAACGAGCTCAATCTTCACCGTGAGAGCGCCATCACTTTGCGCAACGAGGCTCGTCAAGCCCGCGAAAAGCTGGAAGGGAAGAATCAAGAGGTGGACCGCCTCGTTTCTGAAATGGAGCCGATGAAGGGTCGCGTTGGAGAATTGGAGGGCGAGGTGGAAGGCAAGAATGGAGAGATCAAGCTTTTGCAAGACGACCGCAACCACTGGCGTGAACGTACCCAGAACATCATCTCCAAGTACGATCGCGTCGACCCAGCCGAGCTTGAGGACCTGAAGAAGCAGCTCGAAGAGCTCAAGAGCGAGAAAGAGCGTTTACTGAGTGAGCAAGAACCTCTCCAGCAGCAGGTCGACGGTATTGAGCAGAAGGTCAAAGAAGCTGTCGAGCAATCTTCCCAAAGTCTTTCCACAAGGTTGGAAAACTTCAAAACCCAAGCGAAGGAACAAAATCGCAAGCAGGTCGCCAAGATCAAAGATGCCGACATGGCACTCGAGCTCGCCAACAGTCAGAAGGCGAAGAGCGACGAAGAGCTGCGTGCCGTGAAAAGTGAGATCGAACGCGTCAAGCAGGAGCTGGAACAAACAAAGGTTGTTCTGCAGGAATCTCAAGCGAAGGCGAGGGCTCCCAGCGAGGCTGAGGAGGGTCAAGTCGACGAGAGCGAGAACGTTCCGAAGGTCGATGAGCATGCTGCCTTGCACGCTAAGATCGCCGAGGCGGAGGCGGCTGCGAGCGAACATTCTGGCCGGGCAGACGCCTTGAGCGGGGAAGTTCAAGGCTTGCAAGCACGCGTCCACGAGTTGGAGGCTCAAGTGGCAACACTCCAGCAACAAATCGACAATATTGAAAAGCAGCAGTCCGCTGTGACGGAGCAGGAGAGCAATGTCCAAGTCGTGGCTTCATCCGAGGCCGCAACACTCGAGACGGTCAGACAAGAGCTTGCGACAGCCCAGCAAGAGATTGAATCGCTCCGGGCCAATGTCGCTCCTTCCGCTGCGCCGGAACAACAAGACACGGGTACTTCGGCTTCTGGCGGCGAGAACACCATAGCCAACGCTGTGGCCGAGAAGGTCAACGAGATGCGCCAGGAATTTGAGCAACAGCACGAGCTTGCAAAGAAGCAGCTGGAGGAAGAACGCGATCGCCGGATCAAGGCAATGCAGGACAGCTTGCGTGACAAGCTCAGGACAGAACGCGAGAAGAACACGAAAGAGCGAGAAGCTCTCACTGAGCAGCATTCGGCCGAACTCCAACAGCTGAAAGACGAGCATCAGACCGCCATCTCCAAGCTGAATGAAGCGCACAAGGCTGAGCTCGACCGCTTGAACAATGACGGGAGTGCCGCTGTTCAGAAAGCTGAAAGCGCGGCAGACAGCGTCAAAGAAGAACCTGCAGCCGCCATCGAAGCTTTTACCGAGGAGCAGCTCCTTGACGCGGTCAAAAACAGCACTCGTGTCCGCAAAATTTTTGCTAATAACGTTAACAAGAAGGTTGAGACTGCCACGGCCACACATCTGCAAACAATCGCCACCAAGGACGAGGAGATTGTGACGCTGACGCAGGAGATTGCGACACTGAAAGAGGCGCAAAACGGCACGAGCGGTGATGCAACAGACAACAGCGCTGAGATCCAAGCGCTGACTGCGCAACTCGCCGAAGCTGAAGAAAAGAAGCAAGCAGCTGTGCGTTTGGCTGTGGAGAATGTCGAGAAGAAGGTCAAAGTGCAGTTGAGCCAGCGCGACATGGCGCAAGCCAAGGTTGCTGCCGTCAGAAAGGCTGCACAAGAGACCCCGGAGAAACCCGTGAAGGAAGTCTGGGACGTCGCAGACAAGACTAGGCCAGCTCCCAAACCACCAGCGCCGTCACCTGCCGCCAGCACCCTGACTCCTGGCGCGACTCCTTCGGCAGCTTCCAAAACGAGTGTGCCCGCCTCGCCTGCACAGGCTGAAGCTCAGCCGGCTGCTCAACCAGCCGCCGCAGCTGCGCCGGAGCAGACGCCTGGCCAGACAGAGCAAGACAAAGTCCAGCAGCGTCAAGAGCGCTTCGGGATGGGTTCCGTTCAAGGCCAGCCGCCCTCCGCAAGCACGACTACCTTTGGCCAACCGAGCGCTCCCCAGGCCGGCATGCAACAACCCATGCCCAACTTTGGCAGCAGCACCTTCGGCCAACCTAGCCAACAAAGTAGCTCGGGAATCGGCTCCCCAGGCGTGCCTTCACCTGGCCCGAACCCTCAGGCTGCTGCCTTCATGCCGAACACCAGTCAAGGTCCGAACACCCAATCTCGCCCCTCGTCGCAACAAAGCTTTGGTGCGGGCTCAGGTACCTCTCGCGGACTCCCCGCTCTCAGAGACGGCTTACCTCGCCCACGCGGCGCGCCGCAGGGTCAGCAGCCGGCTCGCGGAGGCTTGCAACAGTCTGGCATCCCGGCCCCGGGACGCGGCGGTAGCGGCATTCCGATGGGCAATCGGGGTGTTCGTGGTGGTCAAGGCGCTCAGGGCCGCGGTGGCAACGGTGGCAACGGAGCCTCCGGGCAAGCACACGCTGGCCAGAAGAGGGAACATGAGGGTGGACACGGTGGTGATGGGAAGAGGCCGCGCGGCGGCGGCGGCGGCGGCGCCGGAGCTCCTCCAGGAGGGAACGCTTAGTAGGTGTTCCAGATGAAGGCGTTCCGTTGCTGCGTGTGCTGTCCTACACGCTTGGAGAGAGGGGTGGGAAAGGGGAGATATAGCCGTGGCTGTTGAGGGCATTGTGTGTGTGTGTGTGTAATCAAGAAAATTCTTCTGCTCAACTATCGCGTCTTTTCAGGATAACCTGTCCTCTGTATGATCACAGGTGTCTCTGCGGAAATTACATGTCAGGAAGAATTGTACTGTACCATACTTCCAGCCTGCAGGTCTACCATTGGACTTCCCAACCCCCCACCCCCTTGGCCCTTTCCCGACGGCCTTGCCAAGCTTCCCCTCCAACACATTTTTAGAAAATAACTCCACAAATTGATCCTCGTTCTATCCACCAAATTCCCACTCGTCTTTTTGTCCGAACAGCAGTTTGTTTTGAGTCGGGGCGCATTGCTCGGATCTCATCAGTCTGCATTGAGTTGGTCTATGGCGCCTTCCAGCTCGCCATCGTCCCATTCTCTGTCGGTGAAGTCGCCACGGCCGCAGACCCGTTCCGGAACATCCACTACTTCTGAATAGCTGAAGTCATGGTCCAAACGGCGACTTTTCGGGGCGCTCATCAGCAAGACCTTCACAATACGACTCTTGAACCCACTGCGCTTGAAGAGGTCCAAGAGACGATCGACAATGAGCACTGCTTCCTTTCCAAACACTGGCTGCTCGAAGGATGTCAGCCAAAACACAGAACACCGCGACGGTCTCGGGCAGCTGTGATATCAGCATCTCAAAGACGGTCCAGAGGCTTTTCGGGTCGTCGTGATCTGCCTGGACTGCATCAAGAGGCGAGCAGTCGAAGTCCTCGCCCGAGTTCAAGATCTAACCTATCAATGCCAAGAACATTTCTGCAGGGCTCGATTGGCACTGAGCCGGTTCGCTGAGGTCCTCTGTGCAGAAGTAACAAAGGCAGATGAAGCGGCAGCTTGAGCGATCATTTTCTGCCAAAGCTTTGATCGATGCCAAAGCTTTGATCGTTGCCACAACTTTGGCGCTGATAAAAGACGTTGGCGCGAAGTATTGCGGACCCTCGAATAAAACGTTGACGAAAAGCTTGCGGGGCCCGGCGTGTGCAAGCCCTGAAGCAAGCTGCTCTTCTTCTGCGAGAAAGTGCAATCGACCCTGAGCGTCAGAGCCTCCTGTTTGTGGGCGTTCCAGCAGCTCGATAATGTCGTGATCAGCTCCTTCGGCGTTGGCTTCGAAAACATTGCACAGCTCTTTCCATTCCTTGCTCGTTTTTGTGGTCTGATCAGTAATGATGACAAGACTTAATCAGATGCGGGAAGCAAATCTTTTGGGTTGGCCGGCTCAACATCCAAAGCCCTCAATCGACCTGGGATTCCTTCTAGCACTGCCGCTGTATCAGCTCTGGTTGTCTTTGGCGGAAGACAAGACGTACGGGATCTCGAGAGATTTTCCCTGAACGAGTCTAGGCCCAATATAAACATGGATGTGAGATGTTGAACAGACTGCTCCATGATTCCCAAACGCTCAATCACGTCGACCTTCCCTGCTCAACCATGTCACCAATAAAGACCACAGCATCGTGTCCACACGCTGCGGCGAGAGTCTTGAAGTCTTCAGACATGCTCCGCAGGTCGAGTAGAGTCATTCCAAGTTCTTTGGCATAGTGACCGAGCTTTGCAAGCGCGGTGCCAAACTTCTCTGGGGCCATCAGTTAGCCCTTGCGGTGTTACCTGTCAATTGCACAGGTAAACTCACTCGTAGCTGACCTTGTCAGCTCGAGCACGACCAATCGCAGGCACTTGAACGTATCCGCTGCAAGCTTGCGGCCCGCGACATATAGTTTGAAGTCGCCGAACAAACTCAAAGATCTGTCTACGACCAATAAGGCGTTTGGAGGCTCGCGCAGGGCCGTCCAGATATCCTCTCGAACTTTTGTGAGTCTTTTGACGGCCTGAGTTGTCAGTAGTGGTTTGATCTTATATCGAACTCTCGAGCGCTTACACCTAGAATGACTTTGAACCCGCCACAGAACGTGGAAAAACACATTTCTTGCGTCGGCATGAGCGTAATCCATTGCCGCATGACCGGCTCTTGGTTGCCCAGCTTGCGAAATCCCCGCAGCGCGCGGCTTTTCGTGTCTTGCGACTTGTCATACCGATCAAGATTCAGTTTGTTGATCTCTGTGACAAACTTGCTTCCACTCATGGGTAGCATTCAGATCGACATTGGTCTTCAGCTCTGGCTTAGCGTCTTTTTCGTAACCATGCAAAACTGCAAGCAGCTTCCCCTTCTCAACCTTCACCAGGTCAACCGCCTTTTCCCTGCAATGTGTCAGCATCTGCCCGTCTTCTAGAGAAACGGTAGGGCGTAGGTCTCACTTGTCTCTTTCGCATTCCCGCGCTGCCAATTTTGCTCTTTGACTTCGGCCTGTGGATCCGTCAGCAGCTTCCCGGCACAAGGCAGAGTAATGTGTGTCTCTTGCTTGATCAAGCTAACATTTTTCAGGCTGGGATTCGACTCGACCCGAAAGGCGTGATGCAGCTAGGAAGACTTCACGATCTGCCCATTCTCCGAATTGCGGTCGAGGACTCCAGACCTCAGACGTTTTGCATGTGGCGTCGCTATGACAGATTGGGCAGGACGATTCTGACAACGTCGATCAAGTCAAAGAGGGGGCTGATAAAATCGCGCGTCCAAGTCCAAGACAGTATGAGTTCTCTCCGGATCCCTGCATCGTATATAGACGTCTTTTTGTGGCGCGCGGCCTGGCTCCTCGCTACTGAGCACGCGTACACCCAAGGCGACGACATTGTACAAATGCATCTCCCTACCTTTCTGAGCTACCTCGCTCATTTGCAATTTGTCGTGCATACATGCATGTAGCCTGCAAGCACATGACCTTTTTGGCGCCCCCACGTTTGTGAGCTTCTCATGGTGCGACGTCCAGCAGCCCAGACCCTTGATAGTCTCGTGGTATTGGAGGAGGCGCACGCTGTTCCCATTCTGCCGTCGTCAGGCGGCGACTGCTGAAGTGGGTTGAGCTGAGCTGTAGGCAAGCGAAGTCACGCCACCAACCTGGGGCGCCTTAACCCGCTTCAACCGTTCATGCCATTGGACTGCGATTTTCACTGGTCAACTACGCCACCCAAGGCTGGATTCTGGCATGCGTCAATGAATCTTTCGTCTTTGACGATTGATCCTCCAATAGCGCGGACGCTCACTTCGTGAAGTTGGCAGCCGCAGCCCGGTCCATGCTTCAATATGCCTCCACCACCAGCTTTGAATCCGACTTCTTATTCGCCGCAGCCGACCGTTCAGCACTCCACATGTCGCCATCTTCCTCGCAACAGCACCACAATTCAGGACACCCAGATGATAGACGTCCTCTCGATACGCAAACAGATTGCCGACAGATCGCTAAAGGAAATCTCGTTCGAGTACCTCTGGCATCTCTTTTGCTCCGGAGATGTTGTGTACAGCGAGCCCGGGAACGATCCCAAGGCTCGCCGAGCATACCGGGTGCTCTACGTCACGGGAAGAAGGCCTAATATCGATACCGAGCGGATTCAAACGAAAGGTCCGGGCATCGAGATGATCGTAGAGCGGAAGAATGACACCAGCAGCAGAGGCTCTCATGGTAAAGCCACCAAGATGACTCCTGTCGTGGTCGACTGCTTCTACATCGACTTTGACGGCGAAAAAGTATGGCGCCCGACCATGGAGGTTCATTGTGCGAGATTTTAGAGGCTATCGCAAAATCACCTCACTGGAAGTATATCCGGCCGAGTTCGACGAATGCCACAGCCAGATTCGGAAGGAGCTCGTTGAACGCGGCGACCGCTTGGCGCGCTCGGCCGGAGGCACGCACAAACATTACCGTGGGCGGACCCGATTCGAGGGACGTGTGTTCGACTTCAACCGGGAGGCCGTAAAGCTGCTCGATTGCGAATGTGTCATTGACAAGAACACCTCGATCGAATCAATGGTACAGCTGATCGAGCCCGAAGCGACAGACGACGACCGCATCGGATTCGGCACCGGGGTCATCTCCGTGCCCACGGAGATGAACTGAGGCGAGTTCTACGACAAGCTGCCTGATCGATCCGGCGAGGATATCTAAGCACCGACGTTAAGAATGACGAGCAATATGATGTTGACGACCGCGCGGCTTACCTGGATCGCGAACGGCTGCTGGACCGCACCAAGGACCTCACAGACGACCACCGCGGGCTGCTCACTACCATCATCAACGGCTAGGCATTGTTCCACCGCCAGTGGTTCGCGCTGGACATCAACAAGATCACGGACGTCAAGGGACAACCGCCGGCGCTCGACCACCTGGCCATGTCCGAGACGAACCGCAGGACGATCAAGGCGCTGGTCAAGCACCAAACACGCGGATTTCAAAATAAAGAGACGTCCCGAAATGACGGCGACATCGCCAGAGCGCCCTCGCGAGGGCCCGTGACTCTCGATATCATCGGAGGCAAGGGTAGAGGGTTGATTATTCTCCTGCACGGCGCGCCTGGAACAGGAAAAACGAGCACGGCCGAGGGCGTGGCCATCCAGCTGAAGCGCCCCCTGCTGCCAGTGACGTGCGGGAACCTTGGGATCGACCCGGGCATGGTCGAGGCCACGCTTACGCACTTTCTAGATCTGGCTTCGAAGTGGGCCTGCGTGGTTCTTCTCGACGAGGCTGATGCGTTCCTGGCGAAGAGGACGGAAACGGACCTGAAGAGGAATGGTCTGGTGTTGGGTAAGCTGTGTTCCTGCCCCAATCTCAGTCAGCGATGCTGAACACTCCTGTTCCCACCTGTCTTCCTGCGCCTGCTGGAGTTATACAACGGCGTGCTGATTCTCACCAGCAACCGCGTCGGCTCCTTCGATGAAGCCTTCGTCTCGCGTATCCAAATGAAGCTCTACTGCCTCAAGCTCGACAACGAATTCACCAAGCAAGTCTGAAAAATGAACATTCAGCGCATCGCGCAAACCCGGACCTCGACATCGACATTGACTCCAAAGCAATCCTGAGATTCTCAAAGCGGCAGTGAAAAGACGGCGAGGACCTCCCTGGCCTTCGCTGGAACGGCCGTCAAATCAAGAATGCCTTCCAGACTGCCGTCGCGCTGGGATTCTATGACTGGGAGTATGAAGGCAAGGTTACGCCGAAGCCGTTGTTGAAAGAGGACCACTTCAATACCGTGCAGAAGGCCAGCATCGAGTTCGATGGTTCCATGGACTCGACGTACGGCGCCTGGAAGGAAGGCACGTGGGTGCAGGATGCGAAGCGCCATCGCATACGCGACGACAACTTCAGCGGCCAGTATGAATATCCTACGCCACAGCAGCAGCATCCGGCTTCCCGCAGTGCCGCGAGTGAGGCCGCTGCCAGGGAAGAGGAAATCGAACAGCTCGAGAAGAAGAACAGTAAGGGAGCACGTCTGTCTCCACTAACCCCTGAATGCGATGCTGACACTTGGACGTAGAGCGGCTGGAGAAAGTCATGCAGGTGCAGCAAACGACGCCAGCGCAAGAGCAAGAAAGCAGCAACCACGCCAGATGTCGTGGCGGTTGCCCAAAAGGAGAAAAAGGAGGAGGAAGACAGCGACAGCGACGGGGATTCATCAGGTGACGAGCTTTGATCACGTGCGCCCGGGTGCGGTCGGCATTTTGGCGTTCGGCTCTGGTCCTTCGTCTCCTTTGGCGTTTTCCGGCCTTGCGTGAGTCTCTTGGACCTGACCAGCTGATACCCCGGCGTCTTTTCTCTCCCTTCTCCTGCAGAAGCGCACGCACGCCAGTCTCCGATATGGAATCAATCCTCTCGTTGTGGAGCTTTTATAGCATGTCTCCACTTGCTCCTGAAGCATGATCTCGACACAGCGCTCGGCGTTGCTCATGCATCTGCTGAAACAGCTTCAGTGACGCCGCAAAGCTGCTGCTGCATTCTCCTAATGCAGGAGTTGAAGCATGTAGGCTCAGTGTTCGAAGTGATGTTCTGCGGCCCATTTTACTGGCATAATAGCCCCGCATGTGCGTGCGCTTGCGTGACTACGCTTACCGGGTAGTAGAAGCCTGGCGACACTGGGCCTCTCCCTCGTCAACCCAACCTCGACGCGGTTGCCGTTACTGCCGGTTTTTCGTCTTGCATGTCTTGCATGTCTGGGACCGAACGCTCGGAGCGTCTTAGCCTAGAGCCAAATGTGTGTAGGCTTTCCAATGGCTTCGTACAGTGGGGATGGTGCCCAACGCGCACAAAACGTGTCCACGCGCAGAGCGCCGCCGGCGCCTTGTCCTTCTCGGGTTGGAGGCGTCCAGACAGACGCTTACCGGTGCATGAGAGTACAGGGGAGTGATGATGACCTTGGGGTGGCGGTGTTTACTCCACTGATGAATTGGCACCTGTGTTGCTTCTCCACGCACCCGGACACTTCAACTCCGCGGTGACGTTCGGGTCGTTCGTGCAGGATGCAGGGGTGTGCGCGGGACCTGCAGTGCGGATGCAAGTCTTGCCTGTGAATCACAGCACCACCGCCCTTGCGCATCTCGTCAAGTTCGAAGTGTAGGAAAACGAAGACTTCAATTCAATCTTCGAAGGAGGTTGAATAACTGTACATCTGTAATAATCAAACTCACGAATAGGTAATGTCTCGTACGCCAGATTTGGACTTTCCAGATCGGCGGCTGGGAAGGGTTGAACGCCCGAACAGGCTTAGCCGCGGAGCGCTAGCTGGGGCACATGCGGATAGCGCCGCTAACGCCGCTGATCGACAGGCTCGCTTGCACAGGGTTGGACGGACCGCACGGGCCATTTCATCACCCGCACTCCGCATCCCCAATCTCAGTCGCAGTTGGGTTGTCTTTGCGGTGCGCCTTCTTTCGCTCCCTCCTGGCCACTTCCTCCTGGCCGCTTTGTCCTCTCTCACTCCTCTTCACCACGCCGCTCGCCCTACGCGCCTTTTGTGCATCTCTTAAATGACTCTCACCGCCCGGACAGGAGCCTCAATCGCAGTCGACTGACACCCCCAACCCCGCAGCGTCGATTTCCGCCTCGCGTTTCACCGCCAGCCACAACAAACGCCCCGCGAAGCAGCACGCTCCAAATCCACGATCGACGTCACACACACGCTTCCGCCGCTGGTCACACAGGGCGTATACCCTCCTCGTCGACTTTCCAGTCACACAGAATTCCAATGTCGCCGGCACGACGTCTTGAATAGGCTCACCGTCGCCCTTTCCCCGGCGCTTCGCGACTCCGCCCCTCCGTCTCGGTCACGATGGATTCCTCGTACAACTCCCATCGAAGTGCTCGTGGAGGCACTCCGGATGTCTTGCCCGCTTCGCAGTACCTGCAGGACCGGTTGCAGGAGCGCCGCGAGCGAAACATGCGACCGAAGCGGGCGCGACACACCGATTTTGGCCCACGCACTGGGACCGACGATGACATCTTCCTCGATGAGGCGAAGCAGAGCAGCAGATCGGTTTCGAGAGCGCAGGGAAGCTCACCTATCCCGACTGGGTCGATCAATGGCTCGGACGCAGGGACGGGGGGCAGTGGGAGAAGGAGGGCATTGGGACTGAGGGATATGAATGAGCAGATGGATCGCCTGACCAAGCAGAACTTTGCGCTGAAATTGGAGCTGGACCATCGCCGAGAGCACACTTCGAAGCTGCAGGAGCAGTTGAACGGCATGCGCGAACAGGCGGGTCGGGCGGAGCAGCTGGAGGAAGAACACGCTGAGCTACTGAAGATTAACAGTCAGTTGGTGGATGAGCTGGAGAAGCGCGACAAAGCTGTCGAGGAGGCGATGGATCTGATTTGCGAGTTGGAAGACAAGATGGCCGACATGGGAGACCGCAATAGCACCACCAGGCCCTCCACTGCCAATGCTGACTCTGGGTATGCTGGGACCGAAACACACGAACAAGCATCCCAGTCTTCTCCGCCAGCAATCAGGCCTGCCATCCCAGCAACGCCCACCCCGAACCGCAGTCATCCTTCTCCGTCCACAACCGCAGCCTCCGGAAAGCTCTTTGACGCTGTCAACGGTCAGACTCCGGCACGCTCTAGGAGAGAGCCGAATGCGCTGAGCGTGAAGCGCCCAAGCACGAACGCGCTGCGGAAAGTGTACATGGAGAACGCACAGTCTCTGCAGTCCGTCAAGAGCTTCAATTCACTGCTTAGCAAGCGCGAAGGCAAAGATGAGGACGATGAAGGGGCTCTGGATTCGCCACGTCTGAGTGTACTGAGCGAGAGCAGCTTTCCTTCGCTATACAGTCCGAAGAAGGCCGACAGCCCAGAGCGTTTCCCGTGGGAAGGCAAGAACGAAGGCAGTGACGCGCACAAAGAAGGCCACCTGCACTACCAGGAGGACAGCATCAAACGCGTCAATCAATGGATCGACGCTCGCGAGAGAAGCGAAGGGACGCCGTCGAAGTCTAAAATGCTCACGGCGCCCCTGCACCACCCTGAGCGCCAGCCACTACCATCGTCTCCGAAGCAATCTGTTGAGCCTTCTCAACCCTTGGGCGACAAATTGCGCAGCCCCCAGAGCAATCAGCAAAAAGAAAAGCCAGAATTGCTACAAGCAGCAGCATATGTCAAACCCCGTAAGCCGGCGCCCAAAAGTCAACCCGCCAAGAACAAAGACTTGCCTTCCAGCATTGGCGGACCCATTTTCGGCGAGCCAATGCTGCCACCGACCCCCGATAGCGCGAGCACCCATATGCTGCGTTCACCACGATCAAGCATGGGGGAGGAGAAGAGCCTGCTCGATACGACTCCTGCACCTATGAAGGGTCACGATGCGCTCGCGCCTGCTCCCCGGAGTGTGCCACGTCCACCCGTTTCGGCCAACAGATTTGCTCCACTCCAGCAGCAGAAATCTCAAGAAGAGGATGACGATGAGGAGGACGAGGGCGACGAAACTGCCTCTGAGGAAGATGAGGACTCCTCGGACGAGACAGACTCGGACGACGATGCCGACTCAGAGACCGCGCGTGATATTAACAGGAATTACCACGGCTTTCCAGACGGCAACTCGCTCGTCGGAGGTACGCCGAGTCGATTCCTGAAGCACACTCGGCCACAAGTCACGAACATGCTTTTCGACGGTAACGACGCCTCACCGCCTCGCGCCGCAGCTCCACAGCCGCAACGCAGGCAATCAAGCTCGGAAGTGACAGCTAGCCCACGGAAGCCCAGCATCGCTCGTGCTGATACCAGCCCGACCATCGTGCGCACTCAGGAGAAGCCGGCGCCTAGAAATCCCGACGCTTCCTTGACCAGTGTGGCAAGTCCCGTATCCATCACATCTGGCACCTCCAGCAATAGAACCATCCTACAAACCGACGTCCCCACAGACTCTCGTCGCGCACCCAGCATCGCCAGTGCGCAAAACTCAACAACATCACCTTCCTTCACGCAGCGCACCCAGAGCCTCTTCCGCCGCATGAGCAACCACGGCGGCGGGAAAGAACCACCGCCAGCTCAACCAAACATCCAACGAGAAAAGTCCCCTCTGCCAACGCTCACTCGCACCCCATCAGCAGCCTACATAGAGCCTGCGCCGCCCCGTGAACCTCGCCGCCCGAGCAACAGCCGCCAAAACAGCGGATTCGGCACCCCCCGATCCGCTACGGGCGCAAGCACGCCAGCATCAGCTCCGAGACGCGGCCCGAGCAACAGCGGCGCCAGCACGCCCGCCTACTCGACCCCGGCGCCTTCCATCCTGCCCGTTGAGCGTGAGAAAGTGAGTAGGAATCCCTTCCACCGCACCAGCAGCGCGCAGAAGGCGAGCGCCACGCCTCCGCCACCCGCGTCGATGAGCAGTAAGGCTGTTGCGGCTACGAGGCGAGCCGAAGAGGCGGAGAGCTCAAAGCGGGAGAAGGAAGCCGGCGTCAGAAGGAAGGGCAGCCTTAGGGATACTGTCGGGGGTAAGAAACCCTGGCGGCTATAGATCCCTGTTCCAGCCTGGAAACTTCTTTGTGTTTCGCATCTGGAGCGATTGATTATCGCCGGAGCTCAGAGTGCTCACGCACTGGATTCGATTCTTGGAGGAGGAGGGGAGGAAAGAGGGGATTACGACGTCTCACGACCACGACATTGAGGGCTTCGGTGTTTGCTTTTTTGACGTTTGATGCATGCATGCATGGATATGACCACAGCCCGCTCTGACAGGGCTTTTCCTAGAGTCTGTAGCAACTAGCGATCGTTCATTTACGAGCCCACGATAGGGTTCATGAAGTAACGAAACGAGTACTGGTCCCCGTCAGCGTAAGGTGAAGCGAGATGCGTAAATTCAGGACTGGTGACGGCAAATTTGGGGCTGCCGTTTGCTGCGCACGGATGCTGTAGCGCTTGGCATCGACGGGCCCACCCGCACATTTCGCCCACAACTCGCGCTTCAACTTCGACGTCGAAAATTTGGTCCGCGCCAGCGACGACAACCTCGATTCTTCTACCACCTCCACCGCTCGACTAACACAGCAAGATGGTAAGAATACCCTGGACGATCCGACCGAGATAGTCGTCCGCCTCTGCTCGCTTTGCGCTCGTCGCGGTAAGCACGCGACGGCCATGACCTCCATTCCGCCGCGCACTCTGCGGAGTCTCTGGTGTTGATACAATGGCTTGAGCTGCTACAAACCCTTCGGGCGATGTGCAGACTCTCTAGAGAACGAACAGTGACTAACTGTTCTTCTCAATGACAGCCTCCTAAGACTGGCAAGAAGGCCGCTCCCGCGCCATTCCCGGCCACCAAGGCGGGTGTGAGCAAGAAGCAGGCCAAGGTTAGTTCCATCCTATCCCTGACGTGCTCTCCGCATCGCGTGCTGATGTCTAGCAGAACCCCCTCATCGAGCGCAAGCCCAAGAACTTCGGCATCGGCCAGGATGTGCAGCCCAGCCGCAATGTTTCGCGCATGGTTAAGTGGCCCGAGTACGTGCGCCTGCAGCGCCAGCGCAAGATCCTCAACATGCGTCTGAAGATCCCCCCGGCGATCGCCCAGTTCTCGCACACCCTCGACCGCAACACCGCCGGCCAGACCTTTAAACTGCTCAACAAGTACCGCCCCGAGACCAAGCCGGAGAAGAAGGAGCGTCTTCACAAGGAGGCCACGGCCGTCAGCGAGGGCAAGAAGAAGGAGGACGTCAGCAAGAAGCCCTACACCGCCAAGTACGGGTTGAACCACGTCGTGGCTCTGATTGAGGCCAAAAAGACTTCTCTGGTCCTCATCGCCCACGACGTCGACCCGATCGAGCTGGTCATCTTCCTGCCCGCTCTGTGCAGGAAGATGGGTGTCCCCTACGCCATCGTCAAGGGCAAGGCCCGTCTCGGAACGGTCGTCCACAAGAAGGTTCGTACATCTACCGTCAAGCAGCCAGAGAACGAAACTAACATATCCTCAGACCGCCGCCGCGCTCGCCCTGACCGAGGTCCGCAGCGAGGACAAGTCCGAGCTGTCGAAGCTCGTGTCCGCCATCAAGGAGGGCTACATGGCCAAGACGGACGAGTCGCGCCGCCACTGGGGCGGTGGTATCATGGGACAGAAGTCCCAGGACAAGACGCGCAAGGTCAGGGAGCGTGCCGAGAAGGAGATCAAGATCTAAGCGGGTCTTGTGCAAAAGCATGGCGCTACGGACTGCTAAGTTTTGTTCTGCCATTGGACGGGGGCGGAGCTCGCGCGCGTGTGAACGGTGCGGGTGGACAGACGCTCTGCTGCAATGATACTCGAATGTTCAAGATACCATTTTCCTCTTTGCTGTGCATCCCGCCGCTGCATCCTTTAACTCGTCCGCCTGTGATACACGTTCTGCTCACACCAACGAGCTCACATCCAGAAACTTCAGGCAGTCTAGACCAAGCACCTATGGTGCGCTCAAATGGCCCCAAACGATTGAGCATCGGGACTGAACCCTGCTCTGCTCCGTACGCCTGCAGAACACAGTAGCAGAGCGCTCTCACAACTCATGCCTGCTATTGAACGAAGCATCCAGATCCAAACAATCCGACGTCTGCCAGTCGATGAACAATAATTCTCCAACGCGATCCCCACAGCACCCTGCGACAGGAAAGCATCCTCGTCGCCGTCGATGCCTTTGCTTGCCCTATGCGATTCGTTATTTGGTACCCCTGAGCAAGATTGGCGAGAGCGACTTGATACCAGCCATCGACGTAGTGCCTGTGCAAAGCTTTGCGCGCGAAGCAAACGTGGAACTAAAGATCCAGCAACTCAAGCGTCCTGGCGGCATCTGGAAGCTCGATCCCGAGATAAGCAGAGGGGGAATCCGGTGTTCAGTCGCGCCAACGCTGCTAATGAGCCCATACAAAGCTTTGTCTCCCATGTCGGTGCGCGACTGTCCCCGCCTTGCTTGGTGTTGAGCTGGATCCCGCTGACCACGCTCGCAAGAGGGATCTGGAACCATGCGAGCGTGCGCTCGCGCTTGATGCCGTTGCCGACGGGACCTGAAAAGCAAATTCACGCTGCAGTGTGCAATCGGGAAAAGTTGGCGACAGTCGGTGTGCACCGGAGAAAGTAGATTTTGCAATGAGATTCGAAGTCTTTGAGAAGGGTTCCTGAAACGGTCGGAAACCTTTGTTCTTCGGATTGTAGGTGCTTAAGAGTGCTTTTTAGACTGGTCCCCAATGACACGAATCGCTACACGAAGAGGAGCGAATTTACAGCTCCTTTCACAAGGTACAAATGGAAGATGTATTGGTCGGCGGAATCCGCGCTTGCCATTGTGAATGAACTATATATTTACATGATGAATTGCATTCTCGGCCGTGGTATCAATTCAACGAAAAGCCGCTAATGTTGGAATTTGGAGGCGACTGGGATAGTCTACGCGGTCGGGGTGACTAGCGCGAGGGTGCCGTCTACGGAGATGCACTCGGCGCCGTTCGGGTAGGCGTAGGCGGGGTTGCAGGCGTAGTCGGCCTCGACGGTCGGGGTCACAAGCGCGAGGGTGCCAGAGGTGGAGACGCAGGAGACGCCCTCTGGGTACTCGTGGGCCGGGTTACAGGCATAGTCGGCCTCAGCGGTGGGGGTGACGAGAGCAAGAGTGCCGTCGGTTGAGACGCACGAGACGCCCTCAGGGTACTCATGGGCCGGGTTGCAGGCGTAGTCAGTGCTGGAGGGCGCCGGGGTCACCAGAGAGAGCTCTCCGTTGGTGAAGATGCACTGGGCGCCGTTGGGGTAGGCATGGGCCGGGTTGCAGGCGTAAGTGGTGGACGCGGCGGGAGTCACCAGAGAGAGTCCTCCGTTGGTGGAAATGCACTCGGCACGGTTAGGGTAGGCATGAGCCGGGTTGCAAGCGTAGGTGGTGCTAGAGGGCGACGGAGTCACCAGAGCAAGAGTGCCGTCTGTCGAGATGCACTCGGCGCCGTTGGGGTAGGCGTGCGCCGGGTTGCAGGCGTAGTCGGTCTCACCAATGGGGCTGGCGGAGACGGCGGCGGCGACCGCGAGGATAGAGAAAGATTGACGCATCTTGCTGAGTTGTTGACTGGTTGTTTGATGGTTGTGGATTCGAAATGCTGGGCTTGTTGTTGAATGCTGGTGAGGTTGATGGAGTGGAGGAAGAAATCTTCAAGGGCGGGCAGCTGGGATTTAATATATCTTCCCCTAGGTGGGCTATGCGTGCTAGACATGCGATTTCCATGGTCAGTGTAAGGATGATCATGATCAAGTCGCCTCGTATCGGCCACAGTAATGTCCATCGCTCGGTGCCCACAGTGACGTCGAGCGCTGCGAAGTCCGGTGTTCGCCTGAAGTTTGCCTCAAAATCTCGTATAGCAACGCGGCAATTATGGAAAAGTGCCGACGCGTGACGTTTTGCCCTAGGCCGAAGGATCAAAATAACACGGGGTGGGCACGTGCATTCGTAATTAGGGGGGAAGCCCTGCGGTTGTTCAACAGCCGAGAAGGAGCCTCGGGAGCCTAGGATGTACTTTCATGGCAGTGATCCCGGCAGGTAGTAACGTCATCCATGAAGCTCGTGGTGCTGTCGAGGGCAACAGGCCCTTGCATTGCCCAAGGTATGGTCGACGAGGCATTAATGCCCGACACCGCCCATGATTATTAGGAACATAGTTCTTCGCGGTGCCCGAAATTTGTCCCTCAATCCTCGTGCGAAGAAGGCTCCTTGAGCAGCCTTGTGAGCTCCTGGGGTGGCGTAACGCTTGCGGAGTCCTCCTGCGCCGAACAGCAAGCTGGTGCGTATGGGCTTGCAATCTTGCTCGGCAGCAGCGAAGTCTTCTCGAGGGAACTTCCAGGACTTTTTCCAATCAGCTTCATGCCACTGTCTCTGGTCAAAATACGGGGTATCGCCGGGCTCCTCGTGTGGTTGCTGTCGCGGCTGTCATAACTCAAGGATATGAAACGACTTGCTGGGTTCACATTCTCGATCAGCACCTATCGCAATTTTGCGAAGTTTCGGCGGCCTATTACGAGCCGGGGGGAGATCGGAGTCGGGCCATGCTTGGGCGATCCGTTCCGCCGGTCATGATTTGCCAGAGGTCTGCAACGTTGATGCCACTCTCAAAGCGTGGCTGGCCTAATTATCGAGTTCAAAGATGGGCCTAATAGAAAGATGCGCAGCGTCGACAATGTTGTTCGACAGGATGATGAGACGAGGCTCTCAATGGGAGAGGTGAGGTCGAGTCTTGGCGCTCCTTCTCAACTCAAACCAAGACCTCGGCTGCGAGCTTGATGGAAATGTTGGAGACTCAAGATTCTTTTCCTTCATTACACATATCTGATATCTCCTCGAGTTTCGTTGCGCGCACAAAGATTGAACATCATAGAATCAGCTATGAGCCATGTAAGTCAATCGGGTCCTTTCAAAACCCCCAGCCAATCTAATACCTCACAGGACGCGAGAACGCCCCCGGTAGTCTCCCTGATGGCCGGCGGCATCGCAGGGGCCGTCGAAGCCTTCGCAACCGTAAGCACCAACCCACACACAAATAGACAAGAGAATACCATCTGAACCCCGTCCCAGTACCCCTTCGAATTTGCCAAAACCCGCGTCCAACTCCACGAAACCCGCAACGTCCCCACGCCCCGCAACCCCTTCAGCGTGATCCTAACCGTCCACCGCACCGAAGGCCTGTCCGCACTCTACAAAGGCTGTAGCGCGCTCGTCATCGGCTCCGTGGCCAAAGACGCCCTCCGCTTCCTGACCTTTGACTACATCAAATCCGCTTTCAGCGACCCAGACACGGGCACGCTGACGCCGCTGCGCAGCCTCAGCGCCGGCATGGCGTCGGGGGTCGTCGCCTCTTTCACTGCCGTCACGCCCACCGAGCGCATCAAGACGGCGCTGATTGACGACGCGCGGTCGGAGCGGCGGTTCCGCTCGACACCGCATGCGGTGCGCACGGTCATCGCTGAGTCCGGGGTGCGTGGGCTGTATGCCGGGCTCGCCGGGACGACGCTGAAGCAGGCGGGTGCGACGGCGTGTCGGCTTGGGACGTATTCGATTTTGAAGGATATGGAGCGTGAGCGTGGGGTGCCGCAGTCGACGGCGACGAATTTCGCTAATGGATGTGTGGCTGGGACGGTGACGACGCTGGTTACGCAGCCTTTTGATACGGTCAAGACGCGGTGTCAGAGTGCGCGGGGGGTGGGTGTTGTGGTGGCGGTGAGGACGTTGTGGGGCGATTATGGACTGAAGGGGTTTTGGCGTGGGACGACGATGAGATTGGGGCGGACGGTGTTCAGTGGGGGGGTGTTGTTTACGACTTATGAGTGGGCGGTGGCGATTTTGAATCCGTTGGTTGGGCGGAAGGGGGCGCCTGTCTAGTAGGCGTTGAGGCCGAGGACTCGCCTGATGTTTTCGAGCCTGGTCGGGTATGCTGGTTGGTCTGGACTCGGGGACGAGCTGGAGTTCAGTGTACACTGATAGAGATACAGTAATAAGTACAAGACGAGCCAACGCAAAGTCTCGTCTCAACCATGCCAACCAGCCAGCCAGCCTGCTAAGCAAGCAGCACCTTCTTGCAAGTATCGCGTAAGGTAGTGCCACCAATCTCTCACAATTCCAAGAAGCAAAACAAGTGCAAAGCAACGCTCGACAAAGCCGCTGAACAACAGTACACACCCAAGGAATCTCTATGACACCACCGGGAGACCTCTTCACCTTTCTTCCAACCGCCCTTCTAATCGTCGTCCTTCTTGTCACCGTCCTTATCCCCGTTCTTCTTCTTCTTCCTCTCCTCCCTCAATGCCTCACTGACCTTCTCATTCCCAGCATCCTTGCCCTCATCCCATTCCACATCATACTCATCTGCAACCAACTTAATCTCCCTCCGCAGCCGATTCCCCTCCTCAACCAACCCATCCCAATGGTGCAGATCAAACCCCTTCTGCTGGTACAACTGCGCCTGCCGCCTGGAAACCGTCACATTCATCGCCGCGCGGTAGGAAACCTCGCGGTTATGCCAGATGAACCACATGTAACCCGAAATGACCGTGCTCAGCCCAACCAGGTATGTGACGGGCTCCATCACGTCCCAGCCAAGCGACGTGTTAAATGTCAGATGAGCGACAAGGAAGAACCAGCCAATCATGGCCGCGAACCCGCCCTGCGCGACCCGCTGCGCGCCCCTGTGCGCCAAGTCGTCGCACTCGCGCTTGATGTCCGCCTGCTGCAAGATGCGCTTCGCCGTCTTACGCAGACGGACACGGAGGTAGTACGTCCGGTCATTGAAAGAAGGCACGCCCACGTAGATTGGCGGCGCGCCCTCGATCTCGACGGCAAACTCCTTCCCGCGCGCCGCATCCCGGATGAAATCGCCAATCTCCGTCGAGGGCGACCAGCGCACGAACGAGGGCTCGTCCGGGTCATCCGGGTCGTCCTGCTTGCGCGCGGGGTGCGTGCGGTCGGCGTGGCCGTGGACGGGGACATTGGCGGCGTCTTCTTTGGTTTGGATTTTGCGGGTTTTCTCGACTTTGCCGTCCACGACGGTTTGCTCGGCGTTGGGGATTTCGGGCTCTTTCGCGCGGCGCGTCGCTTCTTCCTCCTCGATCGCTTTCCCGTCGGAGCCGACTTTCTCCTCGTTGGAGAACTGCGCGCGGAAGGTTACTTTGGGCGCGCGCTCCTTGTCCGTGTCTTCGAGCATCGGGAGCTCGCTCTGGATGAGGCGCTCGAGGTAGCTGAGGGGCTGCTGCGGGTGCACGAGCAGGGCGAGGGGCTCGATGTCTTTGCGGTCATGGTTGCGGTCGCGAGTGGAGAGGGGCAGGATGAGCTTCAGCATGCGACTTGGGGTCGTGAGCAGCTTGCCCTTGGTCATGGCGCCGGCGCTGCGTTGCCGCATGACGGGCGACGCGTCGGAGCCTTGCCGCATCCATGGCGAGCGGATTTGCTTCTCTTTGCTCTCTTCTTCTATCCGGTCGAAGTGGTTCTTTTCTTCCTTGGTGATGTTCTGCGAGACATCGGAGGCGGGCTGGGAGTGCGCGCTATTTTCGAGGGGGCGAGTTTCGAAGTCTTGCTTGGGTTTGATCTGGTTCGGTGCGGTGGAGGAGAAGGTTCGTGTCGGGAGCGAGGATTGTGGATGAGGCTTCTGCGCGAACTGCGAACTGCTGCAGGCCCAAAGTGAGGCTTTGGAGCCTTTGGGCGCAAGCTGGGCGAAGGAGCGGGAGAGGAGGGTCTCCATGCCGGCGGTGGGGTGATTTGAAGATGGAGGTCGAAGGGCGCGGGTTACCAAGTCGCACGCATTGCCGTCTGTTCCGCGAAGTGCAACCTTGAACTTCTGAGGAGGAGGGAAGACGGTAACCGCGATTCCCTAAAATTGGATGGGGAGATAGACACGTCTTGTTCGCTTCGCACGGGACGCGTCGACCAAGTTTTTGGCGGACTACACGATGCAAGACTGATGTCACCCCCCTTGGCTTCATACGTGGGCACGGGCGCGACTTTACTTTCTGCCCTCTCGAGCCTCTCGAGTCTCTCCAACACCTCTCCAACACCAGTCTCTCGAATGTACATCCTATGAGTTGTCTCTTACTTCCAGCAGCTCGGGCGCGAGACGTTGAGCACCACGTTGCTCCCATTTCTGAAGTCGAAGTCGCAGTCGCGAATTTTCCACGTGGACAAAGGTTGGAGACGTGTCTCAGATTGCTCATTACCCTCTTATCCCACGTTCCTCTGTAGACGCATTCCCATGCAGCCATGTTTCCCATGCAGCCATGTTTCCCATGCAGCCATGTTTCCCCGGATATCAAGCATGTACACATTATCCTCGAGACACCCACGAGGAACCCATCAGCCGTGAAATCGTATATCATAGAAGCCATGCACGCTCAAAAGACGACCTCGCTTGCGTCGAGATTCTTACCACCGAATGAATAGCCCGCCTCCCAGCGCATGCAACGCCAGAATCCCAGTGATCCACCAGGCGATCTCCGTCGCCAGCTTGACGCCGGCGCCATCCTCGACGATCAGAATCGTCCCGCATTCACCCTCATCAGTTGTGGGCAAGCCTGGGCCCTCGGCCACGATCGTCTGGCAGTATTGCTGGTCTCCGTAGTTCACCCGGTCATCATTGTCGTTCGCCGCTGCGCCGCCCACATAGCTCCCATCGTCGTAATCTGTCTGGGCGGGTTGATATACGGTTGTGGGAGGTGGGTGGTAGTCCTGGTCATTCGCGCCCACGTATGCGCCACTGCCGCTGCTCCAGCCGGAGCAGGATTGGCCAGAGCGACAGCAGGCTACGGTGTGGTCGGAGGCATAGGAGCAGGTGTGGTCGGAGGGGCAGCAGCTGGAGCGTGTCTGTTAGCGACTTGCGTGCGAACATCGATTAGGGATTCGAAGCTCTTGGAGGGTGGAAGTAGGACTCGACGTACTAGTTGGGCTCATTGATGTTGTGGCAGGCTATTGGATGGTCGTGCGGGCACTGCGCCTGCACCGCGGGGGAGTAGTTGTCGTTGCCATCGCTGACGTGGACGGCACCGGTGAAGTAGTAGGTATCGTCCGCTTGCGCGAGACTGGCGAGCACGAGATATCCGAACAGCGCGCGGTGTGCGACCAAGTCGAGTCGGGCCATGGTGGATGCGCCGCAGTCAAATGTCGGTGGCTGGGAAGGATGCGGAGAGGAGCGCAGGTCCTAGGAGCTCATCGCGAGGTCGTGGCGGAGGCGGGGGTTTGCTGTATGTCCCGAGTGCGAGGAGAAAGGTGTTTGCTGATCAGTGGAACAGGCGAAACAGAGGGTGCGGGTTGCGAGGGAAGTTGGCGAGGAGAAGAGGATGGAAATGCAAGAGTACTTGGCTCATCCGGCAAGCCGAGTCCGTGGACAGGGTGGCCCGTCATGCAGGTGAGGGAGGCTTCCATGTCATGAGCGGCCGCGGCGTGGAGCTTGGGTTCCAACGAGGCGCATCCAGCAGACCGCTCGTCTGGCTGGCTCTCGCCGTCTGAACGCTCCTATCGTGCCATCGACAGTACCTAATACCTTTCACTCACTCGGTCGACTCCCGAGCTCGAGTCCCATGAAGTTCCGCTAGGGCTGTAGCTGCACGAAGTGACGACTTGCATGTTGCCGGCTGCGAGTGGGAGCTCGAGCTCGGAGGAGGCTGGCACTCGAGCCGCGGTTGGAAGCGCCCGCGGATTCCGCCGAACCGACCCGCCCGAAGTGTTTGCATTAGCCCGGATCGATAAAGGTCACGGGATCAGGCGTCAATCTCCTGTTGCCAGGTCGATTGCTGCCTCCCACATCCTCCTCCAAATTTTGAAGTGAAGCACTTTCAAGGCGTTGGGTTCAGGCCATCTGGCTCACGAGCATCTACTCTGTGATGCAACAGCTTTGCCAAGCATGACCACGAACGCCTTTCCACATTCGCCATCCATACCGCCAAAAGACTACTTCGACGCGGCTCCAACGTGGTACGCGTGGAACAAAGTCACAGCTGCCGACGTCCACGCCCTGCGATTTGAGCCCGCATACTATGGTCAAAACATCTACTTCCACCTCAACCATCCTATTCGATTCGTCCGGCTGGTCGGCCTCGTACTCGATATTCAGGTTCTATACGTGAAAAACCAGGACCAGTCTCAGCTGCCCAAGTATGTACTTATCTGTCTGGATGATGGGAGCGGGAGCACGATAGAAGTTAAGACGACTTTTCGGAGCTCCAAAGGACTCGAACCTGCCGGAAATCTATCGAATACAGTCGTTGACAACCTCGATGTGCCGATACGGATGGGAATCCCGACGCTGTATATTGATAACAAGGTCGTGGATATAGGCGATGCCATCCAGGTCAAAGGCTCGCTGGACAAATACCGCGAGATGCAAATTCAAGCAAAGAGAGTAAAACTCGTCACAGACACGAACGAAGAAGCCGCTTCATGGGCAGAGACCGCACAGTGGAAGCGCGAAAAATTGTCGAAGCCGTGGATCTTGACCAAGGAGCAGAGGATGGAAATCGATGAGCAAATACAGCGACGGATGCTGAGAGACAAACAAAAGCAAGAATGGAAATGCGAGCAAGAGGGAAAGAATTCGGAGAAATCGCGAGCGCGCGAGGAAAGACATGAGAAGAGGCGGAAGAAGGATGAGGCGAGACTGGATCATGGCGCGTTACGCGGGAGTAGCACGCTGCCAGACTGAAGTGAGCGCGACAGGCACCGTCATTGCGATGGGATTCCAGGGTCACACTGCTTCAGAGTTGTTCCAGGGGATTACAGGCGATTCGGGATGATGGCCTTCTATCAAACGACTTGATACAATACTTGCGGCGACACAAAGGGGAGCTTTGGACCACAGCGCATGGGTTGACGTCTTTGACCTCCAATCTTCCAGCTCCAAGAGAGTGGAATAAAGAGTCGCACAGTCCTTCTCAGCAACAGGGTGGGAATGCTGGTGGTATTGTTACTGCGATTTCGTTCAGAGTCGTTGCAGATGCCCCGAAGCAGGTCGAGGATTGAACGTGGAATTGTGGATTCATCGTCGATTCATCGAATCTCTGGAGGCTGCAGTCACTATGCCGACGAAGGCAAGCCTGGTCGCGAACAACGTTGTTATTATCATTTCCATCGACAAAGTCGTCATTGTCGGCTACCATGCCCTAAGGTCGGGTCTCTGAGCCCCAGGATTCGGATCGATCTGATCTCACGCTGACGCGCTGAACCCAGACGGAGGCGCGAGCACGTACGTCATCGATTCTGCATGAAAGCGTGCAGCACAAAAACAACGGAAGGCAATCTGAAACCCTCGAGCATCAACACTCCCTACAACAACACTCCGACCCTTTTAATGCGCCCCTACGTGAATCTTCGCTGCGCCACCAACATCACCAACTTCGCGTCAAAAACAACACCAGCTTTCACTGCCTACCCCAGAGCTTCCCGACCCTACAAACAAATCGCCACCATGTCAACCTCCACCCCCGAGATCCCCGACCTCAAGATCGAGAACACTAACATCAACACCGCCCCCGACGTCAAGCTCAGCGACCACCAACGTACCATCGTTGGCAGCGTCCTCGACCTCTTCGCCGGCCGCCCCTCACTCGCCAAGCTGCAGCTCTGGCACGACGACGCCGAGTTCGCCGACCCCATCACCATCGCGCGTGGTCGCGATCAATACCAGCCGCAATGGTATGGCCTGCAGACCGCCTTTTCTGAAATTGAGCGCCTGAGCCACGAGGTTAAGAGCGCCGGTAACCCGATTGAGTTTGACATGAAGACGCGATACGTGGTCAAAAGCCTCAACAAGGAGACAACGATCGAGAGCAAGGTGTTGGTTCATCTTGATGCCGAGGGCCAGAAGATCAAGAATGTCGAGGACAAATGGAACGGAAAGATGCCGGAGAGTGGGGTCGCGAATGTGAGTTTGTTGAGTCCATTTTCGTGGGCGCGATATACGGAGGCGTGGGCGTTCTTACTGTGGAGTTTTGTGTGGGAGACGAGGGTCTGGGGGGTGAGGACTGCATCGTCTCCTCGCCCAGCGATTGCCTCGTTGCTTTGCTGCATTGTGTCGCGCGAGTATTTGCTGACGTTCCGCGATTCCAGGCTTTCCGCAGACTCAACGCCGTTTCCGTCCCCAAGATGGTCGGCGTGCCTAAGGACGCGGAGGAAGACAAGCAGAGAGGCAACTAGGCACGTCTGCCGCAGCAGACAAACATTCAGGCCGCGTTCGCAGAGACCCCAGAAGTGTACCACTAGCCGAATCAACGACCCCTCAACTTTTCCTAGCCCTCCTCCTCCTTCACATGCCCCGCCGTAGCGACCTCCAAAATCTCCCCCTCCAACCCGCCCACATGCACCACCTCCACCCCTTCTTCCCTCAACCTGCCTCTCCCCTCATTCGTCCCCACGAACGTCTCCGGCTCCCACACCCCCACCCACACCCTCTTCACCGCACACTCCCCACCCTCCCTCTTGAGCCCCAGTACCCGCTCCACACACGGCGTATTCCCCGCCGACCGCCGCACGCACGGCTCCACCGTCGTCACCAGCTCCGTGCCCACGGGGAGGTGGAGGCCCAAGTCCGCTTCGCCGCAGGCATACAGCGACGCAGCTTTGGCAATGCAGACTTGTTCGGCGTGGGCGTTGGGCGGGTGCTCGAGCGTGTAGCCGGTTGTCAGGACGCGGAGGGGGGAGTCTGGGGTGGTGGGGTCGGAGGGGGCGAGGAGGAGCGCGCCCACGCGGAAGTTGGTGGGTTTGGGGGGGCTGAGGCGCGCGAGAGTTAGGGCGTGCTGGAGGTGAATTAAGGCGGTTGATGATGCGGAGGGGTTGGGCGGCATGGTTGTGGGTGTGGTGTGGGTTGTTTCTGAAGAGTGGTGGAGTTGCCGGTCGAAGTGTAAATGTTCAGCAGAGTCTCGGAAGAGGCGCGGCGAGATTAATCGGTCGGTTTCACATGACAGAAGCCGAACGCGTCCCACGCGTCTCAGGCTTCTGTCACCTTCACATCCTGGAACATCTTTGGCCTTGCGTCTTCTGCATCACACATAGCACTCATACCATTGCCCTTTCAGCGGAAAACTTGAACTGCGCAACATTCAATCTCTTCCAGTGAGGAGCGATCACTCCGAAGCTCACACTAGAGCTGCAACCTCCTCACTTGACAATTCAACACTTCTCCCGCATCCACGATGTCTGCCAGATACCACGACGATGATGACGAGGGCGACGATATCTCAATCTCCGACGCGCCGACTTCCATCGACCCCTACGCCATCCTCTCAGTCCCACAAGATGCGTCATTGAGCCAGATCAACTCTGCATACCGCAAGGCAGCGCTCCGGTGCCACCCGGACAAAGTGTCAGAGTCCGAGAAGGAGATCGCGCACGCCAAGTTCCAAGAAGTCGCCTTCGCCTTCGCAGTGCTCTCCGATCAGCGCCGACGCAGCAGATATGATGCCACAGGCAGCACAGCGGAGAGCTTAGACCTGGAGGATGATGACTTCAATTGGCGCGAATTCTTCGCCGAGCAGTTCAGAAACGCCGTCACCTTTGAGTCGATCGACAGCTTCGCGAGCGAGTACAAGGGCAGCGAGGAGGAGCGCGGGCATGTGCTGCAGGCGTACAAGAAGGGCAACGGGTCTATGGCTAAGGTGTTCCAGGGGGTGATGTTGAGTGATCCGGTGGAAGATGAGGCGCGATTCAGGGGAATCATCGACCAGGCGATCGAGGACGGGGAGGTGGGGGCGTACAGCAATTACGTCGCGGAGAGCGAGAAGAGCAAAAGAGGGAGGATGAAGACCGCGAGGAAACACAAAAACAGGGAGGCGAAAGAGGCAGAGCAGGCAAAGAAGGAGATGGAGGAGGAGAAAGCTTCGAAGCTCACCAAAAGCGGAGGGAAGAAGAAGGCGATCGCAGACGGAAATACCGGGGATCTTGCAGCTATCATCCAGCAGCGTCAGCAAGGTCGTGCCAACAATTTCTTCGACCGCTTGGAGGAGAAGTACGCGCCTAAGAAGGGAAAGAAGGGCGCCAAGCGTCCGGTCGAAGATGAGCTCCCCGAAGAGGCTTTCGAGGCCAGCAGGAAGCTGCAGAGCGCCGACGGGGTAACGAAGGGAGCCTCGAGGCGGAAGAGGAGCAAGCGGGGGGGAGAATGAGCGTGAGGCTGTTCGCTTGCACCAGGCGAAGCTTGAGGCCTTTGGTTGCGACAGCAAGCTTAGCTGTTGCGTCCAAGGCTGGATGTTTTCTCGGACTGCGCATTTAGGTGCGTTGGGATCAGCTGATACCCAGCTTCTCTGCAAGATCGGACTCTGTAAGCGAGAACAAAAAGGACGGAAGACACAGTGGCTACGAGGTCTGACTAACGGAAAAAGAGGTAACGCGTTTGGCCCATGTCCGTATCCCATTGTGAGTCGCAGATTTCTATCTTTGAAAGTACAGTAGGTTAGGTAGAGTTCTCTCGCTGACGTCTTCGCGCCGTCCATTCGCGTGGTGGCCATCTATTTCGAGCCAGCGAAGGTCATCTTACCCCGGTCGCTCGTAAACATCCTAACCCTTCACCACCATCGCACTCACGTGTTGCAGATTCCTCATACAGCGCGTGCGCGGCTCCACGAACGTAAACAGGTTGAACATCCGAAGTCTTGTGGATCCGCGCTCGGGTGACGGATACGTACTGTACTATTCGGATGCGGCGCCCAATAGACATTGGCGAGCTGCAAGAACCCGGTCGTGGGAATATCGAATACGTCGCTGACGACAATGCGATGATGCGCTGTGTCAGTTCTATTGTCCGGTGTGCAGCAGATGCGGCGGTCCCTGTCAGCTGGGGCCAGGGTCGCCCTGCATGAGGCCGACTGGGGGTCTCAGCTCGCTGAGGTCAACTTCACCACGCTCACCCATCGTTATCCAAACTTTATCACAGACGATTATCTCCTCAACAAACCGTGCTGAGCCTTGCAGACTGCGTATCGCTGTCAGCCAGTCGTTTCGCAGTACAGGTTAAGGCAGGTTCTGGGAGCACTGCTGCCTCAAGGGCCAAATTACTGCGCACTATCGCCTCTTCTCTGCAGATTCGACCACGCACTGACTTTTGCGGTTTCCACGGGAGCATGGGTTTGATTGCATCCTTTTGCATGAGCACGCTCCTTGCATGCGGCGGTCGGGACCATTGTTCACACGAGCACCCCGCTCATCAGATCAGAATACACGCCGCCCGCACGACAACCCTACTTATCCTGCATCAGCTCACGCTTTGACGGGTAGGGATGGCCGATTGGTCGTGTCATACACGTATCTGGGACTTGGCGTGCTGCAGCCATCCATTGTCTTATCCTGGCTAGCACGCGAGCGACACGCTTTTGCTCTCGTCTAACCCGTCGCACGGGAGAACGTGGCCCCATGCGAGCATCGTGCCTCGTCTTCCGCTCACGTTTTGCGTCAAGACGGGCCCGATCTCTTTTCCCCGACTTGCGGCCCAGTCATAGAAACTCCGAGTTTGTCTTCTGGTCCTGCTGATGCAATGCACGGGCATGTGCGCTCGCCTCCGCCGGGCATAGCCACAGATGATGAGATACTCAGCCCGTCAGACGATTGCCTGGGAGGGCCTTAAAGACTGCGAGACCTTCGACGGACGGAAGGTAAGGATCACCCCCTCTTGCATTTTTCGCCGTTTCAGAGAGAGCACTCGCTTGATCCTGTACCACTCTTGCCATGGTGCGATTCTACTCTGCAGGGGCCCTTGCCCTCGCCTTTGTGTATGGCGCGATCGCACAGGAGGAAGAGGAGGAATGCGGCAATTGCCAGTCGTTTGGAGTCGACTTTGAGAATGGCGGATCGTATTTTCAGAACTCCTTCTCGGATGATCCTTTCACAGCATTGCAGCGGTTTACCGGATGCACGAACGACACTTCGTACAACGTCTTGACAGATCCGAGAGGGGACCAAAGGGAATGCTCGCAGACTCCGCTCCAGCCTGACAACACGCCACAGCTTGTCACCTGGTGGGTAACGTGTCACGTTCATTCAAGTCGCATACACTGACAGTACACAGCGCGGATAACCTCAAGAACGACCTTTTCAGCGGAGAATGGTCTCTCATGGTCTTGTCGAACAATGGCGGCTGTCAACCAATCGCCAAACAGCGCTACTTCTCTCTCTCCGTGGGACCGCAATCGACCGAAACGGTCATCCCAACGACCACAGTGAAGACCACTACGACTCCCATTGAAACGGTCTACAAAACCGAGACGCAGACCATCACCGCCACCGCAAAGCCTACGACGACCACAGTGCCAAAGATCAACATCAATCCCACCATCACCATTGTTCCCTTGCCCAGCATCACTGTGGTGAAGAAGGCGCTTTACACCAAGACCAAAACCATCAATGTGCCCAAGGTCGTCGCCACGGCCACTGTCACCGGCAAATCCGACTGCGGACCCAAGGACGGCGCACGCATCATGGGCGTCCCCACGGCCGTCCCTGACCCAGACGCAGACACCGTCGCCACCATCCTCGGCGATCGCCTCGAGGTCGGCATCCAGCGCGCCGACGGCCGCGCTCTCCAGGCCCAAGCGACCAACGCCCCAGTCTCGGACGAAGTCAAGCGCGCCATACTCTCTGGCCGCAGCCTCGACCCCGAAGCCAAAGCGCGCTTCCTCGCGGAGCGCCATGAAGCTCTCGTCGACCTCAAAAAGCGCGCCCCGGACGTTCCGACCGTCACGGTCGTCGATCCTGAGGCTACCCCCGTCACTGAGGAGCAGACGATTACCGCTCCTGCGTCGACTGTGACGGAGCCGACGACGGTGCTGGACACGATCACGTCCACGCCTACCGTCACTGTTTCCAAGGGCATCGACATCGACATCGACACGACGAAGCTGCCGCGCAAGACAATTACGCTGACGAAGTGGACGGGTCCTACTACCGTCACGACTACGAAGACTGAGGCGGTCACTCTGACGATCACGAGCAGCGGTGACTGCCCGCCGCAGTACACGGGTTGATGGACTGCCTGGTGCTCTCGCTTGGTCAAGGAACCGTTGGGGGCTGTCTGGTGCATTGATTCCCGGACACATTGACGGCCGTATTTATGTGATCTGCTTGGACGACTTACTTATACAGACACGGCTCAGCCGTAGTGGAGGTAATGAGCGATGTTCTGGCGGTTGTGATTGAATACATAGATGCTGCGATTGGGATGTGCTATCGGATTTGCAACTCTACATGAGCCTTCCATGCTTGACTCGCAAGATCTCAGGTCTTTTTCCACCCTAACGCAACGATCAAAACGTCTCGTGATATAACATGGGTCTGGGTGCGCAACACTAAGACCGGTGCATTTGTAGGCGCCGTCTCCCTCCTGTCACCTAGATCGAGATCATATCTATGTATATCGATCGCATCCATGTTGCTACATACCTAGTTCGGGTGTGATGCATAGCTATGTGATCCACGTGGCTGGGAATCCTTCCGGGCCGCCCCACGTTGATATTGTTGGACCTCCTTTCCAACAAGGCAACGCCTCTCTTTTTTACTCCGTCCATCATTTTCTCGCAACGACCGTCTTGCCCTCCCGTCCAGACTTACAGCAACAAACGCGCCCAACTTATCGATCCCTCTGCCCCCTTCACCTACCCACCATGTCCACCACGGTCCCCACGCCCCAACCTTGCCCCCACTGCCCCTCCAAGTTCCTCCACGCGCACAACCTGCGCCAGCACATCCGCACGCGTACGTATTCCCTTCCAAACAATAACAAACAAATTCGCTGACTGATGACATGGTGTGCAGATGAGGGCTGGACACCGTCAGTGTGCGAAACCTGCGGGCAGGCGTACACGAAGATGGGGGATTTGAAGAGGCATCGGAAAAGGGTGCATGCGGGTATTGTAGAGGGGGAGAAGGCTGCTGTGGGCGGCGATGATGGAACGCACGGTGGTGGCAGTGGTGTTGTTGACTCAGCCGATGGGGGTTTCGGGGATGGGTCTGGAGAGCTCGGACTGCGCTCGCCACCCACATTGTCGCGCTTGGATGGGGACGCCCAATCTGATGTCAAGGCTACGGATGAAACGCCAGAAGCGAACGACAGGCCATCCGATTATCTGTCCATCTCGACGGACGCTGAAATGGCAAGAAATCCTGATGGGCAGGCGTAAAGAAGCGCGAATGAATCTCCAGAAGCGTTTACAGTATCACCAGGAACTCTTGGAAGCGGTCTGAAGTCTGTCTGCCTGATTTTCACGCGACTGAACGAGCTACCCGGCCTAGGCCTGATCCGAAAAAGTTCCTACCCAGACAGCAGCGACACTTGCGTCAGACGGTTGGAAGGCCTAGATCAAGACCTGCGCTCGACGTGCTCTCACATTGATTACTCCACTAGGCGAGGGTAGACAATGGGGTCTCACTCATGGGTTATCACCATCGAGAACCCAGTAACACGTCATCTCTCGGAAGCACCTCGATGCTACGCCTGGATCCGGCCAAGTGAGAAGTGGGTGCTAGATCTTGAGCGAAACAATCATCCTTCGATCGAGCTCGAGGATGTCCTTCTGGCGGCACTCATTCAAGACGACATCGGCTTCGGACGCGGCCTTGGGGGAGTTTGGAGGCGGACCACCTCGACTTGCGGGTATAGCTCGATTCCTTTCAAAGCCGCTCCCTCGCTGCGAATGAGGGCGGAGATGTAAAATTCAAAGGGGGCTCTAGAGGCGGTGAAGAAGAAATCGCCGCCGATGCTGTCGGTGACTCTGGTGCTGTGGATCCGGTACCTCAAAGCGCACGTTCAAGTCAAGCCTGAGGTAGCGCACATGAAGAGTCTCGCTATGGTGCATAATAGAGATGGACGTGAAGCTGCTGGTAATGCGTGTAGTATTTGCAAGAGGATTTGCGGTCTTCATTTTCTAGATCGATGTCGGAATCGATCTTGACGAAACGGGATCCTCTTTGAGGAGTCGGCTGGCGTCATTGGTGAGAGCGCCTCCTCGAGCTTCTGTGAAACTTGCACTTTTCCATTATCGAGGTTCCAACATAAGAGATAGTGAATAATGTCAAGCTCCGTAAATATTCGTTGTCGAGTTCACGGGATGGAAGTTTTCCGTCACCTGCACATTCAATTTCTGCGCGCCCCCGGGGTAACCCGGACGCATCTTCTGGTCAGCGACGAGGGCGTCCGATGACTTTGTTCGGGTCCTGGCTTCCAATCTGACTGGATGGCTATTTCGTGTTCCGCATAGATGGATACGACGTTTCCCGGGAACGCGATGCCGACCGCGTGCACGGTGGCGACGAAAGGCCTCACGCAGCTGGCCCGTCGCGAAAAAGGAACGCCCATTTCACGCATCCACGATGACCTTTGACGGAATCCGCCGGCGTCCTTGAAGCTCATGTCATGCCCCGGTGTGCAGGAATGGTATTTTTCGAGCGAACGGGCCTTCGCGCCGCGGAGAAACCAAACGCAAACGTAAGCTCGCGGTAAGCAAACAGCGAGGCGGATTCCGCCGGGTTTTCGTTGCTTCAAAACACTCTCACATACAGCATGGTAACTATTCCCGGACTTTCACCCGGGTCGTCAGCAGGACCGCATGATGCGAGAACTCGGCGCGACTGTGGTGCAAGATGGCGATACAAAATCCCCAGCGCGCGCTCTCGAGAAAACGAAATCACCGACAACACCACATCATCCACCACCACTACTACCACCACCACATCATCAGCCATGGCATTGACAGCCCCCCAAATCGACACCATCCGCTCGACGGCGCCGGTCCTTGAGGCTCATGGTAACACCATCACATCCCGCTTCTACGCCACCATGCTCAAGGAGAATCCGGACCTTAACAACGTCTTCAATCAAACAAATCAGCGCAACGGCCATCAAGCACAAGCCCTCGCCGGCTCGCTCTACGCTTACGCCACCCACATCGACGACTTGGGAGCGCTTGCGCCCGCTGTGGAGAGGATATGCATTAAGCATGCGAGTCTCTACATCAAGCCCGAGCAGTATGAGATCGTGGGGACTTATCTGCTCCGCGCGATGGGAGAGGTGCTGGGCGACGCTTTAACGCCTGAAATTCTGGAGGCGTGGACGGCGGCGTACGGACAACTCGCGGGCCTCATGATCAATCGTGAGGAGCAAATCTACGCCGACTCGAACGGCTGGAGGAATTGGAGGGAGTTTCGAATCGCCGACAAGGTTAAGGAGTCTGAGGTGATCACCTCGTTCTATCTCGAGCCTGTCGACGGGCAAAAGCTGCCTCTGTACCTGCCTGGGCAGTATCTGTCGCTTCTCGTCGATGTGCCAGAGCTCGGCTACGTGCAGTCCCGGCAATACTCGCTCAGCGACGCGCCAAGGACGGATCGCTACAGGGTCAGCATCAAGAAGGAGATGGGGCTCGGCAACGCGAAGCCTGAGCAGCCCGGCGTCATCTCCAACATTATGCACGACGACAAGCAAGTTGGCGACGTAATCAAAGTCTCGCACCCGGCCGGTGAATTCTTCTGGAACCCCGAGAGCGACGCGAATGACAGCGAACCCATCGTTCTGCTGTCGGCGGGCGTGGGTATCACACCCATGATGTCCATTCTCAACACCGCAGTCTCGAAGAATCCGGAACAGCGCGCCTCTTTCGTCCACGGCTCGCGCACCACCGCCGCGAAGGCGTTCGGGAACGACATCAAAGAGATCGTGGCCCAGCACCCGAACGTCACCGCTTCCATTTTCGTCAGAACGCCTAACCTCGAGACCGACGTCGCGGGGCTGGACTATCACCATGCAAGCAGAGTGAAACTCGAGTCGTTGCATGCAGAGAACGATCTGTGTCTGCACGACAAGCGGGCGAGGTACTTTGTTTGCGGACCCGAGAACTTCATGGACGACGTTTCCGC
Source organism: Aeminium ludgeri (assembly GCA_004216415.1). Taxonomy (NCBI): domain Eukaryota; kingdom Fungi; phylum Ascomycota; class Dothideomycetes; order Mycosphaerellales; family Aeminiaceae; genus Aeminium; species Aeminium ludgeri. The sequence continues at coordinate 52,122 of SGQK01000072.1, read as the reverse complement.
TGGGCTCAAAGATCGGGGTGTGGATGGAGCCCAGATCAGGATGGAGGTCTTTGGCACGGGCGACATCCAGAAACCTTGATCAACTCCGCGGATGACGGGCAACGAGGCGAATTACATGCGGTCGGAAAAATGACACAAGGTTGAGATGACAAGAAGACGAGCACTTCACTCAGTTAGACAGCTCTAGAATGAGGAGAAGGGATTGCAGTTAATTCTCCGATATGGGACTGATGAAAGACAGCGCATTTGCAGCATTGACCCCCCTTTGACCTTGTCAACCCCATTTTGGTCTCACGTCACTTCTCATGGCGAGATCCCGAGGCATGAGCACGCCAGGCCGACCTCGCTCCTGCAGCTCTTGTTAGTCAGCCGGAGGCACAGGAGATGGTGGGAGCAAAAATGGCGCATTGCCGTTCAACGACGGGTCGATGCCAAGGCAGCCGGGCCCGGCGAAGGAGTAAAAGGTCGGGATCTAAGCGAAAGAAGGCGGGGGCACGAGGAAAACATGGAAAAAGGCGACGAGCGAAGGCGATGTGGAGTCGGCGGAGGCGGAGAGGTTTGCCTCGCCCCACAAGGAAGCTTCCAAAGCTCCTGAAGCTCCACATCTTGGGCTGTGCATCAACAAGCGACTGGGGCTCGAACGAGGTACATGTAATGTGACGTTCCCTTTCAACTCCTGTGAAACCCATTTCCCATCCCTCTTAAAATAAAGAGAGCCCCCCGGCATCCTCTCAACATCGCTTGCAACTCCCGTTCACCCTCCAAAACACTCAAAAACTTCAAGCAACCAAATCCTCAACTAAACAATCAAACGACCAAACAACCACTCAACCACTCAACCACCCAACCACCCAACCCAATCACCAATCGTCACCATGTCCATCGCCGACACCGCCACCAACCCTTTCTTCCACCGCATCTACAACTGCAAGGATGCCGACGAATGCCGCAACTTCTACGATGAATGGGCCCAGACCTACGACGCCGAGCTCGCCGAGGACAACCAAAACTACGTCGGCCCGGTGCTGACGGCCCAGACCATCGTCAAGAACGGCGGCAACCTCCAAGGCACTATCATGGACGCCGGCTGCGGCACCGGCCTCTGTGGCGCCGCGCTGCAGCAGCTCGGAGCGAAGACCATTGACGGCGTCGACCTCTCCCAAGGCATGCTCGACGTCGCTCGCAAGACGGGCGCGTACCGCAACCTGGACGCTGTCGACCTGTCTAAGCCCATGGTCAACGGCACCGCATCCTACGACGTCGTGGCATGCGTCGGCACCTTCACGGCCGCCCACGTCAAGCCGCAGCCCGCTATGGAGGAATTCGTGCGCATCACCAAGAAGGGCGGGCTCGTCGTCGCCACCGTGCTGGGCGACATCTACGAGAGCGGCGGGTACGAGGCCGAGGTGAAGAGGCTGGGGGCCAAGGGCGTGGTCGACGTCGTGTCGACAGAGCCCATGGACTACCGGAAGGGCGCCGGCGTGCAGGCGCGCATGGTCGTCATGCGGAAGAAGTAGACGGTGCTGCGTTCGGAGCGAGATTTGCTTTTTGAGATACCAATTCAACATTGTTCATAGTAGCAATCGGGGTCGAGCAAATCTCCCCCCAAAATGATACACAGACCGAATGAAACCTTCTTGGTGGACTACTTTCTCATACACAGTGCTGCTCGTGCATCGGCATGTGATTGACTATAAGCGTCGTGAAGTTGCACATGTTCTCGGCCGAATCTATCAAGAGATGTTGATGAGCTTATGCTCATCCCCAAGTCATCGCTTCCTGGATGTTGTTGTCAAGATTGCTTTTGCAAGTACGGACTTGATGTACCGGAAGAATAGAAGTCAGCGTCGTATACAAGGCAAATGTGTCGCCTCGCGGTGCCTCGCCTTCGATCTTGGCACTGTCCCGAAGCGACGACTGCCGTCGCAACGCCGCCTCCAACACTTCACATCAACCCCACCACCACCAAACGCCTCCTTGCCCCCAAAACCTTCGACAACCACCCCCCACAACCGCCACAATGACCAAAGTCCTCCCCATAACCTCCAGCGCCCACTTCAAAACCACCCTCGCCTCCTCCACCTACACCATCGTCGACTTCTACGCCGACTGGTGCGGCCCCTGCAAACAGATCAGCCCCATCTTCGAGCAACTCGCCACCGCCGAAGCGAAACCAGGCCGCCTCACCTTCTGCAAAGTCGACGTCGACGCCCAGAAAGACATCGCGTCCACCTACGGCGTCTCGGCCATGCCCACCTTCCTCGTGCTCAAAGGCAGCTCGGTCGTCGAGACGGTGCGCGGCGCCAACCCGGCCGCGCTGCGGACGGCCGTGCTGTCGGCGGCGGCCAGCGCGGCGCGCGGGCCCGCGAAGTCGAGCGCGTCGTTCTCTGGTGCGGGGAAGACGCTGGGGTCGGAGGGGGCCGGCGGGGCGGGCAGGTCGGTGCAAGCGCCTGCGGTCGATTTTGGTGCGCTGCTGGCGAGTCCCGGGGCTTTTGCGCAGGGCAGGGGGTGGGCGAATGCTGTTGTGCGGTTTGTGGGGTTGTATGTGCAGACGTTCTTTAGTCTGGACCCGGCGAAGACGGCGCAGGAGAGCCCCTTTGCGGTCAGGGGGGCGGCGGGGAATAAGATGAGGTGAGGTGGGTGGATGAGTACTTGATGCTTGCATGATTCACGCGAGGGTCCAGGAGTTGGGCATAAGGTTTCGGATATCAGCGTGCGTGGTTCGATCTTGAAGTGGAAGAAGGAGTTTCGGGAAGGACACGGTAGGATCAGTCTGCAAGATGTCGTTCGACCAGAAGACGAGCAACATTGTACTCCATTCACGAACTGGATGAGTCTACAATGCGCCCACATGTTCATTGCCCATCGCGAATACTGCTACTGTTCTTCGCCGGCCTCCAAAAGGCCCTCTTTAAGCGTCCTTGCCGGCTTGGGCGTTTTGACATATTCGATGCCGTCCCGAACCTGTTCGAAATGCTCCGCGCCGTATCTCAGCAGCGCCCCGAACGTCCCTGGTTGGCTACCATGATCGGGGTTCTCGTCCAACAGTGAGCCCAATGTGGTCGAGCTCACCAGGCCCTTGCCGTGCGTGACCTTTTGCATGGTCTAGGATGTGATTAGCGCTCACCCTCAGAGCCGGATTCGCACGACTCACCGATTTGGTCAAAAGCCTCCAGACAACCTCGCTGGCCTCCTTGTACGCCGCCGACTCGGGATCAGCATCCAGGGGCAACCCCATGGCATCAAACATCTTCTGCCCAAACCCCGCGAACCCCAAAACCGTCTCGCCGCCCCAGTTCTCCTGCAGCACGTCCCAGACGAGCACATGCTGGTCCCAGTACTGCGTGCCGTTGAACCCGTCCCCGCAATCCTCGAGCATGCAGAGCCGCTTCCAGCACATAACCTGCGTGATATACTCCATGACGGTGGCGGCGTCGACGGCGAAGTCCCAGTTGAAATTGCTCGCGCGCGAGTCGTCGAACGACACCTCTTTCGCCACCGACATCAGAGGGTGGTCCCGCAGCCCGGAGTGGTTGCTACGATCCTGCCACAGATGGACGAACAGCTTGTGCCTACACCCGCGCGCGATCAGCCGGACTCTACAAGCTCGACCATTTCAAAAGTCACTTACCACCGCTCAATAAACGGATCCCCCCTCCGACTCGCCACGAAATGGTTCGCCGTAATACACCCATACATCCAGGGCACAGCAACGCGAAACGGCGACGCGGGATCCTCCAACTGCGCCCAGCAAATCCGCTCCGGCGATCTAAACAGCACATTCCCCACATCCATGAACAACCCTCCATGCTGGAACAAGCAGGCCCCACGCAGCAGATCCGCGCCATGCGGCCCCGCGTACGGCCCTTCCATACTGCCCTGCACGAACGCGCGCGGCAGCAGCGCGGCGTCTAGGTATCTGAGGGCGTGGTTGGGCGAGTCGGGGACGGAGTCGATCACGCGGACGGTCCAGGTGGAGCCGCTCATGCGGGCCCAACTCGCGACGTTGCGGCGGCACCAGGCGGGCATGGAGGTGAGGCCTGAGTGCCAGTAGGCCCAGATGTTTTTTTCGGACGTCACGGGGACGTGGGAGGTGAGTGTGGCGAGGACTTCGTTGTCGGTGCGTTGGTCGGGGTTGGAGCGGAAGGCGAGCTGGTCGCGTAGGTGCGTGGGGATGGCGAAAGGGGGGGTGGTGGTGGTGCTAGATGACATGGTTGGATGCTTGGGGGGGGGGGGGGGGGGGGGATAAAATGGGCGTTCGTTTTCGAGGCTGGCGTGGGGGTGGAGAGGCGCGGTCGCTCTCATATAGCAATCAATGCGTCAAGAGACTTCATTTTTGCCCATCATCAATCATGCTGGACTCTTCCCAGGGTTCCTCCTCAGCCGCACGCCGTCAGCGCAAGTCTAGCCCACCTCGGGCAGATGGCCGCCAGTGTTAAGTTCGTGAGTATATGCATCTGCGCAAAGGATCTGCTGTCGGACGAGGCGCAAGCATTTTGTTGCCATTCGTGCTGCTATACTGGGCGTCACCCTCACCAATGGATGTGTTCTCCGGTTGTAGCTATTCCGGCGTAGTGCCTTCCGCTTTCGCTCCAGCCACAGCTGGATGGATGGCGTCTTGCGACCAGCAAGTCAGCCTGCGCCGAGACGGCGCTCAGAATCGAGCTTCCCGTCGCGAAAAGAGAAAAGGGGACGAAGGCGAGGAAGCTGAGGAGACAGGTCCGCAATTATGAATCGTAGGGTATATGTACCGTATCCGCCAAAGACCGCAGAAGGAGGAGAGACGTCCCGCCAACTCTGTTGCCCCAATACTTCGACCTCACCTACCGCCTCGCCCCATCCACGCCCGCAAACCGCGTGCGCTTCTCGCCTCGACTACCCCTTCTCTCCCGCTGCCGCTCCTTGACCAGATCGGTCTCCGGCTCGCTCAAATCCGTGCCCTCGTCATGCCCAAAGGAATCTTCGCTCCTCCCACCCAACCTCTCATCACTCCGCCCCCCTAGCCTCTCCTCGCTCACACCCCCACTTCCCGCCATCGAACCCCTCCTAGACCCGCCCCTCGGCCCCCTCTCCCTCGCCTCCCTCTCCCGATCCCTCTCCCCCCTCGCCGCCAACTCCCGATCCCTCTCCCGCTCCTCCCGCCGCCTCTCCTCCCTCTCCTCTCTTCGCCGCTCCTCCCGCTCCTCCCGCCCCCGGTCGCGACTCTTTCCCCTATCTCCACTCTTCCCCCGATCCCCACTCTTGTCTCTCCCCCCACCGCCAAAGGTCTCCTTCAAACTCCCCAACACGCTCTTCCGGCGCTTACTCCTTTCCCTCTTTCTGCCATCCCCCTCCCCATCCCTACCATCCCGACCATGCCTCCCCCCAGCCCTCTCATCGAAACTCTCTCTCCCACTCATCTCCCCGCCACCAGGACTGCGCTCATGCCGTCTCCCAGGCCCAGGCGGGAACCTCTCCCGCTCACGCTCGCGCTCGCGGTCCCCGTGCCCACGCCGCGACCCCCTTGCGCGCGCGTCCGCGTGCCGCCGCTCCTCGCGCTCTCGTTGGCGCTCGTGCTCGCGCTCGCGGTCGCGGTCGCGCATGGGGTAGCCATACTCGCCCTGCGGAGGCGGCATGCCTGGCGGGGGCGGGGGGCGGGGTTCGCTTCCGCGCAGCGGGTCTGGGTGGCCGTGGCCGGGGCCGTGGTTGTGAGAGGGCGGGGCGGGGGGTTGCGGCTGGGCGTTGGGATGGTAGTGGGGAAGGGAGCGGGGGCGGGGTGGGGGCGGGTGGGAGGCGACGGTTGCGGCGAAGAGGGGAGAGGCGGAGGGGCCGAAGGTCGGGCCGAAGGCGGGGGGTGCGGGTTGGGTGGCGGGTGGGGTGGTGGCCGAGGGATTGATCGGAGGGGTGTCAGTCGAGGGGTACTGGTGGTGGGCGGGATTGACGCCGTGGAAGTAGTCGGGTTGTTCGGGTGGTTGGCTGGGGGTCGGTTCGGCGCTGCGGGTGTGGCGGAGGGTGGGGTTGTGGGGAGGTTGTTGGGTGGCGTTGGGATAGAGGGTCGGGGGGTGGGGGGAAGGGAGACGTGGTGAGTAGGGGGGCGAGCGGTCCCAGGCCGATTCGTCCTCGGAGACGCCGCCGACCATGCTAGGGCTGCTGACGTGAGAGTCGTGCGGATGAAGGTGACTGCCATGGGAGTCGTGGCTGGAGGTCGGTGGCGGGTCGCCAGGCATGTGCTGCCTGTGTCTGCCCTCGTGTTCGGGCTCGCGGCTGTGACTTTTGCTATGATGGTGGCCGTGGTGATGAGGGTGATTCCCATCCCACAAATGCGGACTGCCGATGTTCCGAATGACATGTCCCACCGTCGACGCCGCCTCCTTCCCCTTGTCCTTGACCGTCCCGCCTCTCGAGTTGGGCTGCGGCCGCTTGCTAGACTTGCGCACAATACTCGGTCGTCCGTCCACGTGCCTGAAGAGCGGATTGCGGAAATACGCCAGCGCAGGACCCCTCGAATCCAAACTCTCCGCTTCATCCGCCTCCTGCTCCTCCTCAGTCGGCCTCCCTCTCCGCGCCGCCCGAATCCTCCTCACCTCCGCCTTCTCCGCCTCCATCTCACGCTGCCGCTCCTCCTCCTCCGCTTCGCTGCGCAACCGCTCCGACACCCCCTCATACCACGCCACCATATGCTTATCGGGCTCCAGCGGGAAACACCTCCGCGGCAGCACCTTGGGAAACACCTTCCCAGTCACAGGATCACGCACATCCCACTTCGCCACCGCCTCAATCAAGAACGACGCATGCTCATCCGGCCCCAGCAGCACTTGAATCGTCTGCCACATGATCCAGCCCTCCGTCTTCAACGCCGGGATCGCGGGCTCCGTGAACGCCGTCCCCGGCAGCGGCTGCAGCGAATGCAAACAACCCAAACTCTTATAGATAAACGCGATACTCTCACTCGGGGTGCCGAGAAACAGCTGGTCGTAATTACCGTGCAAGTCGCGGTAGAAGTGCGCCAGCTGCGTGGGCGTGAGGTCGCGCATGGGGTCACGCGAGGACGCGGATGGTTCGTACTGCGTGTTGATCACGTCTTTGAGGCCGCGCAGGAGCGCTTTCAGCTTGTCTGTGCCCGTCTTGTCCGGCTGGAAGAGGTAGCCCCATTCTTCGTAGGCTTCGCGTTGTTCGGCTTCGTGCTCGTGCTCGCGTTGCGCGGTTTTTTCTTCTTCGCGGTGCTCGGTTTCCGCTGCGGCGGCGCCGGCGACGCCGCCGGTGGGGCCTGCTGGGTGGGGAGGCATGTCGCGGTCGTTGTTGTCGGTGGCGGGCGACTCAAGCGCGGGTCATCGTGTCGCGGGGTAAGAGGTGTGTCGAGGTGGGAGGAGGTGGGAGGAGGAAGGGCGAGAAAGAGTCGAGAAGGCGATTAGTGACGGAGGACTCCAGCGCGGTCCGTGTCACCTGTGCTTCCGAGTCGTGACCTAGCCCAGGTACCTCCGGTGTACATGTGCGCCCAGGTTGGGTGGCCTTGAAGGGCGTATCAAACTTGCACTCCCGCATGGGCCCCCCAGCTGAACATGCTACGTCATCGGGCAGGCGCAGGGCGGGCAGGAAAGCGAAGTCGTAAAGTACGCCGCCAAGACCCCTATACATGCTCGAGACATGTACAGTATCCTCTTGTATATAGATTGGGCATTTGTTGCGCACTGATAGACTTGACGACTTTGAAACACACTTGGACAACGCTTGACTCAAGCGAGCAATTCACTACCTCACAGACATTGGAACGCCGAGACCGAAAGCCGAGTAATTAAATTAAAAGCCATTGATTGCATCACCTACAGTATCTACGGACTGTCTGCCGCATAGCTCCCCATGTGTGACGCCGCAAATACACCCATGCACCGCTGACTCGGGTCGCGCTGACCCTTCAGCGGCGAAGCAAAGAAGAGAGAAGAAGCAAAATGCAACGGAGACCTTGTGCCCAGTGTGATAAAGTATGTCCATGGTGGGTCGTGGCGTCTCCGCGTTGTCTCGTGAGAGGCATCCATCCTTCTCGAGCATGCATTTCTTCATGCAATCGTGTCCGTCGAGCCATCTCCTCTGTTCGCTTCATTCTGTCACGCTCATGCTGCTCCGGTGTGTCGATCCGGTCGACGCTGTATTCGCTGTCTGCACAAGTTTAGTGCTCCAGCAGACGCAGGCTGCCCTGGACGACCACGTTCTCCAGAACCGAACCGGGCGGCACGTCGATGGTGCTACCCTCGGTGGCCACAATGATGACCGTGCCCTTCATCGTCACGTTGCGACCGAGGTTGACGGCACCAGTGATGGTCAGGTGATCCAGCTCAAGGATCTTGGGGATGGACGGAATGCGTGATTGGAAGCTCGAAACTTTCTTGAAGTCGCCACCCAACTTGATAAGAGGGGCAGGGCCGAAGCGGTTGGGATCCATCATCAGCTGTCCGTGCCTGAGCGTGTAGAGGTCCGACTTGACGAGCATCAGGTCGGAGCACGTTTTGACGGGCAAGAAGCGGCGACGCGGGACGTTGACGCCGTGGGCGTTGCTGAAGTGGCGGATAGCCGCGCCAACAGCGGTCTCGAGTTGGATGATGCTGAGGTCCGCCTCGCCCTTCTTGTCGGCCGGGATGCTCTTGCTGTTGGGGATGATCTCCATGCCCAGCTCGTTGTTCTCGACCACACGTTTGACCGCGCGCAGGTTCATCCACACGTTGTTGGTGTTGAAGTACTTGAACTTCTTGATCGATTTGAACTCGTTGACGTACTGCTTGGGCACTTGAGCGATTTCGAGCAGACGGGGCTGGCCCTCGTAGTCGATGATGGTGCCACCCTTGACGTCGGCCTTGGTCTTGTCGGTCAACTCCATGATGTACTCGGCGCGAGTCTCAACCATGTGCTGCAGGATGTTCAGGTCGACGACCGCACCCAGGTTGTCGGCGTTGGACAAGAAGACGATCTCAACACCGCGGTCGAGGAGCTTGTCGAGAATTCCGGAGTTGTAGAGCGACTCAAAAACGTCACCGTGGCCCGGGGGGTACCAGTCGGAGATCTGAGAGTCGGCGCTCTTGGGCGCAGGGAGGAGGGAGTCCTTGAGGATACGGGGGTACTTGGACTGGTTGAAGGTCATGATGTCGATGTTATGGCCCTCGTACTTCTTGATGATGTTGGCAGTGTCGGAGTCGGTGTTGAACGAGTTCATCAGGACGAACGGGACGTTAACGTCGTAAGTACGGTTGAGGTATTCGATCTGGCGGACCGACAGATCGAGGAAAGACATGCCATCACGGACTTCGATGACGGATTTGGGACCGACGCAGCCCATGGAGGTACCGAGACCACCGTTGAGCTTGAGGACGGCGAGCTTGTTGAGAAACTCCACGGACTCGGTGTTGCCCAGGCTGTTGTAGTCGACGACCTGCTCCGGCTTGGGGGGGGCAATGCGGTTCCATTCGATCTCGGTGCCCTTGGCCTTGTCGTTCAGGTAGCGGCGGAAGAGAGCGAAGAAGTTGTCCATCTCAGTCTCGAACCTCTGCATTGTGTGTCAGTGCTGCTCTCCAGCTTTGGATGGGCTTGGTAGTCGCATACCTTCTTCTCCTGGGGATCTTTGACCGTGTCGGCCAAGTTGTTGAGCGCATTGCGCATCTGCGAGGCAGCGACCGACGTCGACGTGTTTTCGAAAGCCTATGAGAGGGAGCAAGACTGGGTCAGCTATTGTTGCGGGTATACTTTCAACCTTCATGTTGACAGCTGTCGGATCGATGAACACGGTCAAAGAGTATACGCGCAACGGTGCTGTGCGGTAGTCGTCGTTGCGCTGCTGTATACATCGCCGCGAGGCTATGCGTTGGACTTCTTCACTAAGTGAGTGACCAGTGAAGCAAAGTGGCCATCACGGTGGCCATTGAGCCATGCTGAGCAGGATATGACCGCAGTGTGTGCGGGTGAAGCGAGCACGCAATCAGGCTCTCCTTGTGACGCCCGATGTCGTCTTTGTTGTCCCACGCTCTTTCAGGGTTGCCAGGTGGTCCTCCACCTTCCAGCGAACCCTTCTCCATGGTTCCTTGAAGCTTTCAAGCTTTTTGTTGCAGATGCTCTGCTGCTGCTGCTGATGCTGCTGCTGCCGCCGCCGCCGCCTCTGAAAGAATGAAAAACGAACTTACCACGTGGGACTGCGACTTGCCGTGGTGCCTGTCGGCGTCGGCGCCGCCGTTCGCGGGGACCTTCATGTGCGAAGGCACTGCGCTGTTGGGCTTGGAAGCCATGTTGTGTACTTGTTGGAGGACGTGTGGATTGAAGAAGGAGGATGTGTGAGGGTGTGAGGAGGTGCGGGAGAAGAAAGAGGGAGGTGGAGGCGGTCGGTTGGAAGGTGAAGCAGCAGCGAAGCTCGTCAAGTTTTGTGGGTTGCAGTAGGAGCGGTGGGGGGGACCGACAGCGGCGGGCCTTGGCGGTGAACTGTGAGGAAGGCGCGGGGTATGTATGGTGCAGGGGTGAGGTTCGTGGAAGGCGCGACGGAGGGTGGGGATATAAGTGAGGACTGGCAGTGAAGCAGAGATACAGTGAGATACAGTGGAAGTGAGACAGCACAATAGAACAGCGACCGCGACTCCGTTCTTTAGCCTTCACCGCGACCCGCGTCGTCCAGCCCGTTGAGCTGGTCCGACAGGTCTGTTCGGTCTGGTACCTTTGGTGCGGGCGACGCCGCCGCATGGCTGCCCCACCATCGCGCTACTCCCGTGCTGCTATCGCCGAACGGGACACGCCTGTCTCAACCGCGGAGAGGTGTGTCCGGGCACACGCATGTTGATTGGGCGTGTTTCTTCACGGCTTCCGCTTTTGGGTGTGAAGTATCAATAGCACTGCTGCGAACTGATGCCAGTTCAATAATGCACGGTTAGAGGTAGCATGTGCCGACAGGAGCGCAAACGTTCTGCTGGAACTGTTGACACTGGCTCGAACACCAATTCCGAGATACTGTGACCAGATCTTTCATCATGTTGCGAAGTGAATCATATTGCCGATCAGACGCCGAAAAGTGCTTCAGTTTCTCAAACATACGGCTTGGTGATCACGAGCTTCGACGGTTGAGCACTCGCGTCGACACCAGCTACTGATATCTTCCTCTTGACCTCCACCACCGGAGCATCCGCCCACGGCACTGCCTGTGGCTTTTCGAACTTCAGCGTCAAGCTCGACCATTTCAGTCCAGGGTACTGCTGAAGCCGCTCGGTCAGCTTCGGCACCGCGTATTCAGCTAACGCCTCGAGCGTCTCGAACACTGTATCCTGCACGATCGTGGCAAGGCAGCTCTCAACTTTCCACAAAGGCTCGTAGTCGCGCGTGTGTCCTTGCCACTGCAATTCCAGCTGAGTGAGAAGCGGCTGTCGCGTACGCCTTTCGTAATCGTTGACCCCGATCAGCACCATCAATCTCATTGCCTGCAGCCGCAGGCGACCACCAGCAGCTTGCCAACCCCGTTTCTCCTGGCCAGAGCCAGAAAAATCGCCGTACTCCTCGATCCCTAGTCCTCTCTCAGAGTACAAACTCCCCTTTTCCATCGTAACCCCGACCCTCATGCTTGCCACCCTCTCCGCACCGTTCGTCAAACGTGCCACATCGTCAAGCGCTTTGTCGATGGAGCTGGCTGCTGTCATCTGGCCGGATGGCTGAGAGCTCGCCTCACGCAGACGCTTCGAGAGATCACCATAATGCACGCTTCCGTTCCCGCCGAGCGCATCTGCGCGCGCAACTGATGCGAAGGCACCTTCGCGGAGGAGAATCTCAAGCGAAAGCGTGGCGGGTTGAGCTTTCTGGACGCCGAAGACAGTGGGGGCGGCGATGCCATTCGGGAGGATGAGATTTTGGAGATGGATGATGTCCGCATCTTCGGGGGTGCACCTGAAGGACATGGTTGGTCTGGTGTTCGAATTCTGCTGCCTTTGACAAGGCGAGTTGCTTGTGGTGACTCCAGGGGTGTAGAAAGAATAGGGACGAGAAAGCGAGTCGATCAAATGGTAGGATTCTGTAGTTTTCCTGGGTAGGGAAACTTGATGTCTCGACAACGGTCCAGCTCGATTTGAACTTTAATAGACGGGCAGCAGTGAAGAGGGAAACGAGAAGAAGAAAAAGACAGAACAGAAGCTGGTACGGAAATAGCTGCAGGTCGAGATTTACCCCATAGCGACCAGAGTGGGGTGCATTGTTGAAGTCGAAAACCGGGTCTGCTTGGTCCTCCGACGTGGACATACGAGCAATGTGTCTTTAGCCTGCTCCGCCGATCGATGAGATAAACACTGCCAGAAATTATTGTTGTTGCGCCTCCGAAGGCGACAGAGAATGGAAGATGGTTCACGAACGAGTTGGTTCGTTGGGTAGAGATGTGGCCGGCTAAAGTGCGGCTCGGGCGCCAAGGCTCGTTGCCCCCGCAGCCTTGTTGATGGGCAATCGTGCATGTGCCTGCCTCTTCGCGCATCCGCTCCGTTACTTTCGGATCCCTTTTTACGACATAACACTATCACGACCGGTACGAAGCCCACGAGGACTCTAATTGAGTTGAGGGATACCACGAGCAACCCCCCTGCAACCCTCAACTCCTGCAACTGCCATCACAGATTCAACTCGAGCAACCATCGCGCCTCGAAGAACCCACGGTGCGCCGGATGCTTGCGCAGCGGGCTTTTTGACGACCTGCTTAATCTTTCTCACGCGACAACCGAGGCTTCACGAGTCTCTTGACAGCAGACATGGCTGAAGAAGAATGGGTACAGTTGCCGCTGCCCGAGCAGTTTGCACACAAGAACTGGAAAGCAAGGAAAAATGGCTACGAGACCGCGGCGAAGGAGTTCAAGACCGTCCAACCCACCGACCCCCTCGTCCGCGAGTTCACCGACGGACATCTCTGGAAGGCCGCAGTGAGCGACAGCAACGTCGCGGCGCAGGCAGAGGCGCTCAACGCATACAACGCCTTTCTCGACGCCAGCGGATCTGATGGCGCGCGCAAAACGAGAGGGCATACAGTGGCGGGGATAGTGGAAAAGGGGCTCACGGGGCGACCTGCTGCGAAGCAGGCAGCACAAGAGGCGATACTGCTACTTATCGAAGTCGACAAGCCGGATCCAATCATTGAAGAGCTCCTCCCCTTTCTGACGCACAAGACGCCCAAGATGATAGCGGCCGCGCTGTTCTCGCTCACGAGTATCTACCATGCCTACGGCTGCAAGACGGTCGAGCCGAAGCCGGTCATCAAGCAGCTACCGAAGATTTACGGGCACGCGGACAAGAATGTGCGCGCGGAGGGGCAGAACCTCACGGTTGAGATGTACAGGTGGCTCAGAGATGCGATGAAGCCGCTGTTTTGGGGCGAGCTGAAAGAGGTGCAGCAGAAGGATCTGGAGAAGTTGTTTGAGCCCGTCAAGGCCGAGCCGGCGCCTACGCAGGAGCGTCTGTTGAGAAGTCAACAGGCTGCCAAGGAGGCTGCCGCGGCCGCACCGGACGCCGGCGGCGAGGAGGAAGAGGAAGATGCGGAGGGAGGCGGCGAGATCGACCTCGAGCCGGAGTTCGAAGTCGTTGACGTTTTCCCCAAGATCCCTAAAGACTTCGACGATCAACTCGCATCGTCGAAATGGAAGGACCGGAAAGACGCACTGGATGCACTTCACGCGGCCATCAATGTGCCAGCCATTCAGGAAGGGCCGTTCGATAACATCGTCCGTGGGCTTGCGAAAAGTATGAAGGACGCCAACATCAACGTCGTCATGGTCGCGGCGAACTGTGTCGAGTGCCTCGCAAAGGGCCTCCGTCGCCCCTTCAGCAAGTACAGAAGCACAATCCTCAGCCCCATGCTGGAACGTTTCAAGGAGAAGAAGGCATCCATTACCGATGCTTTGGCCGCGGCATGCGATGCCCTCTTTCTGGCGTCGGCACAAATCGGCGAGATCCAGGCCGACGTGCTGGAAGCGCTGCAAAACAAGAATCCGCAGGTCAAGGAGAACAGCGCAAAGTATCTCATCCGATGCCTCAAAGCCACGAGAGAAGCGCCGACGCCGGAGCAAAACAAGGAGATGGCGGCGGCGGGAAAGAAGCTGCTGACAGAGTCAGTGGCCACGCTCAGAGATGCGGGCGCTGAAATGCTGGGTGTGCTATGGAAGATTATGGGAGATCGCAACATGCTGAGCCACTTTGACGGGCTGGACGACATTCGCAAGACCAAAATCAAGGAGTTTAGCGACGCAGCGGAGGTCAAGGCCAAATGGAAACCCAAGGCTGCACCTCCGCCAAAACCTGCGGCAGCTCCTGCAGGCAAGAAGCCGGTGGCCGGAAAGAGGCCAGCGGCGCCTGGGACGAAGAGGCCTGCTGCACCCAAAGCCGCCAGCCCGCCACCCGCAGAAGAGGCACCGTTGCAGCCAAAGCCGACATCACGACCTGCTCCCGGGAAAGCGGGTGGTCTTAAGCCTCCTGGCGGGGGTTTGAAGACGCCCTCTGGGCTTCAGAAGCCAGGACTCAAGGCCCCCTCATCAGGCGCAGCATCACCCAAACGACAAAGCGTGGCACCCCCAGAGGAGCCGCCAGCACAGCCCAAGTCTGGCCTTGCGGCACCAGGGCGAGGCCTAGCCGGGCGACCACTCGGCAAGCCAGCGACAGCGCCATCCTCACCACCCCCAACTCAACCCCACTCGCCCTCTCACGCTTCGTCCCTTAGCTCCGCCGAACGTCAAGAACTCACCGAACTTCGCTCCTCGACCGAACTCCTCCAGCAACAGAACTCCGACCTCCGCTCCGACAAATCCCGCCTCTCGTCGCAAATCACCGAGCTCCAAAACTCCAACGCCCAGCTCATCGAAGACCACACCCGTGACGTGCTCCAGATTAAAGCGAAAGAAACCCAGCTCGTGCGCGCCCGCTCCGACGCCGAAACAGCCGAAGACCGCGCCAACTCCCTCTCGAAAGAAATCGATCGCCTGAAACGCGAGATGAGCCGACTCGGCCGCGGCCGCGCAGGCAGCGACGTCCCGATGGATACCGCCGGCGAGCCCGCGTACGGCGTGGCCTCACCCACGCGCGAACGCCCGGCCTATGGCACCGCGCGCGGCTACACGGGGCACGCGGCGCAGCGCTCCTTCGGGCTCGACGGCGAGGGCAAGGAGAACATGCCCGACGGGCTGGGGGCGGAACGCGAGAGCAAGCTCAGCAACCACTCGCGGCCTATGAGCAATGGGTCGAGCGGGCGGGCGACGCCGGCGAGCGGGGGAGATGGCGAGGGGGGATATGGCGGGTACGCTGGGGCGGCGAGGGAGCGTGGCGCGGGGTCGGGTGAAGGGGGGGTGGAGCAGTGGAGGCGGGCGGCGGAGGTGACGCAGAACCTCAAGGCGCGGATTGAGATGATGAAGGTGAGTTCGAGTGGTTTTCGCGGGAGCGGCGTGAGGTGGTGTGAGGGGATTTGGGCTGACTTTTGTGTTACAGGCGAAACAGAATATCGGTCGCGGACAGTGATGTGCAGATGACTGAATGAGGCGCGCTGGAAGATGGGGAGGAGATGATATTGGGTTGGGCTTTCCAGGATGGGAGGTGAGGTGGTTTCCACCGGCGAAGGTTGTCCGGCTCCTCTGGGTGGGCGTTTCGGCAGTCGTGGCTAGCGAGCTCGACGAGGGGGTTCTTCTTTGCACCGCTTGATACCATTCGCATACCTCAAGCTGCCTCGGGCAACTGAAGCACGTACTTCCTGCTTCTTCGATCACACCGCTGCGAGCTTTAATTAGCCTGCTGGATTGTGCATTTGCTTGCATGAACAAGACAGCTGAAGTCTCGCCACACGTGACGCACTCGACAGATACCCCGCCTTCCTTGTTGAGCGACGCTCGGCACCGATTTCTTGGGAGTGAATGCGCGAATTGTTATTTATGCTTTGCAACTTCTCCCACAACTCTATTCGGGTGTGAAATTTGAGCTCGAAATTACTTCCAGGATCAACGGAGAGATCCATAATAGCTGCGGAGTACCTCTTCCACCTTCAAAAAAAAAACAAACCCACCCGCGCCTGAATCGTCCGGACTTGCTCTCCTTTCGCCACAACCATCAAGTACCCTCAACCACCAACAACAACACAAAACCTTCAACCACAAACAACGATACCGAAATGCTTCGAAAACTCCGCCGATCAACAACCCAAGTCACCAAACGAAAAGATTCCGTCTCCACGATCGCCACAACCGACTCCACGATCGCCATCCTCGACCCCACAACCACGACCACGACCACCACCGCCACCCCCTCAAAAGAACCCCTGACCTTCTTCTCCCTCCCCGCCGAACTCCGCAACGAGATCCTCGCCCACATCGCTCACACCACCCCCCTGACCCTCCACCCAACCCCCCTCACCAAAACCCTCCGCACCCACACCCCACCCCCCGTCCCCCCCCTCCTCCTCGCCTCCCGCCGCCTCCGCACCGAAGCCCTCCCCCTCCTCCTCTCCCGCTCCCTCATCACCACCTCCATAACCCCGAACTGCGACTTCCGCCCCCTCATCCGCAGCCTCGCGGGCCTCTACGCGACGGAACTCAAAGCCCTCCGCGCGAACCCGCGGCTGCGCGTGCGGTTGTGCATCGATCATCCGAGTCGGGCGCGGTTGGGAAATCTGCGCGTGTGGGCGGCGAATCGCGCCGAGGGGTTGGATCGGATTGGGTGGGGGTATGATGTTGTGCTTGTGGAGAATGGGGGGACGGCGTTTGCGAAGAGGGGGGCCGGGGAGAGGTGGTTGGTGTTGTGGGATTGGTGTAAGGTGCTTGCTGTGCTGGAGAGGGAGGTGGGGGAGTTGGTTGGGTGGGAGATTGGGGCGGTGAGGGCGGCGGTTGAGTGGGAGAGGGAGAGGGAGGCGGGAGGTAATGCGCGGGAGGGTTTTTAGGGGGGGAAGCTGGGGGAGGTTGGAGGGGGTTGGATGGCGAGGGTTGGACGCCGCGATCGAATTGAGTTGATGGGATGAGTGACGAGCAAGTGGATTCTGGAACGCGCTGGCCGCGTTAGTCTGCGTTCTGCAGCAAGAAGAATTATGCATGTCGCACAAGATTAATTCCTTAAGGCGTGTCTGGCGGCAACTCCGTCCTCTCTTGACTGAACTCGCTCTCTCCATCAAACGACACTCTCCGTCTGGGAACGCCGACGAAGTTGTCCGTCCACTCCACCACTCTCCGCACTTTTCTTCCCGCCGCCACAGGCAGTCTGTCTGGTGCCCCTTCGTCGACTTTGGTCGCCATCGTCCAGGTTCTTGAGACGCTGCGGTTCAGACTCTGTCCGTACACGCACCCGCGGAAAGAGCTGAGAGCAACGTTTCGGATGAGCAGAACGTCGCCGCTTCTCAAATGCGTGAGCATGTCTCGGTACTCGTCTGCGACACTCTGCTGGCTGTCGGCGGGAGGAAGCCAGAAGCTTATGCTGAAGCCGGCGCGTGTGTCGTCTCCGAGGGTGAGCTCGATAATGTCCATTGTCCCGTTTCTCCGGCGTAGCTGCACCGTCCTGGTGGGAGAGACGGCGATGAGGCCAACCAGCAAGTTGACGGTGACGGTCTGAGGCTGTATTCGAGCGAGGTGGTCAGCCGAGGGGAGGCGGTCAAGGTCAACGGCTGTGGCGAAGAATCGGGGATCGACTAAAGGCCGTGCTAGTGACCCTTGAGCAGCGTGTCGAGTGGGAGCGGCACTGCTGTCGAACGGCGACGAGGAACCAAATGATGTGCTCAGACTTTGAGAGCTGAGGGTGGTGTGGTTGTGGATGTTGTCGCGGGTGTCTTCGAACAAACACATAGATTGCTCAGGCGCGATGAAGGTGTTGGAATCGTGACCGACGAAGAGGGCCATGGAGTGCTCGAGGAAGTCGTCGCGGTCTTCTGGCTGCGTCGCGGCGTCGTAGAATTGCGATGCCAGAAACTGCGTTTGGGCGAGGTTTTGCCCTTCCGCCGCGCCTACCTGCTCTCGGCCTCCCGCCCAGCTCGCGACGTTCGCTACGGCTCTCCATTTAGACGGTGGGGCTGTTGGTGCCGAGTCTGCTGGCTGCGAGGTCGAGGGCACGCGACTATCGCCAAGGAAGCGTTTGATGGAGGGCTCGAATGCGGAAAGCAAGTCGCGTTCAGTCCAGCTAAGCGCTTCCCACTCAGGGGCGCCAGTGAGGAGGATGCATCGTTTGCTCGATGCCATTGCGGGTGAGTCCGAAATAGATCATTTTTGGACAGCCTTTCGTTTGAGAATGGTGACTGCGGATGTGTTCAGTGAACCTGCTCTAAATGCACCTGGTTGCTCTCACTTATTGTACCTATGCCGTGTTTTAAGTCCGACGTCCTTCGCCCTCGGCCGAGACGAGTGGTAGGTGCTGCAGACGGGCCTCTTGATATTGAGGCCGGTGACCTTGCTATGAGTTGTCCCTCACTTCATCTCTCACCACCGCAAGCGAGCGGGCCACTGTCTTCTCTACTAGGTACAAGTGTACGTACCGGTGCCGTGGTTGAAAGCCGCCTCGATTGCCAAGCAGCCTTCCAGAAGACGGGAGCCATACCGCGGGGCAGTTCCGCCCTACGATCTGATAACGCCCTGCCCAGCCATCATGCCACTTCTTCGTCCCAAGGATCACTGGAAAATGGCTTCGTTTCTCCGCACCATTTCGGCAAGTCTGACCCCCAACTTGTCCAGCGTCGATCTTTCCTCGACCAAGGAGCGTCCCGATGGCTTTCTCACCGCCACTGCACACGGTGCGCTCTTCGCCCAGACCAAATCCGACGTAGACGGCGAGGAGTGCCTGCACGACTGCGAGAGCTGCACGATCCATTTACCCCGGAAGTTCGACATCGACGAGGAAGATAAGCTGTACGGCAACATCAATGGTTGGGAGCGTCACCTCATCGTCGCGACCGGCAAAACGGACTGGGTGCGCGATGTCGCCGACGAGAAAGATAGCGTCATGGAGGCCATGGGCAAGCACGCCAAGGACGTCGAGGGCGGCAACTTGATGCTGAGCGCCAGCAACATTCCACCGCCCAACGAGCACGACGATCCCTACGGCGCCGATCGTCCAACGTCCGTCCTACTCCTGCCTGCCTTCCAGTTCATCGACAACGTCACGCCCAACGCCGTCCCCGACCTGATCAAATCGGTCATAAACCCGGCGCCCACCAACACGACCTCGCTTCCACCCCATCACGTCTCGAATGGCACACAGACACCTCCAGCGGATACTCCTACTCCACTCCCGGCGACACTGACCCCGCGACCATGCCCCCACAAATACCTCATCCTCATGTGCTCGCAAGCCACGCGCGACGCGCGCTGCGGGCAGTCCGCGCCCCTGCTGCGCCGCGAGATCGAACGCCACTTGCGCCCCTTGGGCCTCTACCGCGACATCGGCGACGAGCGGCCCGGCGGCGTGGGCATCTACTTCATCTCCCACGTGGGCGGACACAAATACAGCGCGAACATGCTGGTTTATCGAAAGGGCGAGGGCGGGCGCACTGTGCCGGAGCAGATGGCGGAAGGGAAGGGCCGCGAGGGATGGGATGGGGAGGCGGCGCAGTGTATTTGGCTTGCGCGGGTGAAGCCGGAGGATTGTGAGAATATCGTGAGGTTCACGGTGTTGCAGGGGAAGGTTGTGAAGCCGGAGAGGCAGTTGAGGGGTGGGTTTGATCGAGAGAGGGGGGTAGTGAGTTGGTGACCCCGGATCATATGGAGAATGCCTGGCCCCGCAATTTACGCAGTATAGACTTGTTAAGTATTCAACGCCTTTGCATACAGAAGCTCGTACATCATTCCGTCGTACAATCCAGCACCACGCCACAGCCTCTACGCATCCGCCCTCTCACCAACCTCTCCGCCATCCCCCTCACCACTCCCCTGCACTTCCCGCCCCGCCCCACCCTCCCCCCCGTACTCCCCCCCTTCCCCACCCCCACACCCTTTGGCTTCTTAGCACTAACCGCCTCATGCTTATTCTTCCACATCCCCCCATACCGGTACCACCTGCACTCCTCACGGCCCTGATCGCCATCGATCACGCCCCCGGAGACACGTTGCCAGCAGGCCCCCGGGCACACGAAGTGCCAGCGCCCCGCTTCGTCGATCTGGCAGCGCACGAGCACGTCGCGGGGCGTGGCGCAGAGAGTGCAGGGTTTGCGGTGATCTTTGGGGGGTTTGGGCATATTTATATGGTTGTGCGGGCTTGAGAGGGAGTGGCTGGTGGTGGGGGGGGTTTTAGTGATAAATGGAGGGGGAACGGTGGTTTGGAGTAGGTGACGTCGTGGATATGGACGGAGATTCAAGATGGTCTGTGCACGATACCTTATCGATCACTCTTCCGGGTTCAGCTCCGCTCACCTCAGAATCGACCTCATTTCATCAACGAACCTAAGCATCAGCACCAGGAAAAGAATTGAAAGCAAGTATCCTTTTGTTTACTGATAATATACTATAACTTCGAATCCTCGTGTCCTCACGGGAAGCTCATCCGATGCCATCTTTGAGACTTCACTCCAGCGACGCTTACATGACCAAGCGACCGGAGCGCTGCGATGGGGTCATTCTGTAAACAGAACGTATCCCAGGGCCGCAGAATCCGAGCCAAGCCCGTTGAGAAGGCAGTGGAGCCAGGCCGTCCTCCATCCAAATCGAAGGCGGACCTGACTTCTCGTCAGTACATCAAACAAAAAAAACCCCCTCAACCATCCGCTCTTCTACGAGTCCCGCTGCTTCTGCCGCTCCCACCAACGAACTATATCAACTGATATCGTCAATCCCGGGATACGCGCGTGTGGTCGGCCTTCTGCCGCCGCCGCGGTTCGACATTCCGCCGTGGCCACCCTGCCCGCCACGGCTATTTCCCTGCCCGCCACGGCCATGCCCCTGACCACCACGCCCATATCCCCGCCTGCCACGACCATTTTCCCGCCCGCCGCGCCCACCCCTCTCATCCCGCCCGCCGCGGCCCCCCATGCCCCCCCTGGACGAGGAGTCGTGCGCACCGCGCGCGTTCTGGTAGACATTGGTAGGCGCAAACCCCTGCGCGCCGTCGTTGGACCTATTATGCTGGTCGCGAATGCGCACACTGTTCCGTCTGCCATGTGGACGCCGGTAACCTCCGTCGTCACGTTTCCTTTTTTTGTTCGGGTGGTTCTGCCGCTGCGCGAACCATACTGGACTGGCCCGATTCCATTGCATTTCCGTCGACAGCCTCACCGTTTGCTCCCTGACAGGAGCATCGCTCCAGTACCATCTGGGACTGGTCTTATTCCAGTCCATGTTTGTCTGCAGGACGCTTTGCGCATCGGGTACCTCGACGTCTTGTGGCGTCCATTCAAAGATAGTCGGATTGATGTTGTTGACGGTCTGCCGCCGGGTCGTTCCCGGAAACCAGAACGGATAGATCGGAGGATGCTGACCCATGGGGGTAGCGGCGCTGGTGTTCCTGGACGTAAGCGCAAAGGAGGTCGACCTAAAGGCCGAGTTGATTCTAGGGAGCACGGTCACTGAGTCGGAGGGACTGTACAATGGATCGTCCGGGTACTGCACGGTGTGCTTGCCGAGCATGGCGGCTCCGGGGATGGCCGTTTCGTTTTCTTCTTCCTCCTCTTCCGACTCCGGCTCGGATTCCACCGGGGCCTGCTTCCCGTTCACTACCTGACCGAGCACCAGCTTGCACCGCTTGAGCTCGTGCTGGCACTTCTGGAGCTCGAGCTTGTACTGCTGAAGCTCGGCGTTTTTGGCAGCGCTCTTCCTGGCGTCGTTGGCCGCCCTATTCTCGGCGCTCTCCTTCTTCAGAGTATTGAGCTCGTTTTGTTTATCGACCAACTTCATTTGAACGTCCTGCTTCTCTGTCACAAGCTGGTCGCGCTTCTGCTGTTCGACGGACAGAGCATGCTTGAAACCGGTAAGTTGTTGCTGAAAGCTGTTCCACTGCTTCCGAAACCGCTCTTGCAGCTCGTCAGCCCTCTGGCTCTGCTTTTGAGCGAGAGCCTCGGCCTCATGCGCGCGACCTTCAGCCTCATTGGCGCGCTTCTCCAGCCGCTCGCGCGTGCTGAACTGCGCCCCTTTCTCCTTCAGCTCCTCCTTCCTCTCATTCTTCATATCCCTAATCTCCACACTTTTCTCCAGAAGATCATCGCGCAACATGGCAGAATCCTCACGCGCCAGCCTCAGGTCCTCACGCGCACGCTCGAGCTCCCTGCGGTTGCTATCCAACCCCTGCGCCGTAAACCTCCGCTGGTCAAGCTGCTGCTGCTTCTCATCGAGACTCTTTTCAAGGTCAGCGATCTCCGCGTACAGCTCCGCAGACACCTTCTCTTTCTTGCGGTACTCGTTGTCGTAAGCTTCACGCGTCTCCCGCGCCCCCTCCTCATAGCACCTCATCTCGTCGCTCAGCGCCGCCTTCTCGTGGCGCAGCTTCGCGACTTCTTCTTGCAGCTGGTGCAGCAGCGGCGCGTTTGGCTGGAGGCGCTTCAGCTCGAACAATTCCGCCCAGACACTGTTTGTGATGCGGATCTGGTCCGCCAGCGCGCTGTTGATCGTCGTGGCAGGAGCGTCCAAGGCCTCTTGCTGGACCCTCGCCACCGCGCTCTCGCGCTCGACCTCGCGCGCCGTCTCCTGTTCCCCCTTCATGTCAGCGCCGCGCGCAATGTCGGCCGGTCCCTGTGCCTCCGCGACCTGCGCCCCCTCCTGTCGGTCAGGAGAGCGCGCCCCGAGATCCCTGCCCAGCGTGCCCGGAGCCGCGCGCACCTCGCCGGACCTGCGGCCCTGACTCAACATCCTCTCTCTCAGGGACTCCCTTCGCGGGCTGCGCGTCCCATGGAGCGAGCGCTGGATATCGTCGAGTGGGTTGAGGAAAGCGTTCGTGCGCGTCTGAGGCGAGATGGAGGAGCGTCTCGGGGACTTGGGAGCGCGAGGGTAGTCGGAGTTGGTGGCGGGGTATGGACTAGGAGGGGCAGTGAGAGATTTGCGCTTTGAACCATTCTGATTGGTCTGGTGGCGGGATTGGCGGTCGAGGCGGCTTGGGATGGAAGCCCGAATAGGGGTTGAGGGGGGGCTGGCGCTGGGCGCTGAGGTGATGGTCGAGGTGGGACTCGAGGTGGGATTCGAGGCGTTCGTGGCTGAGGTGGATGCGGCCGTGACCTTCAAGGTGGTCTTGGAGATGGGTTTGAACGTGGTTGCCAGACCGGAGTCCGCGTTGGGATAGTGGACGGGCATGGTGTGCCGCTGAGGTGGGTCATGGGCTGGGAAACAAAGGTATGTTGGAAAGGGGGAGAGAGGTGCTCAGTGGAGCACGAATGCGGAAGGCTTGCTGTGTCGACACTGTGGTGTTATCGAGGGTGCCAATGGTCCTGCGGGCGTCGAGGAATACAGAAGATCTCCAAGGAGCCTCTGCGTTTGGAGAGGGATGGGGATCACGGCTGGCCGAAGGTTCTTCTTCGCGGCGTACCCCAAGCGGGGAGCGGCGATGGCGGAAGGTCGTATGAGGGGGTGTGAAAGCGGTTATAGGGGCCTGTGGGAGGGTAGGGGGTGGATGGGGCGGGGCGGGCGTTGGAGGCGGCGATTGAGTATTGGGCACTTTCGCGCCGCGAATTCACGGAGTGCTTTCACGTAATACTTCTACCGAGGGCGGGTGATTCGGATGGGCTCACTGGACGGCGATGGGCGAACGGACAAAGGGGGCACGCGGGAGCCATCTTTGCTTTGTTCGCCGGACTTGTCGGCATGACAGGCAGAGCGGAGAAAGTTACTGGGATCGTTCTCGCTGGAATACGTTTTATCTTGCATCGACTTCAATTGATTCCATTGATGTCCGATTGACGGGTGGACGATTTTGCCTAGATCCACACTCCCTCCAACTGTTCAAGACACATCGGCATCTCGATCGAGGTAAGACCATACCAGCCCTCAACTCGTGGATCGTCCAACTTGAACGCACAAAGAACGATATGAGGCCAACGCGCAAGCCGCTCGTCGCTGTGAGCGGTGGCTGAATACTCACACCACCAGCATGT
This sequence comes from Aeminium ludgeri, assembly GCA_004216415.1. Classification (NCBI taxonomy): domain Eukaryota; kingdom Fungi; phylum Ascomycota; class Dothideomycetes; order Mycosphaerellales; family Aeminiaceae; genus Aeminium; species Aeminium ludgeri. Next base: position 28,142 of record SGQK01000072.1, on the reverse strand, counting down.
TCACCATCGACAAGGTGAAGTCTCTCGTATCTACTTGGCTGCCAAGTGGAATACTTCTCTTGGCGGATATAGATCGAGGTGAAGTCGGCGATATAGCCTTCGTCCTGTTGTGTACTTCGCCACTGTGTACCAAGCGGCTTGCCTGTCAAACTTATCTTAGATCTCGTACAACTCCCGATCTGTCTGTCCTGTGTGTACCCGGTCACACCAACGCCACCCATCAATGACAAACCTCGCGGCTCGCGGCCCAAGACAACAAAGAGTCCACCCCCTCATCGAAGACGAGACAAGGACTGGGCACCCTTGGCCGTGGAGAGGTCTTTGTTACACATATCGACGAGAGTCGCCCTTTGCGGCGTAAATACATGCGTAAAGTACCTGAAGCGGCTTAGAGCGGACGTTGCGGCATTCACCGTTACCGAATCCGCCTCTACACACACTTCCGCCCCTGCAGCGGGTTGGCCCTGCCGCGTCTGCGCCTGCAGCGTTTCGCCAATCACCCCAAACCTTCCCACCCAAATCCTCCTGCAGCTTTCATCTCCAAGTCACTTGGTATATCTTCATACCGACACCCTTGCTCCTGCCTCGTGGTTGCTGCTCCTGCCTCTTTCGACCCATCTGCTTGTTATTCCACACTCGTTTATCAACTCGTTCCATATTTGTACAGTACTGCAGTCGCCTCCCCCACAGCCCCGCCAAAGCCGCCCGCCTCCCACCCGACCGTCTCGCTCCGGCCGGCTGCCCGCGCATTGGCGCCCTGCCGTGCATTCTTCGCCGCGCCCAGGAGACCCCGACGAGCCAGACAGCCAGACCGAGCACCTCAACCTTCCGCGCCACACTACCAACACCTCGCCGCTGCAGGCTTCCGACCTCCAGCACATAACCACGCGCGCCCGCAAACACCTCACCCACCCCGACCGCGACCATGAAGCCCACCTTCAGCGCCGCCGCCGCGCTCATCGCGACCTTCTCGCTTGGCGCCTCAGCGCAGGAGACCGGCGGCACCGTCATCACGTGCGACGAGAACAATAACTGCCCCGAATCGGCGCCCTGCTGCTCCATGTACGGCCAGTGCGGTGTCGGTGCCTACTGCCTGGGTGGCTGTGACCCGCGCGCCTCCTTCTCGCTGCGCTCATGCGTCGCCGCGCCCGTGTGCAAGAGCTCCGACTACGCCATCGACTCCATGGACGATATTGTGCCCAACACCCGCTACCTAGGCGACCCCAAGGACGGGAATTGGGTCAGCAGTGGGAACCCGGTGGAATATGGGGGGGACAGCGTGCTGTTGACGATGGCGCCCGATACCGTTGGGACGCTGTTGATGAGTACGCACTATGTGTGGTATGGGAAGGTCAGCGCGAAGATGCGGACGAGTCGGGGCAATGGCGTGGTGACGGCGTTCATCTTGATGAGCGATGTTCAGGACGAGATTGACTTTGAGTGGATTGGCAACGACCTGTCGACGACAGAGACCAACTACTACTGGCAGGGCGTCACCAACTGTAGGTTGGACGTTCGACCATGTGGCCAACGACCACGGCTAACAATGCCCTCCAGATGATAATGGCGACGAACACCCGACCTCCAACACCCAGAACGACGAGCACGAGTACACCATCGAATGGAAGCCCGACTATATCACCTGGTCGATCGACGGCAAGGAGGTGCGCACACTGGAGAAGTCTGAAACCTGGAACGCCACGGCCAACGCTTACGCGTTCCCTCAAACGCCCTCACGCGTCCAGATCTCGCTCTGGCCCGGTGGCCTGCCCAGCAACGGCCAAGGTACCATCGAGTGGGCCGGAGGCCTCATCGACTGGAGCAGCGACGCAATGCAGAACGGGTACTACTTCGCGCAAATCAGCGGCGTTACGGTCGAATGCTACGATCCGCCGGACGGCTACACCGACAACGGCGACGATGCGTACTACTACATGTCGCGCCTCGGTACGAACGACACCGTCGCCATCGGTAACAACGACACCACGCTGGCCTCTCTCTTTGCAACTGGCGACCGGCCGGAAAAGGGCGGCAAGAAGAACAAGGACGACGACGATGACGATGACGATGACGACGACGACGACAGCGATGACCCCCCCCAGATGGTGCCAGGTCTCTCTGGCGGCAGCCACGGTACCGACATTAGCAATGGCGGCACGAATGGCGACAATGGGAACGGCGGGTCACCGTCAGGGTCGTCGGGGTCGTCGGGGGATCAGAACGCGGCTTCGGACGGCAACACCCGGACGAGCTTCTCGCAGGGTAACCCGCAGAGCCTGAACGGTGGCGGGACGAGCCAGGCGTCAACTGTCGTTGCTGGCAGCGGGTTGGCGCTGATTGGATTCTTCGTGGCGGCTTTGGTCATTTGATATGCGAGGTTGTAATGGTTGGACTTCTTTCGTACTGTCTGGATGGGCGGCGTCGATTGCTACGTGGTTTGGATGGGTGGGACATAGCGGGTTGAGATTGGTTCGGAAGGATTTGTACAGTGATCTTGATGCTGTCACTGTTTATAGCGGGCGCGTTAGAAGATCAATAGTAATGTCCAGGAATGGAGATCACATCAAAAGCATGCTCCTCGCTGACTTGAGTTGTCGTGGAGAGGTGACTTGCACATGTTGATGCCTGAATGCCTGCCAAGAGTTGGGATCGGCGCACTGCCGCATTTTGAACGCCGACATCTCGAATGCAGCACCTCACGCTTCACGCCCACGACAACCCACCCGCCAGCGCAACCCCTACAAACCCGAACCCACCACCTCAAACCTCTCCAAACCGCAACCACAATGGAGAACGAACGCGGCGAACTCGTGGACCTGTGCGTTGCGCGCCCACCACCATCAAGCAGTCCCCCCTTCACCCCGCCAGCCTCTAACGCATGAAACAGCTACGTCCCCCGCAAGTGCTCGGCCACCAACCGCATCATCAAGGCCAAGGACCACGGCAGCGTGCAGCTGTCGGTCGGCAAAGTCGACGAGCACGGCCGCTACACGGGCGACAACCAGGTCTACGCGCTGTGCGGCTTCGTGCGCGCCATGGGCGAGAGCGACGACTGCATGAACCGCCTGGCGCAGCGCGACGGGTTCGTCAAGAGCGTGTGGAGCGGGTCGCGATAAGCGTGGACAGCGGAAATGAAGGGGCAGGGGAAGGGATGGAAGGGACGGAAGGATATCTGAGCGGAACAGAGGGCGAGAGCTGGGGCACGCTGGCGAGCGTGGAGCAACACGCGCGATGATGGCTTCAAGATGAGGATATGCGGTGTGCGCGCGGCGCGGCGACGGCTGAGCCAGCGGCTGTGGGTGTCGTTCCCGGCCCTGCTTGAACTCCAGGCGGCTTGAGACCCTTTCAAAACTTCTACCTCCCACCGACTGCATTCTTTTCCTGTCTCGCGATACCCGGGTTTCTTGTTTTTTTGCTGCTGTTGCAATACATCCCCGGCTGATAAAACGGCCTTCTCTCTCCCCCTCCGCCGCACCAAGGCTCCGGTCAAGGTAGGTGGACGAGTCCATGAGAGCTGGAGGAAAGGCAGAGCGAGATTGGGCGCTGGGTTTCTGCTTCTCCGGAAAAGGGAACCCGCGCCTGGTTTCGCTCGCAGCCCAGATCGACTCACTACTTTCTTTGATCTCGGTCGAGGTGGTGGCTCGCCTATGAAAGTCTGCGGCTGTTGAGATTACGGGCCGTGGAACAGATACGGGCGGGACAGACACGACGTGCTTCGGTCTGGTGAGTACGCTTTGTATTTGGAAATCCACACGTTTCCTCTTCATACATTCACTACCTCAGTCTGCTGCAAGAATGGCTCAGAAGCCTCCCCTTTCGCACCAAACATTAACCCCAGCGGGCAAGTCCCGCGGCACTCGGCGCCCTTTCCACGCTCCTCTAATTTCCATAGCAGTCCCCAAGCATCCGATGTCAACATGCTCTTCCTTGTCTCCCGCCGCAGCAGGTCGACAGCTGCTATGACAATCGGCTACAACCCTTTTTCAAGCATTGTGCAATTTAGTGTGGCATCTGCCTGCCCACCCCACCAGCGGGCCGGCTCTGCTGTTCCCTCGAGACACTTGCATGAGCTTCGGCGACTTGGGTGCCCTCTCAAAGCAGCACCTGAGGGCTGTATGTCCAAGGCGGGAATAAGATGGTCGGCAGGGACATCTGCGGCGCGGGGCGCTTGCCGTGCTTGCAGTGGTTGCCCGCGTCCGTAGCGGCCGGTCGGGTTGGCGGACGAAGCATGATGTCCGTCATCCAGCTTCCGATTCGAAATTGTTCTCAGGCGAGAAGCTCCTCGCCAGCGATGTCGAAACCCCTCACGCCGGTTTTTCCGCTCCGGCCTTGACGCCCCATTCCCACGCCCTCCTCTCTTTCCGCCCGGGCGGACTCGGCGCCGGGCTCCGCTGGAACTCAACCCGCTCGCATGCGCGGGCGATGTTCATGCGGCCCCTCTCCCCAGGCTCGATCGACAGCGCAACCGGCGATTTCCACCACACGATGTCTTTGTCGAGTCGCGCCTTCAGCCTCGCCTGCTTAACAGGCACCCAGGGGGAGCAATCACTGTGTTTGCGTTTGCGCGACATGCTTGCGCCGTCGTTGCCTCGGTGACGACGGCGACTGATGTGCTTTGATGTGCTTAGAATGGCGTGCAGCGATCGTGGAACGTTGCGATCAATAACGCTTAAAATGTTTGTGAGACACAGGGATTGCCACACGGGCGCAGTTCACCGACCGCACTATTAATGTACTGGGTGGTGGCTTTGTTCGCGGCACATGTGCGCCGCTTGCGGGCCCCGCCAGGGCCGTCGAAGAGCGCGTGGGGCGCGTGGGTGACAGGGGCTTTGTACCGCATTCCTGGGTGACATATTTTTGGGGGGTGGGTGCGTGGAATGCGGGCAGGGCATCTGTCGTCGGTCGCGGAAGTTGGTGATGGTCGTATTGAATTTGGATGATCCACCTTGCTCGCTGGGACGTATGGTGTGCTGATCCCGCTGCAGTATGCTCGTACATAAGCCTTTTGGACTCTGCGTACATGACCCCTTCAGGCTCCCTAGAAGGTCGAGTGTCCACGTGAAGGCATGGAAAGGTAGTAGCGATGCAGTCGGCACTTCGTTAATATGGAAGCCGGGAAACGTCGTCAGTGCGCTGAATGCGACCCAAACACAAAGCAATGTATTCCGTCATCTTCCTGTGACGCTTACAAAAGATTCAAAAGTCAGACGTGAACAAGCATCACTATGTAATTCACCATTCGAACTTTCTTGATGCAGCAGGACAAAGTGGCAGCCATGCGCTTCCTCTGACTTGCCAGCATCGACGAGCCGCCTGTTGGCGCTTCGGTTTTGCGTCCGATGAGTTGACGCCTTCGATCGTGGCAACACATCTGTGCTGTTCTAGAATTGGGAATCCCCGGAGAGCAGCTCGAGATACTTAGTGGCAATGTCTTTGCTGTGTCTGGCAGGGAGATCAGATCTCGCTGGCAATAGTCGCTCCTAGGACTTCTATTGTCGGGGGAGCATGCCGCATCATGGGATGACGGCGGCGCAAGTCAACTGTTCCTTCTGTCCGGTACCCTGGGATTGTGCCTGATCAGAACCTTGAGAAAGGGATGTATACCTATTGGTAATCATTTCCATTGTCACATCTATGCAATGCTCTATCTCATGCTCATGCCTCTCGTCTCTCATTGTTCAAACTAGCACGGTGCAGCCGTAGCTGGCCGGCCTGCTCGCTCCTCACCAAATCCATTTCGTTCATTCCACCAAGACTCATCCGCAGCGACCACAACTACAGGATCGTCCCGAACCCGAATGTCGTCTTGATAGACCTCACGTAGTACTCCTCCCAGTTCTTCCTCGTCGGCTCCTCCTGTCCGACTGGCACGCCCACCCAGTCAACGCGCATGATGGTCACCGCATCCACATCGTTCTGCTCGAACTTTATCTTCAGCGTAGAGAAATGCCCGGCAGGCCACTGCGCCAGACGCCACTGTTGCTCGATGTACGTCGGGCGTTCGAGCTTGATGTAGGCGCCGGAGACGTTGCCGCCGAAGATCTCGAACTTGCCTCCCTCCTTCGCACCTTCGAAGACCTTGGGCGGTCCGCGGGTGAATGCAGCGATGCGCTGGGGGTCTGTAAAGGTTTCGTAGAGCTGCTCGGCGGGGGCACGGAACTCTTGCTGGTCGGAGAGGGAGGTGACATTGATCTTCGGCCCCTTTGCTGGGGCGGAGGTGGCAGTGGCTGCGCTGGAGGCGGGATCATCTTTCTGCTTGACAGAAGAGCTTTCCATGACCTTGGACTTCGAGAAGCTGGAAGACGGATCGGCGCCGGCAGCATGCTGAAGGCCCTTTCCATGCTCGTTTATCAGGGCCGGGCCGATCTCTTGAAGGTGCTTGCGCAGCTGGGGAATGATCTCTTTCCTGACGAGATCTTTGGCGGGCTCTTTGGACAAGTCGGAGGAGTACACTTCTATCTCGAACTGCAGAGAAAGGAGAGATTAGTGAGTACGAAACTGGTGACGGTGGGTTGGAGAGAATGAAAGAACGAGACGTACAACGTACTCGTCTTCCTCGGTATCGTGCGCTACTTCAGGGATCGTGATGGTCCCGCTAACATCTTTGGTGTCTCCCTCCTCGTGTTCCTCGCCCTTTGCGGGCACCTTGCCAGTGTATTCAAGTTGCAACCGCACGTCGAAGATGGTGATGACCTTTCCCTTCCGTTGCGACACATCGACGTCTCCGTCCATGCTCAAGATCTTGCTCACTTCAGCCGACGTCCCATCGTCCCTCGAGGCCTTGATGCCAACAAGCTGCTGGCTGAGGTAGTCCTTGGTCCACGCAGAGACATCCTTGTTCACCCAGTGCCAGTTGTTTGGATTGTGGAGAACCATGACGGGCAGTCTCGAGTCTTACGATTTGGGGAGGGATTGCGCGGGCCGGCAGACTAGAAGACACTAGGTCAGAACATTTGCATCAAGGTCGAGAGTCGCGTGTCGTGTTCAGATTGAGTGTGGGGATCAGGGCAAGAGAATGCGTATATCTCGAGCAGAAAGCTAGTCCGCATGTAAAGAGTACAAGTCTTCTTAGGACTGGTGCCAGCTGGATAACTCATCATGTGGAGTATGGGGGAAGAAGGGGAAACAAGGTGGTACATACCCAAGACTTTGTCGCAGTGTGGAAAGGAGGAATGTCAACAGATTCCGAGTTGAAGCTGAAGTAGTGGATTTTCGCGCCGCCGTAGAAGCGTTTGGAAACTTGTTGGCCTTGATGCCTGAGATTTCGGGAGCACCCGCCAAGCCATGCGACTTCACACGTCGGGAGTGCTCGCTTGGGCTTCATCGGGGTGCAGATACACATGTATCATGCTGAGCGTCAACTTTGCTTGCCCCATGGCTGTTGGCAAGTGTTTGAGCTGGGCCTATGGGAAAGACCCCGTAACAGCATGACCTCGTGCTCGCGCATTCGGCGGCGTGTTGCAGCACGATTGTCAGCTCTTTCTCTCAATTCCGTTGTCTGCATTCTCCCTGCGCAACGCTGTCTTTTCCACAACGGGGGCGTGAGATTCCAGCTCGGGACCATTTTGCCAGGCCGTTCTTTCAATCGACGGCTGCTTGCTTCACGCGTGATTTTTAGTCGTGTTTACGTAGAAGCGCAAGAGAAACCTTAGACAGAAGCCCTTCTGGCATGAAAAGATCGACCTGCTTGCGTCGAATCATTCGGAATTCTGCCTTCAGTCTTCTTTATCTCTTGGATAGGAGGTCAACGAGAATACTCAACCGTTGTAGCCTTCGTGTGTTCTTCTCGTGGCAAGCAGCAGCAGTTCCCTCGAAGACACTCGCCCAGGGCTACTCCGTTAGCGACTAGTCGGCTCCTCACGCAAGTCCGAAGCGAGACCTCGCGGGCTCTTGCGGCGAATGCTCTGCGCGGCGGACATGTTGAGCTCGGCGCAGATTTTCCGCCAGTTTGCGCCAATAACTCACAGCTGCCAGAAGGTTCCGAGGTCACACTGACAATCGCAAAGTCAGATAGGTATATGAGCGCCTACGCCGTCTGCTGGTTCCCAAGAAACGGGACCTTTGCTATTGGACCACGTGTAGCTTGACATGCGTTTGACGTGCGAGATGGCTGCTCTTTGAGCAGCGCTTAGATTGCACAGGCAGAGATGTTCGGTTAGGTCCCAAGATGCCTCGCAGCTTTGAGCTCTATCTGTGGCCTTCGAAGCGGGCCTGCAAAAGACCATCGGCGGCGACATTATATCGTTCAGCCTTGCATTGCCCTGTGCCTTCACGTTTCAGGCATCTCGGCTCACGTGTTGACAACGCAAATCGAAGATCAAAGTCGAGTATGCAAGCGATACAACCTCTACATGCGCAGCGTACGGTCGGTGCAAAGCTTGATCGACGACGAACGCCTTCTAGATTGAGAACCAACTTTGCAGTACGAGCTCATCATGCATCAATTGTTCGATTCGCGAGCATCTCGTAATCATGTTGCGGGGCGCTGAGTTCTGATGTTCAGAGCCAGGTGTTAGCGACGAGAGTGTTCTGGTCATCCGCTGCCTGGGCAGCACCTTCAATCCAAAGCAGGACCGCTCGTGCGGGCAACTTGCATAGAAGGCTACAGCACAAGTGGTGTCGATGCTACAGTAGTCGCCGACTCCTACCACGTCAGCCAATATCATCGCTTGTCGATGTATCTGAATGGAACTGTGGGCTTGACGTTCGAAGTCCATGCCCTCGTTGCCATCCCTTCTTTGCACACCACGCGCATGCACTCGACCGCTTCTCAAACGCCCGCGGCCTCCGCTCATCGAGCAGGAGTTGCCATGCAGCCAGCCCCGGCAGAGCAACCAAAAATCCCCGGTCGTCCATTCATGTAGCACACGCGGCCGCAGACGATCCCCAGCTTTTCGACACCAACCCGGGGGCGGGACGTTTGGCGGGAAAGGACTCGGGTCAACGTCCCGTCAAAAGCCGACCGTCCTGTCGGATCGGAAGAAACCGCCGCTAAAGCTTCGAAACGCCGAAGCGAGGAAGAAACGTGCGAGAGCGCACAGGCCATATAGCGTCTGTCTTGAACAGGGGTCCGATGTATCACTTACAGTCCGTGCGTGTGAGGCATTCTGCTTCGACTGCCAGTCTGCATAAAGACTGACTGTTAGCAGCTCAGGTACTGTCGGCGATTTTATTTCGCGCGAAGATTCTTTCTTCGTCCGCTATCATAGTAGGAAGAGTTAGGTAGAGCCGCTTGCTCGTCCCGAGTGGGTTGATTTGCGGGCCGAACACACTCGATGCGAAGAGTGCTTGGCCGGCGAATCTGCGACATGGAACCCCAGTCAATAAAACGCCTAGTTAATTGCTGGGGTTCCCAGTCGCGGTTCGTTCGGAGAATTATTGCCTTACCGAGCATAATCATCGCGAGAGTCACGATTAGGGCTCATGGGCAAGTAGTGAGGCAGGGGGGCAGCCATCGTGGCCATCGATGTGCTCGTGCATTTCATACCTCGTGGCCCCGGTATGGCTGACATTAGCCTCGACTACTTATGCACTGTTGGCTGGTCTTTTCGTTGCAACGAGCGTCATTTTGATGGCTGTCAAGAGTGCAATGTTTCGCAAGGCAGAGCGTGGAGATGATGAGACGTCTGCGAGATGATCATGAGGTTGGTGCAGGGGCCGTGCAAACCAACCATGAGCCTCAGTAGCGAGCGTTCCAGAAGTTATCATGATGTATTGCAAATCCTAGTCGGCTCGACTAGGTACATACTCCGAGTACTAGTCAGCGCCTCGTTTGCTCCTTGAAGCTTAGGCGGCAACGCACGTGCGGGTCACCACGTGGACACTGTCCGCCGTGGTTGTCGGTAAAGTAGCTACGAGCGCTTCGAAACTAGTGGCACTGTCGATGACCAGGGAATGGGTTGATCGCAAAGACTGCCGAGATTACGGTACCGAGTCGCCGTCGCAAAGTGGCACTTCATCAAAATTTTGAACGCGCGAGAAGAAGTTTGTCGCGTTCCGAGAGAGCCACAATAAATTTTTGTACGGTATGTAGCGGGTACCTCCAGGGACGTTGGACGCCGTCCGAGCTCCGGAAAAAGGTCGCACGAACGAGTACAGTAGGTATGATGGGGAATGCCCCGAGCCTCCCCCTTATGTCAGAGATCCCTGACCGTCACCGGCTGTCGTCACTCCTCAGCAACCACGCAAGCCAGCTGACCAAGCCCCGGCAGCCCCCCGGCGAATGGCGACGCAGCAAGACGGACGCTCGTGTGTGCGACATGATTCGTGGCTAGCGCTCTCCCGCACAGAGCTCGCTGCGGGACATGTGGCCGTCTATGAGAGGAGCTGGAGTTCGCAAAACTCTGTAGGGGACCGGTTGGAGGGGCTGAATCGCTCGTGCGATCCAAGACATGCCGTTGGCCGCAGATTGCCGTAGCGCATCAGGTGTCTGCGAGGCGATCTTTGCGCTGGTCGGCTGCCCGTCCCTTCCTCACTTCTCAAACGGCCCTTGGGGTGGCGGCACAGCGGGAGATCCTACGGATGGTCCTGCTGCGATGTCGCTCCCAATAACCATCCTGTACGCCTTAAAGCCCGTGCGGTCAGGAGCCACCTACGCGCCACGCTTCATTATTGCTAAGTCTTGCCCGTCGAGTAAAACTCACCCTTGCGCCTCAGACCTACTCCCTGGCCGCACCTGCCTCCGCTCCCGTCTGACTTTCTTTGACGTACCTCCAGAGGTATCTCTGACGTGCCGCTTTGAAACGCCTGCGAGTGTGGTCTGTGAAGGGTGCGGCCCGTCCTGACAGTTTCACCCGTCAACCCGGCGCGCGCAACGTTCGCTAACAACGGCATGGCTCCACTGAAAACACCGTTGGCTCAGAGTGAGTCCAAAGGCAGGTTCCTCGAGAGGCTTGGCATGAGTGAGCAGGTGGAACGTGACCGCAGGGTGTACGCCATGATGAAGGTATGGCCCTAGGAATTTGTTAGCAACGATCCTGCGCTGACATTTAGCAAAGGAGGAGGCCATCGAGGGCCGCAGGAGATTGACTTCAAGTCCGGATTCCTTGTTGCCCGGATACAGAACGGAAAACATCGAACCGCCATATAGCAACACCCAGATGAGTGAGACAGCAACCCACCGGGAGGTGCTCTACATCTACAGGATGGCGAGACCAGAGACTCGAGCAATCTACGACCTCGGCCGGGATACCGATCGGATCGAGGAGGAAAACTGGGTGATCCGTTGGTTACTGTGGCATGTTTTCCGGTATCGAGACAGCCGCAATCGGAATCGCCGAGGACCCTCTCCTGCTGGGAGTGATGTTAGCGGCCCTGGGTCGGATGGGAATGGAGGGTCAAGCACAGAGCGTACGTTGAAAGCTGCGCGCCCTCCGACAAGTCGTTGACTGACTGGAGTAGAAGCAGGTCCAAGCACGACAGCCACGTCAAGGTTTTACGACCCAGTTCGTGATAGCTGATCCACGGAGACGACGGGGAAAAGGTGAGTTTGCTCCATGGCCAGTTCGATGTAACAAGTGCTGACCTGCTATCAAGTCTCTGCTGTGGAGCGTCTCATGCCGGGCCTTGATTGCTTTTCGTTTGGGTTGATGAGCTGAGGTTCAAAGAAGCTGTCTAAGAGGTGGTCTTGTGCGCCGGAGACGTCCAGAAAGGCATCCCTTCGCGCAGGCGGCGACAATAGCCGAGGGAGCGTTCCAATAAGAATGCAATTCGTCAGACAGGTGGTGGCGCCGCCCTGCCACGTAGGGGAAGCTCAAATGGCGAAAAGAGCGGGAATGGATAGACAGGCTTTCCTATCGAAGCACTTGGGTGGCGGGCAGTAGAGCAGATGGACATTCGACCTCCGATTCAAGCCCTTTTGACCTTTCCATTGTCTTCGGCTCTCGCTCGGCCTGCCGACCCAAAGTGTGAGGTGTGTTAAGAGGCAAGCGAGGCAAGCGAGGCAAGCCACCACTGTGCAGCTTCGGCAAGCGGCTCGCGCACAGACCAGGAACTGATGGTACCAATCGCTCGGGCTCTGTGCATGATGAAGTAAGTATGTACTGTATTGAGCTACCTCTAGGCTACCATAGACGGCTTACTTTCTACGAAATTGGAGATATTACCTGTACCGTCCATTCGATGTCCCTTCGCCACGTCGATCAGAGATGTCAGCATGATGTCAAAATCAAAAATCCGGTTGCCTAATTGGGATTGCAAGCGACGAATCACCATCAAGTAATCACGGCGAGAGCGGCAAGCACATACGGGGAAACATGCAAGACATGTACTGCTCAAGCAATGCAGGACCAATGTGCAGCAACATTGTTACAGTCGGAGGGATAGACTGGGTTGCATTCTCTGCCCATCAAATCGACCTCGATCGAACAATTGCTTCCTTTGTGTCAACAACTTGAACTTTTTCTCCGTTGTCATAGCTTGTGTTCAATATGATACTGCCAGATACAGAAAGGCCACGGTTGAGCAACATGAGAAAGTCTTCTGGCCTCGAATCTTTACCATATACTGCCTCAAACCTCCACAATACAACTTCGAACCGACCTCCGCCTCGCCGTCCTCGAACCCCCTTACATTCCCGGTCGTTCTACCACACACGTACGTCCCTCCACCATCTCAGCCCCCATCTACTCCCCCAGCAACCCCCCAGACAGCTTTCAACCCAGCAGACAATCCTCCCGCTCAACTTCATCCGCACGCCACCCTTTTCCCTCCCCAAAAGCCCTTCCCGCCTCCTACAAGACCGCCCTCGTATAATCAAGCAGCCCTCGCTCGACCTCGCCGCCCTCCACCCCAGCAAAGAGCCACCCCAGCTCCGCGACGCGCACCGCTTCCTGCGGCGACACCTCGTAGCCCGGCCCTGGGCAAAATCCCGTCTCAGCGCGTGCGACTGGAGGGTCATCCAGGGTTGCCCACGGAGCACCATGGGAGCGTGGTAGCTGTAGAGCAGCGGGAGGTCGGGGTTCGAGAGCAGGAGGCGAGCGCGAAGGTTAGGGGCTTTTCAGCGGGCTTCGCGTCGTCGGGTTGTTGGCTCCTTCGGAGCAGGGTTCGGGTTGCGCGGTGGTTAGATGCGGATCGTGCGGGTGGTTCCGCCGGTTGTTCGGCTGCTCGGTTGAGCCATGGCGCCAGAGATGGCGTTGCGTGATGTCGACTGGGTCTCTCCAGCTGGTAATCTGCGGACGCAAAGATTCCCAGCTCAGGGCTGTGACCGATTCGTCTTGGATTGTCTTCCTCACAAGGGGTGAAGGGAGGTTGCTGCGTGCAAGCAAAGGCTGCAAGGCCCTGAGACCTGGTTCAAAGACATCCTGATTCTAAAGCTCGTTCGCGTCATTTTAATCAAGGGGTGGAGGGAGGTTGCCGCGTGCAAGCAAAGGCTGCAAGGCCCTCAGACCTGGTTCAAAGGAATCCTGATCCCAAAGCTCGTTCGCCTCATTTTAATTTCGAGGTCACTGGAAAATAATTCAGCTCGCCCACAGAGCCTTCACCTCAGTTGGCGTGGATGACGAAAACGAAGATTGGCTGTTCATGCGGTCTCGATTTCATGTTTCGAACGATAGCATTGAATTTTTCTGCCCCCATCTCAACGCTGTAAGCCACCTGAGCGTCAGCCGCACGAATTACAACAGCGTTCGAGCAGAGGAAAAACAGAACAAACGAAGCGTCATGCCGTATGAGGGTCTCAAACACGCTGCAGTCTCCCCCCCTTAACATGACTTTTCCCTCCGTCTTACCGCTTGACATCACCCATCGCTCGCGCATACAGTACGCTGCAGGAGCAAGTAGCAAGTAGCAAGTAACCCACTCGCCCCGGTTCACTCCAACCCACCCAGCACCCACCTTTCCTCACGTCCCACTCCACACCCCACCTTACACCCCTAACCCATCCTAATAACCCCAGCCGCCATAAGCTTCTGAATCTTCGTGCGAATATCCGGGTTCTTCATGTGCTCGTTGAGCGCGCGCGGGTCGCCCTTGGCCTGCTGGAGGATACTCTGCAGAACGGGATCGGAGAGCAGCTATGAAACGGGTCAGCATGCGTGCATTGGACACAGTTTTCGACTGAGGGAAGTGAAGGCAGGGGGGGAGGGAGAGGGGGGGGGGAGGAACTCACCGCCATGATTTCAGGGTCGCGTTGGATCTGCGCACAGTCAGGTCAGCATCGAGGAAACAGCAAATGGGTGCTATGGGACGACAACTCACCCTCGCCTGCGCCTCCTCATCCGTCTCACCCTCACGACTCGAATATTGCGCCGACAGCGCCTTCTGGCTCTGCTGTTCGATCTCCCTCGCAAACTTGCCCTCCTTATCCGCGGCCGAAGCCTGCGCGCAAGCATCGATACACTTATTGTACTCTTTCATCGCGAAAAGAGCATTAGCCTTGCGCAGATGCGCGCGCATGAAGCCCGCGTCCTTGGAGATGGCGATGTCGCAGTCCTGGACGGCGCCGGGGAAAGCGAGGAGTTTGATCAGACAGGCGGCGCGGTTGGAGTAGCCGCGCGGGTCTTCGGGGGCGCGCTTGGTCATTTCCGTGTAGGCGTCGACGGCGGCGGGCCATTCGGAGTTTTTGAACTTCTCGTTGCCGAGTTCGCGGGCCTCTTCGGCTTTGGCCGGGTCCATGTATGCTGTGGTCTCGGCCGTCTTCTTCGCTTTCTCGGCGGCGCGGAGCTTGTTGAGGATCTCCGGGGTGCGGTGCTCGGTCAGCGAGCGGTGGTAGTATTCGACGGCGTTGGCGAGGTCGCCTTGCTTTTCGTAGGCGGCGCCCATGCGGCCGAAGGCTTTGGCGATGATTTTGAAGTCGGCCAGGACTTCGCGGCCGTGCTCGACCGCTTGCTGGCAGTCGGCGATGCAGGCGGCGTAGTCGCCCTTTTCGAAGTGCGCTGCGCTGCGGTTCGTCAGGTACGTGATGTCTTTGTGCGTGTCCCAGGCGGTGGTGTAGTGCGCGATGGCGTCGTCGAATTGCCGCTTCTTGTACAGCTCGGTGCCCTTGGCCTTCTCCTGGTCCGCGGCCGCTTTGGCCTTCTTCGTCGCCACCGCCTCCTCGTCTTCGACCTCCGGCTCCGGCTCCGGTGAGGGCGCCTTCTTCGGCGCGGGCTTCGCATCGGGCATCTCCTCCTCCTGCACCTGCCCCTCGCCACCCGCCATGTTCGCCGCATCCCTCGCCGCATCGTCCGAAGCACCAAACTGCATATCCACGCCCAGCAGCACCCCCATGACCTGCAGCATCCGCGGGTCCTGGAACATATCCTGACTCGCATTGGGGTTATTCTTCATATTCTGAATCTTCTGCATAAACTGCGCATCGCCCAACAACCCACTCGTCTTCGGGTTCGCGGCCAGCTTCTGAATCATATTGGGATCATTAAACATGCTCCCCAGCCCCCCCGTCGGGTCGCCCGTGACGCCATCCGCGCGCGCCTCGGCCTCGACGGCGCGCTTGACGGCGTCGAGCCCGGATTTGGCCTGCGCGTTGCTGGGGTCGAGTTTGAGCGCCTCCTCGAAGGCGTCGACGGAGTCGACCAGGTTGCCCTCGCCGTGCAGCGCGGCGCCTTTGCGGCCCCAGCCTTTGGCCCAGTCGGGTTTGATTTCGGTCGTTTTGGTCGCGTCTTCGAGGGCTTTGTCGAATTGGCGCAGGGAGGCGTAGGCGCCCGAGCGGTTGGAGTAGAGGACGTGGTTGGTGGGTTCGGCGGCGATGGCTTCGGAGAACTTGTCGCTGTTGGGGGGAGGAGGGATGTCGTCAGTTTTTTCTTGTGGCCGTTTGCAGCGGGATGGGAACGGGGTCCTTCACTTACACGGCCCCCTGGAAGTCTTTGGCGGCGAAGAGCTTGTTGCCCTCGGCTTTCAGAGCGTCGGCCATGGTTGCGGGTGTCGTTTGCTCGTGAAGTCCGTTCGTATGGTAGACGTCCGTTTCCGTGTGAGTCCGGGACGGTCAATTCGTAGAAGTCGTGGGGATTGTGGAGAGTATAGATGAGATGAGCCAGAGAAGAGCAGATGAGGATCAGGACATATGTAAACACTTTTGAAGCTCATCGAAGTTTCTCGACGGGCGAGCTCTTGCAGTGACGCTGCAGCATGGCCCGTGCACCCGTGGCAGAACAGGGCCCCCTCCCCTCCACAGACAACTGGAGCGCACGAAAGAACTCTCAAGCAAACGAGCAATTGATAATCTCAGAAAAAAATCCATGTTTCAATTAGACACGTCGACACACCACCGCTCCCACTCACCGCCCTAGGACCAGCCTCACTCCTCAAAAGGAAAAGAAAAAAAGGAAAAGAAAAAGAGAAATGCACTAGAATCGCCTCCGTCCCTCCAACCAACTCCATCCCTCCCGCTCAATGGTATCGCCCACCCCCTTCCCGCAGCAGCAAAATACCCCTTGTCCGAAACCCCTTCCTCCCCCCCGTCGTCTCGCACCCGAAAGAAAAAACCCTATTACCTCCCGTATACGTGATGGAGGCTGAAACTCCGCTTAGCCCTCCTTTGCTCAGCAGTCGCCGCAGGAGCCGCAGGAGCCGCAGGCGCAGGACTGAGTGTCATCCCCCCCTCCCCCGCCATCGTCTCCGTAGGCGACGGCAACGACTCCAAGCTCTCCTGCACGAGCAATCCCCTCTCCCCACTCCCACTGACCCCCGAGTCCCTACGCCGCATGTTCGGCACCGAGTGTCTCCAAGCCTCCATCCCGCCCTCATACACCTTCTTAGGCGCGTGACGGAACCCCCTCCCCTTCCCCATATGCGTGAGACCCGGCGGCCGCTAACCCGAAGGCGTCACACTACGGTCCTTGGGCGCCTTGCTCAGCCGGCCAAACTGCTTGTGCCGTCCACTCGCGGGGCTATCAGGGATAGCGGAGCTAGGCCTCCCGACACTGCTCGCGCCATCACTGGTCGGCGCGAACGAAGAGCGAATCTTCACAACGCCGTTCCCAACACGCACGTTCTGCGTGCCGCCCGCAGCCTGGTCGTTGACGAAGAAAGCGGCCTCGCCCAAATCGTCGGAGGAGAAGGTATGCTGATCGGAGACCATGACGCGGAACTGGTGGTCGGCGGCGCAGGGGACTTGTTTTTCGCCCTCGAAGGAGGCCTCGCCCGTTTTGGCTTTGGCGGTTTTGGTCTTGATGATGTCTTTGAGGCCCTTGTGCGAGTCGTGCAGGATGCGCACTTCGAGCTTGGTGTCGGCGGGGAAGCCGGAGGCGCTGACGACGGAGATCGTTGCGATGCCGGATTCGGCGCCTGCTGCGCCGGGTTGCGCGGCGGTGCCGAAGCTGGGCGCGCGGTTGTGGGGGGTTTGCGGCGTTTTAGGCGACTGGGGTTTCTCGCTCGCGCCGCCGACGGATGACTGCGAGACGTGGCCGTTTTGCGCGCCGGGGCCGGGTGGGACGTCCATGCTCGTGTCGCGGACTTCTTGGATTCCGCCGGGAGCGTCCGAGGGCTCGCCGCGCTCTTCGCCCGCCGACGTGACGCGCTTGAAAGCGCGGCCGAAGAAACCGGCGCCCTTGGACACGCCGCCGACGGCCGCGCCGCCCAGAAATGTCGCGCCCTTGACAGGGGCGCCGATGATTTTGCCGGGCGCGCTGAATGTGCCCGAAAAGGTGGAAGAGCCCTGCCTTGTCCGCGTCACATAGTCGGGCTTAAAGAGCATTTTCAGCCGCAAAGCGCCGCTCTTCCCGTCCAGATTCAGCGTGACCTCCTGCGCCTGGAAGGGCTCCAGCACGTCGAGCGGGATGTGCGCGGAGCCGAGCCAGTCGGCCTTGTCGGCAAAGTCCCAGTCGTAGACGTCGACGCGGAAGTCGGACGCCGTGCGGCTGCGGATGGACAACTCGAAGAACTCGTTCCACGCCGGATGCAGCGTCTTCTTCTGCGTCTTGGTCTTGTAGATTTCCTCGCCGTGGTGAACGAACTTGCAGTACGGGTCCGAGAAGCCGTTGCGGTCGGCGGCGGGCAGGTCGGCGGCATCCAGCACTTCGACGCGCAGGTTGCCGGCGTTGTTGAAGCTCTCGCTCGGGTCGAGCTCCATCTTGACGGGCAGAAAGCGCATCGAGACCTTGACTTTGCTGATGCGGCCCTGCTGGTCTCGGAGCGGGATCTCGGTCGGAGTGTAGAGGCAGCGTTTCAGTGTCTCCATCGTGTGCTCTGCGATCTTGGCTTCGACGATGTCCTCGTCGCCCTCGCCTTTCTTGTCCATGGCGGAGACGAGACGCAGCGTGATGCGCGAGAGATCGAGCTCACGCACCATGGCGTCGCTGATTTCGTTGAAGGTATGGCTCGTCGAGCGAATCTTGTTCGTAGAGTAGGCGGGGAACAGATGGTCATCCATGACCACCTCAAGATAAGTGTCGGCGTGTGCAAACTGACCCTCGATGATCTTGAAGATGAGGATACCAGATTCTGCGTCTTGTCAGCATAAAGAGTAGAAATACAGACTCCCACCAGATCGACAACGTACCGTAGCTTGGCAAATCCTCGACCCCGATCCTGACCTTCGGCACCTCCTGCAACTTGACTTCATCCGCCTCCGTCTGGTCCTTCTCTCCACGAGCAAGCACCTTCTCCAGATTCTGCTCGGTGCTTTTGACGGTGCTGGTACTACCAATTGTGCCAATGGTCCCGGCCGTGTTGCTCCTGGCGTGCCTCGGCGCGCTGAGGCCGTTCGTCTTGGAGTCCATGCTCGTACGTCCAGCGTCGCGGTTGGCGTTCTCCTTCTCCTCCTCTTCCTCCTCCTCAGGGTCCACCACATTCAGAGTGGGGAAGAAGGCGATGGTGTAATGCAGCGTCCCCTTGGGCGGGCTGTTGCCGATGCGCAACTGCGTCTTGATCTCGTCGTTCCTGCTGTCATGCACCATGTACTCCCCGTTCTCGCCCTGGCGAACATACTCAGACGCGAGAACCTCGAGCTGTCCGAGCGTGCGGTCCTTGCCGAGGTTCTCCTCGTCCATGCACTCGATGGTCAGCTTCTCGCGCGCCGAGTGCACGGGCACGTAGAAAATCTCGTCGAACTCGGGGTTGAGCGTGTTCTTCCAGGTGACGGTGCGGCGCTTCTGGATGCCCGAGAGCAGGACGCGGATGTACGGGTCGGACTTGCCCAGCGTTTCGAGGTTCTTCAGCTCTTTGGCGGATTTGAAGTGGATGCGCATGACGCCGATGGGGGTGACGTAGCCGCTGCCGCCGACCGCGCCCTTCAGAGCGACCGGCTTCCACTGCATGCTCATTTTCGCGCGGCCGGTTTTGGCGCCACCGAGGTGGTACCACTCCTGGCCCTTGCTCATCAGCTCGAGCATGTCGTCGAGCTTGATCTGGTAAGAGCCCAGGATGGGGTCCGCTGCCAGATCGCGGTCGTCCTTGATGACCAAGCCGAGCTTCGCCTTCTTACGGTTAGTGATGAGCAGCTCCTTGGAGGCGTCGGGCCAGATGGGGTTGTTGGTGCGCTTGAGCTTCTGTGAGATCTGCACCTCCTTGCCGTTAAGAAGGAGCACGGCGTAAGGGTTGAGTTGGCCGATAAGCGACTTGGTGCCGTCGAGGTCCTTGGCCTGCTCGACGGTGAACTTGGCAATCCCCGTTGCGCTCTCCGGCGGCGGCTCTTCCGTACCGTCTTGCAGCTTGTTGCCTTCCAGCACGGGGAAGAAGCGGATGTCGGCCTGCACCACACCGCGGGCACGGCCGTTGGCGATGACTTCGAGCTGTTGGTTCTCGAACGCGTCTTCCGTCTCCAGCTGCTCGAGGTTGAACGAGCACACGCCGAGTTCCTTGTCCTTGCGGTATTCATTGTAGTCGTAAACCTGGATCGTCAGCGGCTCGCGCAGACTCGTCAAAATCACATTGACAGTCTCGTTCCAGCGCGGGCTGGCGCTTTCCGGCACCGTCTTCGTCTTCCCAAGAGCCTCTCTATGGTTGATGGAGACGACAGCGTACGGGTCGGGAGTACCAGAGAACTTGTCCGGGTTCTTCAAGCCATGGGCGCCGTGGAAAGTGACCTGCAGGACACCGATCGCCTGATCGACAGGGTTGCCGGCCAGCATCTTGGCAATTTCAATGGGGAAGACGTTCGGGCTGTACATCATCGGCGCCAAGTTGGCATGGATCTGTTCCTGAATGAAGCTTTCCAGGCCGGGGATGAAGTTGATGTCGAAGCCCAGCATGTCGCCACCGATAGGCTTGCAGGCGTAGTCGAACTGGGGCTTTCCGAGGAAGCAGATCTCCACTCGATCGATGTGCGGGAAGGCAAGCTGGAGCTTGACCTTGACGCGCATGATGCCTGAGCAAGCCATGTCCTCCACAATAATGTCCATGCCCTTGGAGATCATCGCCTTGCCGACCCGGATTTCGAGCACGACCTTGGGGTTGATCTTGTTCTTGATCTGCCGAGCCGTCAAATCCGCGACGTCATTCGGTGTGAAGCTGAACTTCCAGTCCATCAACACAGTGTCGTCGTCTGCTTTCGGGTAGGTCTTCACGTGCTCCATCCGCGGAGGCTTGGTGCCGAGCGTGAAGAACTTCATCCTCATGCTGTCCAGAAAAGCCGGGGTGGTGGTACTCAGCACCTGGTCCACGGAGCTGATGATAGTAGCGCAGAGCACCGGGGCATAAATCGGCCAGAACTTGACGAGGAAGCTGTTCATCCACTCCAGACTCTCGGTGTCCGTCTCGAGCCTCGCCTTGGCCATCTCACGCGTAACATCGTCGCGGAAGTTGCGCCGCACGCGCCGCAGCGACGTGCGGTAGTAAGTCCCGCACGCAGCCATGATCATGAGCACCCAACCGAGCCCACCGCCGAGCACGGCCACGACCCACGACGACAGACAGGCAAAGACAATAACCCCCGCATTGTGGTACCAGTCGCCGAAGAACTTGTCGTCCAGCTTGCCCTCCAACATATCCTGGTGGTCCAGCAGCGTACCCTCCTCGTCCTTGTCGCTCGGGTTACCGAACCGCGGCGCCCATCCCGTCTTCGCGTACACGTCGCCCGAGTCCTTCGACACACTCCCATCCGCGTCCTTCCCTTCCTCCTCCGCCGTCGAAATCGCACCCGCCTTGCCCGAGTCCCGAAGATCATACCCGGCCGTCTGCCCATCATCCTGATCCGACGCGAGCACAGCGACCTGATGCTTCCTGTGCGGACGCTCGACCTGCGCATGCTGTCACAATAAACCCCCGCCGTCAGCCATCCGTCGTTCAAACCCCTCACAGAACCCACCACCTCCCCACCCTCCCCACAGCAGAAAATCGAATCAAAACATACCGCCTTCATCTGCGCCTTCTTCTCCTCGGGGCTGGCATCGGGGTCGAATTCAAACGCGCTCACGCCCGCCTGCCGCGACTGCGCCATCATCTCGTCCTCGGCGGCGCGCGCGTCGACGTTGCTCGCTGGGTCGCGGGAGGCTTCGAGGGCCCCCTCGGCTTTGAGCTCCTGGGCCTGGCCCGAGGTGTCTGAGAGCATGGTCGCGGTCGCTATGGTGTGGAGCCGGGTGAAAGTGGGGTTGGGGGGGAGTGCCGGCGGGGAGGAGCCGGACTCGGGAGGGAGGGAGTGGTGGTGGTGGTTGGGCAGCTGTCAGCTCGTGGCTGGGGAGGGGGGTGGGGGGAACAGATGAAATGAGGTCGGATGGGGATAGGGAAGGAGTGAGCAGCTCTGGGCCGAGAGCCGGGCGGCAGTCGTGGTGGGTGGTACAAGCGTGTGCGAGGGTGGATGTGAGGTGAAGGCGGAGGAGAGCAGTGGTGAGAAGCGAATGGGGGGGGGGAGACGAGGGGGAGAGAGAGAGAGAGAGAGAGAGAGATGAGAGAGATGAAGTGCAACCCGTCAAGTCAAGCGCGGGCGGAGCGGAAGGGCGCCAAGCGAGGAGCTGCGCGGAGCTCTCGCGGCCCAGCTGCGCGCGCCCTGAAAGCACGGACCGCGGATGACTTCACCCAGCTCGCCTACGCCGATTTATCGATAGCGGCGGGGATGAGCGACTGATTTCCTGGTCGACGGGGATGCCGTAGGGCCGCCGGGGACGTCGATCCCATACGTCAGCTCGAGAAGAATGTCCGAGACGATTCATAGCAACAACGATGACCATGAGGTGTCAACAGACCGAATATACAACCGTAGGTGATACCTTTTAATACTTCATCAATGCCTCCCTCTCTCCCCCCCCCCACGCTCGCTTCACCCGCCAACCTCCCCCGTCAGCGCGCGCGCATTGGGCCCAGCGGTGCCGACGAGCCACATGGCGCCACCTAGCGGCTGCAACCCTGTCCACCCCACCTTCACGCGCGCCCACCTCCCGCTCTGGACCCCACACAGGCCTTCTTTTCAGCTTGCTCGCTTCAAAATACTGCGACTCCATGAGGGGAACCTAGACCAGCCGGCACGTGTAAAAACTCGCCCCCAAGGTTCGAAGCAAGTGCAAGTCTTCCGGGTTCTATGCAAGTCTTGCGCAAGTCTTCGGCGGACATCGACAATCAGCCGACAAGCATCAGCAAAGTGGCCAGCTGAGACCCCCCCCCCCCCCCCCCCCATCCAGCCCCAGCCACCTCACCAACCTACCACCGCGTCGCACCGCCGAACCGGCTTACCCGCCATGTCGGACATATGCATGCCAGCAGGCGCGCGTGGTGGAGATGAAGGGGGGGGGGAAGCGGCAAGCAGCCCAGAAGGGGGAGCAAGAAGCGCGGTCTCGAGGTAGCTGTACAAGTACTACGAGTCTCGGAAAAAACGGCGGCCGTCTGCCAGCCTGACGCTGACGGCAGCTCTGTCGGTTTGGTGCTTGGTGATACCGACGAACCTGGTGTGAAAAAAAATGGGAGGCTGCTGTGAGATGTCGCAGAGCCCGAAGGCTTTCATTCTAAACATTTCTCCCATTTCGTGTCGCAGCTACCCTACCCTACCGTCCACATAAACACCCGTTCCACCGTCGTCGTCGTCGTCGTCGTTTCATGCAAAGAGAAAAAAAGCAAAAAAGCATGCAAAGTCGTTAACGTCTATTAGTCCCCAGCAGCAGCAACAGCAAACGAAAAGCAGCAGGCAGCGGCGGTGGTGGTGCGAGACCGGAGCCGGCCGCCAGAAGCCTCGCCCCCGTCAAATCGCATCGCCTCGCACTGCCATCGGAGGAGAAGGTCGTTCAGCCATGATATCCCGCGTCGCGTCGTCACCCCCGCAACGGAGCCAACCCACCCTCGTCCCACACCGTCGGTTCGCCCGACAAATCCCACCTCACCTCATCGCACTGCGACTCCGTCCATACTCCCCCCCATACCCCTTCTCATACCTCCCACCGCCCTCCCGCCTCTCCTCCCTCTCTTCCCTCTCGTCCCTCCAATCCCTCCACTTATTCTCCGCCGCATTAGCGCCCAGTCCCCCCACCAACGCACCCAAAATCATATCCCGATTCCGATGCTTGCGGTCCCCAAACTCCTTCGCCGCATAGCCCCCCAACGCCGCGCCCGCGATCCCGGCGCCCAGA
This sequence comes from Aeminium ludgeri, assembly GCA_004216415.1. Taxonomy (NCBI): domain Eukaryota; kingdom Fungi; phylum Ascomycota; class Dothideomycetes; order Mycosphaerellales; family Aeminiaceae; genus Aeminium; species Aeminium ludgeri. The sequence continues at coordinate 4,716 of SGQK01000072.1, read as the reverse complement.
CCCTGCCAGGTGGTGTCGAAGTGGTCGTCGAGCTTGCCTTTGACGCCATCGCGCGAGCGGGAGCGCGAACGGGAGCGAGAGGACGAGCGGCTGCGGGACCGGTCGCGGCGGACGCGGCTGGAGCGACGGGAGCGGTAGTCGGCGAGATCGTGATCGTTGCGGCGGTATTGCGTTACTGCGCCTGCGCCGTAGGGGTCGCGGTCGCGGCTGCTGGCGGGAGCGCCGGCGTCGAGGCGGCGGGGGTCGTGGGTGCGGGCAGGCTGGAAAGGGAGGTGAGATCAGTATGGTGGGTGGGTGGGTGGGTAGGGATGAAGTTGGGTTTGAGGTGAGGGGGAAACGGGGGAAGAACTTACGCCGCGGTAGCGCTCCGTCTCGATGATCTCGCGGTCATACGGACGCTCGTCATCATAGCGATCATCATAACCGCGCGCGCCGGAAGCACGGTGGCGACGGCCAGAACGATCATCATAATCGCTCTCATACTCGTCGTCGTAGTAGCCGGCTCGACTCTTCGTCGGCCCGGCGGAGCGCGGACGTTCGTAGCCGTAGCCGCCACCACCGCCACCGCCGCCGCCGTAGGACGGAGCGTAGCCGTTGGCGTGGGACATTTTGCTGTCGCGGCGGAGTCGCTGGAGGTCTTTGGTGGAGAGGACGGACTCGGGGGGGCGGCGGGGGTCGTCGCGCTCGGACTCGTAGGCGCGCAGGACGCGCTCGGAGTTTTGGCTTTCGAGTTCGACGAGGCGGTCGGTGTCGCGGCGGTCGTGGCCGTCGGGGGGGTCGTTGTCGCGCAGTTCGATGGCGGGGCGGTGGTTCTCGTTGTCGCGGGGAGGGGGCGGGTAAGGGTCGCGTTGGGGGCTTGGGCGGCGGGTTTTCTCACGTTTGCGCCCGGGCGAGTGCGGGCGAGGGTCGTGTGGCGAGCGGGTTTGCAGTTGCTGCTGGTCTTGCTGAGCCTTCTTGGTCTTTCCGGGAAAGCGTTTGGTGGTGGTGTCGTAGGCGCGGTCCCAGTACTTGTCGGTGACCCAGTCGATTCCGGTCGCACCCAGTTCGACGAAGGCTTCGGCCATTTAAGCAGAGGGAGCGAGGGGAGGGCCGGAGGCGCAGCCGGGGGCGCGGGCGGACTGGGGCACTGCGAGAAACTGGGCGCGGGCGCGGGGCTGGATTACGTGAGGGGTGAGGTGTGTGTGTGTGGTGCGCGATTGCGTCAGCGATGGGGCCGCCGCGTCGAACCCAGGAGGGATGATGGCGGGAAGCGAAAGGCAAACGGGGTCAGGTGCGTGCGCGAGGGCGACCGGTGTGAGGTGAGTGAGCGTCGCGAGCGGACGGGGTGGATGTGAGTGAGAGGTAAGGTGTAGTCGGTTGCCTGGGTGTTGCGTGAGGTCGCGGTCTCGGTCGGTGATGAGGGAGGATTTGGGGGGCGTGCCGGCGTGGGAGCGGGTGCGGGATGGATTTGAGGTTGTGGAGGGCGCGCTGCTTTTCGCGTCGGTGAGGGTGAACGTGACTCTTGGCACCGTCATGCTGCGCTGGCTCGCTCGCTGAGGGGGGAAAGCGGCCAGGCGGTCGACGAGGGGGAGACCGGGGAGAGAACTCTACGCACGCCGCATGCGAGATGCGCTCGATGATGCACCACAGAGCGAATCGAAAGGCCCCCGCCATCAGACTAGGGAGACACGATAGCACGCTTCTCTCGCTTCTCTCCAATGGGCCCTTGCACCGTCACAAAAACGGCCCGGCGACTGCTGCTGGATGCTTTCTCGCTCCCCGCCTCTTCACTACTGGAGGCCGGCTGTGTGCTGAAGCGGATACACACGTTGCGGATCCGCACTACGCTGCTCCCACGCGCACGGCAGCGGGCCTGCTACCGGGGGCCCAGTGCTGTACGCAGGTACACGTCGATGGCGCTATTTCCCCCGTGCTTGTGGCCGTGCTAAGACGCTGCGACGTGCTACCAAGACCCGTGCTGAGTCAGGGGGAATGCATGCGAGAGAGCTCGCTGGGGGGGAAGGGTTCTGTGAAGCGGACGCTGAGGTGTACATCTTTGCTCCGCTCGACGAGGATTTGAATGCGCTCGTCGAAAGGAGGGAATCCGACTTGACATCACTTTTACCGCACGGCGTTGGGTGTCCCAGCTTCCATGCGTGCGAGGCGCGTTGGCTTCCACACCGGTGACACCAACAACCTCAACTGTCATCTGCCATGGTCCGCACGGCATGAGAAATAGGGCAAAGCAGCTCCCCGAGCAGAGCTTCCGAGCACAGCCGGCCCGCCTCGTAGGGGCATTTGGCGGGTGCGGCTTCACGACAAACGGGCACAACCTCACAGCTCACCGCAGTGGTGAGGGGAATGGTGCGCGCTTGGCCTCGTGGTTGGTCACAGACTCCCAGACAGCCGTCGCTCGCTCAGGCAAGTCTGGAAAGTGCATGTCGTAGCCGGCAGTGACGATGGCCGGTTGGAAGATGTTTCTGCTTCTGAGCTTGATGAGCCGAGCCGAGCCCCAGCCATCTGCTAGAATCCATCTTGTCGCAGCGCATTCAGACCCTGCGCAGTTAGTAACGCGGTGGTGGCACAGCCCAACCACCAGCCATGCCGCTCTCCAATATCGTGATTCCAAACCGCGAGGCTCGAGATCACACATCCAGCAGCAACGCAGCAGCGACACAACACCCAAACGACGCGTCCGTCCCACTGGCCCGTGCCAGCTGCCGCCACACGCATGTCGCAGCGCTCACGTCGTGCCGCCGCGCGTCACGCAGCAATTGAAGTCTCCCACTGCGCATGCCCTGCGAGCCCTGCAAGCCTCATCTCCCGCCACAGCGAATCTGGCGCGCCCACGGATGCGCGATCGACACGCACAGCGAGCGCGTGGCTCACAGATCTCCGTGAACAAGGCCGCCACGCGGGCATTGCGCGCGCAAGTTCACCGTGGCGCGCGCGATCCATCCAACGCGGTAGAAGGTGGCGTCTCTCAGCGCGGCGCGGCGTTCAAACTCTGGCACCAGAGCTGTCCGTCCGTCTGACACAGCCCTAGCCTACTTACCGCGCCGAAAAAGCGTGACACGTCTCTGCCGGCGGAGCGCACCACGTGGACCGGTGCCACCGGGGGGGCCGCCGTCGTCCGGGGCTCAGGCTCGCGTCCCGACGAAAGGACGTCCACACCCTGTCGCCGCCTTGTCGCCACCACGGTCGCGCTTACCTACCCATCGGTCGTCTTCACGCGGAGCGGTGGCACGGCAGAGGGCGCGATGCATGGAAGAACGCGGGTCGTCCGTGGTGCGACATCGAGACACGGAGCGCGGGCGAATGGTCGGTCAACGGGCGGGCTGCGCTGTCATCCGTCCGGGCGAGGAGGAAGTCGGGTGTCGAGGTGTGGTTCAGAGTCCGGCCGGATTCGGAGAGGGGGCGGTGCCGCGCGGAGCGGCGGTGGCAGGGTGGTTAGTGGTGAATGCGAGGGCGGCGAGGCGAGCAGGGCGACGAGCCGGCGGTGTTATAGTGTAAGGGTTGTAGGGCATCTGGAAGCCGGGCGGAAGGCAAGGAAAAGGCGGAGCGAGGCAATAGTGGTGGCTTGGCGCTCACGAGGGCGGTGCCGCGGGGCGTACATAGCTTAGGGTCGATCTATGGATGCGTTCCAGACCTCTGCCGCGTGGTGGGATGGACAAAGCGTGTGGTGTGGTATGTATTATTATGTATGGACGGCGATGAGACAGCTGCTGGTTCTATTGTCTGGCGTCCCGCACGCGATGCGGGCGACTAGGAGGTACCTCCCGTTCTCATGTCGGGTGGTTTCCAACCACTTTGGCCCACCGCTCCAGAATCACACCCAAACTCACCATCAAATGCGTGTTGCGTGATTCGCCTGGCCGGTGATGCATGCGCGTTCGTCTGTTCTGTGCCACCTCGGCAGCGCGCATAGAAGGCATCCATTGGAGCTTTGCTGCACCTCTTCCCTTGTCCCCGAGTGGTCTCCATTCCCTCCCCCTCCATTATTATTATTATTATCATCATCGTTCGAGACCGCATTCGGGCGACACAACAATACCTTAACAAATCATGACAATCATCCACATGACCACGCGCCGGGAATCACGCCCCGCCCGACACGGGGGGCGAGTCAGGTGCCGGGGCGGAGGCGCAGGCACACGCGCGGGCCTACCGACGGCTTTCCCATCTGGCGCGAGCGTGATGCTGGCGTGTGACTTGCCGTTGTCGCCACTGGAGCGGCCTCTTTTTGGCGGGCGGGCGTGCGAGAGCGTTTGGGTCGCTGACGGCCACGAACACGCGCGCCTCCCCGATGCCCGCCTTCGGCTCGGCCGCTTGCAATCCCTGTACCTCACCGAGCGAGAGAGAGAGAGAGAGAGAGAGCTCACCTCTACTACTGTGCATACTGTACTTCCTCTACCTCAATCCATCCCCTCCACCACCTCTCCTCCTACTACAGTACCCCCCTCCACCTCTCTCCTCCCCCCCAACCAACCCCCCCCTCCCCCCTTCCTCCTCATTGTACCACTGCGCGAGCCTCCCCCCCCCTTCGCCCTGATTGGCACCCTCGTCCCCGACCGACTCCTCCCCCGCGCGACAATGCTCGCCGCTAGCCCCTCCGTCTTCTAAATTCGACTTCCCTTTGAACCACCTTTTCCCTCCCCTGCCCCCGCCCACCTCATCACTTGGAGCGTCGCCCTGGCCATGGAGATTGTACTGCTCGGCGCCTCCTTCGCCCTGTAC